>CM053772.1:23102060-23126894 GCA_028658325.1 Potorous gilbertii
AACCATGTTATAAGAACAGCTCCCTGGTCAGCATGAAGAGGATATATTTAGGGAATAGACAAAAAGTTAAAATGATTCCAAAAGGAAGAACTCATTTATGAAGGGCCTTGAGAAACAAGCAGAGGATTTTAAGACCCGATTCATGAGATTTTTAGAGCTCTAAGAGAACATAGGGATAAATGAGGCCAACCATTTCAGATGAGGAAACTGGAGCCCAGGAATTGTACATGATTTGTCCAAGGTCACATAGCTATCAGCTATTTAATAGAAAAAGTAGCGAGGGGGGGTTACTTTCCATTTCATCACACAAATTTGACAGAATATAAAATAGATAGACACTGAGAATTTGAATGGGGGCGGGGGTGATGTGGTGTTTCAGGAAAAATCTTTTATCCACTGAGTGCAGGGGCATCTAGAGAACAGAAAAAATGGAATCCGTTAGAATGGAATCCAGTATTCAACAGGATAGAAAGCTCATGTCTATCCAGTATGAGAAGGAATTCTTAGTGACACAAGAAAGCACTTTATCTGTAGTAAGGTGATCTGAGTTCAAATCTTGGCTCTCCTTATGTCTTTAGGCAACTCAGCCTCCTTTAGTCTCAGGTTCCTCTTCTATAAAAGGAGATAAACTGCTGGATAAGTACCATGATTCCCTCCCACCCCTTCCCTGTCCTTACCTCTTTGTGCTCCCTGTACCAAGGCTAGAAAGAAGGGGACTGAGTTACAAGATTTAGAGCAAGCAAAATCAAGTCACCTCCATTGGCTACAATGTCTTCCATAGAGGTTCTTACTTACATTCCATTCTCATGGAAAAATCTACATGAGGAGGAATAACTCAGGGGCTGCTGTTAATTGTTCAACAACCAGGTTGTGGGTGTGAACTTTTAAGTTTGATTGGCATTATCAATACTTTTTGAAGTCTAGAAAATCAACAAAGCAATCATCCATAAGGCTTCAGTTTGTAGTAATGCTGACTTCTGAAGTGCAGGATTCCCCGTGTGGAAATTCCCTCCTTTGGTACATATCAGCAACTCCTCTATTAGTTTTTTATAGTCTTAGAGAGTCGCCTTGGGCCTTAAGAAAATTTAGCAGTTGGCTCTCCAGTCGGGTATGTCTTCAGCACACCCCTGAAGGAGCTTAGCTTTCCTCTAGGTCTAAAAATGCTCGACAGATCAGGAGCTGCATGTCACTCTGGATTACTATCGGTCTTTGTTAACAATAGCAATAATTTAAATAATATTAGAGTTATATAGTACTTCAAGGTTTGCAAAGTGCCTTTCACATATAACTTCATGTGATCTTACAACAACCCTGTAAGGTAGATGCTATTGCTATCTTCTCATTTTACAGATAAGGAAATTGAGGCCATGAGAGGTTAAGCAACTTATCCAGGGTCCCACAACTAATGAGTAGCTAAGGCAGGATTAACACTTAAAACAAGTCCAGGGCTCTATCCATTATGCTACCTTCAAGAATGCCTTCATCTTATACATCCCAAAATAATTCTAGTCACTGAAAGACTGGGAAAGAAGAGGGGTATCTTGGTGATAGCAGAGAGATGTGAGGTATTAGTCGAGAATCCATTTCCTATTTGAAAAGTCCCCATATATACTTCGTGCAACAGACCAATGGAAGAACTGGGCAGCCCTAATACCATATTGTCTTCCATGATTAATGTGAAACGCAGGTAATCATGATTAGAAGATGCAAATGCCGTTACTGCCGATCCAAACCATTCTTTCCCTACCTCTCCTCACCCAGTAGAGTGTACTTTCTTAGCAAAAAAAAAACAGTAGGACTGCATAGTAGCAGAAGCCAATACCAAACCTCATGTAACTTCAGAAGAAATGTAACAAAAAAAAAGCAGAGGAAAGAGAAAGTTGAGACTGGGCCAGAGGTGTCAGCCCCCAGGTAATTACCGCTTGCTTGAAATCTCTCAGGCAGCTTGATAGCTCTGGGGCCCTTGTCCAAGGTGCCCTCCTAGGCCATTGTCTAGAGCAAAGGTGGTATCTTACTGCAGGTAAATAGCCATCTCTCATCCTATAAGTTCATGGAATCATCCTCAACCATCTCTCTCCCTTTCCCCATTCCTGACCTATCCAGTCAGCCATCAAATCATGTTTGCTTTCCCTCAACAGCCTAGGTACCTGGGCCAGCCTGGATCCTCCCTGCTCTTGGCCCCCTCCACATATTGTTTGAGGTCAGATATACACAGAAGACACTACTCAATTCAATGGAGAAAACATTTAATTAGCTTTCATGAGGTGCAAGGCAATGTACCAGGTATTAGAAACAACAACAAAGAGACAGAGAGTGGAAAAAAGAGAGAGATTTGTTCCATCGCAGCCTTTGGCTCTCACATTTGATTCTAGTTCTGGATAAGTAGCTACTTAGAGGTCTTTTCTTTATTACTGAGTCAGCAGACAAGAAAGTCCAAGAATACCTACACATGCTCAGAATTGGAGGCTGGGCCCCTTCACATATTCTCACAATTTCTGGAAGCAAACTCCCTGAGCATAATTGTGGCCTGGCACCAGGTAGAAAACATGACTGGGCACTCTGTTGGACAGTCCTTCATTTACTCCCTACTCTCTTACAATGGGATTTGAAATGCTCTCTGGAACTCAGGAGAGAGCAATGACCACCCTGAAAGGAGGGTGAATCATGGAACACTTTTGAAACATGGAAACACAGGTCTCATGCAGGAGTCCAACTCTCAGGTGAACCCTACAGAAAACAGGGCTTCTGGGAAGGAGTAGTGAAAAAGAACATTCTAGACATGGATGGGGTGAGGGGAGGAGACTGGGACAGAACATATATAAAGACACAGGAAGGGGAGAAGTAGTGTTGTCTATGGCAGTAATGTGAAATCCTAGAAAGCCAGATTCTGAAGGGCTTTAAATATGTTTTATCCCAGAAATAATAGGTAGCCAAAGAACTATCTTGGACAAAGGACTGACGTAGTCAACATGATCCTTTAGGGAAAATGGATTTAAGTGAGGAGAGACTATAGGCCAGCAGGTCAAAAGGAAGGCTATCGTGATAGTTCAGGTGAGAGAAGATAAGCACCTGAACTATAGTAGAGGCCTTGGGGGTGGAGAGAATTCAGGTAAAAAGCATTTATTGAGTGTTTATTATGTGGCAAGCACTGTACTAAGTGCTGGAAATTAAAACAAGACCAAAAGAAGAACCCTCCCTATCCTCAAAAGCTTCAATTCTAATGGGAGAAGATAGCATATAAAGGAAACTGACAATGGGTTGGAGGAGGGAAGGAAGGAAGGTACCCAAAATTAGTGCATGATGGAGAAGTCAAAAGTATAGCCTGGCGAGAAGCCAAGAGGTATCTGACCTAGGCACTCTCCTTCCATGGAAATTCTGGGAAGAGGCACCCAGGAAAAGGCGAAGCTACAAAGGAGATGGGGCTTCTGAGGACTGAATTTCAGGACTCCAGTGAGCTTTCAGGATCAAGAGGTTCCTAGGGCATCAAGGAGAGAAGGGAAACCAGAAGACAGATTTTGTGGGGAAACAAGGTTCCTGTTCTGAGGGAGCTTCCAGTGGAGCAGGGGGATAAGACCCACATTCAGGTAACTGTCATAGAAGGGCCTTTGTGAGATGCACATTAAAGTGTTACATGAGGAATAGAGGAGAAGGTCCTTACTGAAAGGTAGGATCATGGAAAGTTTCTTAAATAATGTTTCCTTTCAGTTGGAATTAAAAGAATGGTGAGATGGGGTGGGATCAACGGAAGATCATTGGAACCATAGATGTGGGACCAGTGGAGGCAAAAGAAGGTAAAACTGAATTTACCTCTGTCTAGGACTACTACATTAACCTCTTATTGACTTCCTGGCCTCAAGTGTCTCCTCACTTAAAGCCATCTTCTTTCCAGCTGCCAAAATCATCTTCCCCAAAGCCAAAGGTTGACCATATCACTCCCTTGTCCAAGACTTTTCTATGGCTACCTATTATTTCTGGAATAAAACATATTTAAAGCCCTTCAGAATTTGGCTCCCTGGCATCATTTCATATTACCTCCCTCCAATCCGCATGACCCCTTTCTGTGCCTTTGCTTGGAAGGTGGGTAAGAGAAGGTAGCCCATTTGGTTGAAATGGAGAGTGTATGAAAGCAATGATATGAATTAATAGCAGCCAACCTTTCTAGAGTATCACACTGTGCATGCATCATCACTTTGGGAGGTGATCACTAGAGGGATGGTTATACCCATTTCACAGATAAATAAACTGAGTGACCTCAGAGTATATGCCTTTCCCATAGTCACACAGATTATAAGTGTCAGACATAGGATTTGAACCAAGGTATCTCTTTACTCTCAGTCCACCAACCCAACATTCTTTCTACTCTACCATGCTTAACCAAAGATTTAGTATCTAAACTGGAAAATCCACTGCCTGATTTGTTCTAAAGTCCCATATCTAAACCTAAGGTTGGGCAAGACTCACCTTCTATATTAAAGGTCTACCACCATGACAAGATTGATGCAATTGATGAGGGTGAAGCTCAGGGGAAGAAAATGAAGGTGAGAGAAAGGACAGGGAGAAAGGGAGGAAGGTAAGAAAGAGAACATAGAGCTAATGAAGAAGTGAGAGAAAAAAACAGAAGGAAAAAAGGAAAAGAAGAGAGTAGAAAGAAGAGACAGGTAGGAAAGAAAGAAGAGAGGAAGGACGGAAGGAAGAAAGGACAGAAGGATCAAGGCAATAAATGCTTTGGAGGTGCTTTGACTTCCCAGTACATCTTTAAGCTCTTTTATCCAGACAGTCACTGAACACATTAAAGAGGAGACCTAGAGTAGACTGCTTCTATCCCTGGAAGCTCAGACCATGTGTAGTGGCCACAGTGTTGAACTTCTAAATCAGAATGGCCAGGGTTGGAAGTCTGGCATTTAACTAGTTGTGTGACCTTGTGCAAGTCACTTAACCCCTTAGAGCTTGAACCATTTCCTCATCTATAAACAGGGATGATGGTAGACAGTGCTTTTTTCTCAAAATAGCAAATGGTGTAACTCGTGTAGAGTACTTGTTAAATGCCACCTCTCTTTGGAACAGGGAAATATCCACTGATTAGGTAGATACATGGGAGCCAGATAGTGAAAGTCTATCCATAAATGCCAGGTGAGGAAGGTTCAACTTTCTTCTCTCTGTGATGGGGATCCACTGACAGTTTATAAAGGTTAACCACTTAATATCAAGATGTCTTTTCAAAAGAGCCTAGAACCATCAGGGAAGTGGTTTTATGCCATTTGTAAAACTGTTGATGGCTTGGGGGCCACTGATTCTGTACCATAAAATGATCTTGGTAATCTTGTGCACTAAATTAACAATACATAAATTTGATTTTGAGATTCTGTACCTCTAAATATGCCCCTCATTTTCTCTCACTCGGCATAAAAGAAACACTTAGCTCTTCAGAACAACCTTTGGAAAGGCACGGGAGTGAATTGTCCTAAAGTGTAGAAAGATGGAGGGACACCTTCTGCAACCCATCAGTGTCCACTCTGTCCACTCACTTGTCTGTTTCATTTTTAGATTACAGTCTAGTTGACCTTCATTTACATCATAGAGTTGGGGAGATGCAAATTTTTATGAAACATATTGTATAATGTAATATAATTATTCCACAAAATGGATTCTTCCGAGTTGTAGCCTCATTTCCTATCTGTTCTACATACAACCATTTGTAGAGTATAGGAACATAGTTTTAAGTTGAAAGGGTCATTGAGACCAGTTTTGTGTCTTATCAAGTCAAGAAACTGAGCCCTAGACACAGAGCTGAAATTAGCATGCAGTTAGGAAATTTGGGAGGATATACAGTCATTGAGTCAGTCAAGAAGCATTTAAGTAGCACTGATGAGGTGTTTATTATGGAATCAGGAAACATCTATGTTCAAATCTGGCCTCAGACACTCATCAGTTGTGTGGGCAAGTCAATTTTCCTCCGTCTTTAAAACGTAATAGCACTTACCTCCCAGAGTTGTGAGGACAAAATGAGGTAATTGTACAGTGCTTACTTAGCACAGTGCCTGGCACATAGTAGGCATTTAATAAATATTCCTGCCCTTTCCCTTTATAGTGCTAATATGTAGCAGATCATTTTATATATATACATATGTACATGTGTGTATATGTATATATGTATATGTATGTATATATACACATAATATAGATATGTTCATGTATATGTGTATATGCATATGTGTGAGAATATATGTACACATAGAATGCATATGTACACACATGTATATACATGCATGCACCACACATGTGTGTATATGTGTATGCACAGGTGTGTGTGTACATCTATATCTATCTACCTATGTATATCCACTGCACCACACTATTCATTTGGTACTTTTAAATCTTTCTTTTCTTTTAACTTTGAAATTTATTTTAGTTCTAAATTCTCTTCCATTCTCCACCCCTCACCATCCATTGAGAAGGGAAGAAATATGATACTCATGATACATGTGAAGTCATGAGAAACATATTTCCACATTAGTCAATCTGTATAGAAAAAAAGCAAAAAATTAAAATTAAATGAGAAACTATTGCATACATTTTTACTCTGATAGCAGAACAGGATCTACAAAGAACTTCAGTATATTTCAGCCCTGGTCTCTATATTGCTTGAGACTGAAACAATGCCTGAAATATGGGCATCTCCTCCTAAGTTTTCCCAAATCAATTAATGTTGTTCCCATCACATTGGGTCTTAAGGAAAACAGGTGATTTGTAACACTGAAAGCTTTCGTAGTGAGAATGAAATCAGAAAAATTGAGGGTAGTCCTTTATTTAAAAAATGTAATAGAATAAAATTTAGTTTTTGAGATTAAAATAAGTAGGTTTTCCATCCAAAGAATCTGCTTCCAGGTGCAGATTCATAAAAACAGAAACAAGAGACCGACCAGGTCCTGAGAATCCCTTGCCCAGGAAAAGATTCCAGCACACAGCACTTTCTCATGAACAGCTCCATCTCATCTGAGATGCCCCAGGTCACAGAACTTCTGATGCAGAGACTACCTAATTAGATAAGGCAAATAGACATTTTTCCCTCAATATGATGACTAAGGTTTTCTTTCTTCTTTAATGTCATTCCATTATTCACGATGATACTCCCTGTGTACATAAAACCTTTTCCTTATAAGTTTCAAATATTTGAAAAGGATCAGCAAATTGCCAGGATGCCATTATTTGTGTAAATCATAATTAGTTACTCTTTTGGCTTCTAGTACGAAGGACTGAGGCCACCCTTGACCTTCTACCTGACATTTCAATAAGGGGTTGTTTTCTAAGGTTTTATTGAAGTGTTATATTATACCTTATGGAAGACGGCAAAAGATCTGAAGGAAGAGATGATTGTATGAAGTCAATGAATCATAGATTCAGAGCTGAAAGTGCCCTTAGAAGCATTCTCATTCAACCAACTCATTTTTTGGGTAGGAGACTAAAGCCTAGAGAAGTAAGGAACTTTCCCAAGGTCACACAGAAAGTGGCAGAGAAGAATCTGAAGTCTTGTCATTCTAGTATCATCTGCTAAAGACCCAGAAAAGAAAGATTTTATCACCAAAGTACTTGGTACTTTCAAATGGTTCAACATCAGAAACCAATATGGTGGAAATGACATCAGAGAAGGCGCATTCCCACAACCCCTGACTTTGCGACTGCACCCTAAAGTCCATGGGATGTTTCCAATCTGATTTGTAGTAGAATCCTCCATGTGTTGTCTCTTCAAATAGAGTATAAGTTTTTAAAGGTCAGGTTCTACCTTAATTTTCTATTTGGATCCTCAGCACTTGACATGGTGCTTTATGCAACCCATAGTCAATACCTAATACAGGTCTCATTCATCCATCCATTGATGACATTCATTCTAATCTAGTATTCTTTCCACTGTAACACGTGGCCAGTGACTAGAATAACATGAGGATATTAATATCCCCTGAAAGGTTATCGGTTCACCAATACTTGACTCTCTCTAGACTTTGCTACCACATTATAGCTGCCCTCTCCCTCTGAATCTGCAGTCCCTTTCTCGCATTAGTGAGCTCCTCTTACAACTGCCATTTTGAGGAAGGGCCCAGAGCAGTCTTGATTCATTATTAGGACTTTACTATCATGCCCCTTTACAGGTCCCTTCCCCTCACTCCTCTGCTTTTTATGGGTTGTCTCCCCCCATTATCATGAAAGCTCCTTGAGAATAGGAATTGCTTTTGCTTGTATATGTATTCCCAATACTTAGCACAGTGCCTGGCAGGTGTTAAATAAAATTATTTTGATTCATTGACTTATCAAGAGGCTATGGAAATAACCTACAAATGTATCTCTCTAAATCCTTTATCAGAATGATCTGCTTTTATACGGAAGATTAAAAGATGATCGTAGGAAAAGGGAATAGTCAGTAGGTCACAAGAAGATATGAACTCCTAAGAGGGAATATACACTCCTAATATACAATGCGCTTTGACTATTACAAAAGTGTCTGACATGGATCAAAAGGGAACCTACTCCTAAATGCCTCCTGGTGTTCATTGAATGAACAAGGAGTTTACATCTTGACAGGAGAGATTACAAATATATTTGTAAGCATAAGGATATGACTTCATTGGTACAAAGAACTTCTAGGTGAGAAAGCTGTCTCTCTCAAGGCAGCCTGGACCCTTCTCAGCAACCTATAGTCTTCCACAATTGCTTAGAGACTTGAGAGGTCAATCACACAGCCAATATGTGTCCGAAGCAGCACTTGAATCCAGGACTTCCTAGTTTTGAGGTCAGCTTTCCATTCGCTATACTATATTGTGTCTGCTATATATTTATTCATAAAAATTAATAGATAGAAATAAAAAGATGCACAATGTTTAACTACCAGGCAGCTACAGCAGGAATGCACTCAAAATTGGGGAGGATCAGAGAGAGCTTTATGCGGAAGATCTTGCCTAAGCTAAGATTTGAAGGAAGAGAAGCATTCTCTGGGGCAGAAGTGAGCAGGGGATGTATCCTGGGGATGGGGAATAGTCTGTAAAAAGACACAAAGACAGAAGACAAACCATCAGGTGTGAGGAACAGAGAGAAAGTCAGTATAATTGGATCACAGAGTACAGATAGAAAATAATATACAAGTAGGCTGGCAAGATAGGTGGGGGCTGGGTTGAGTAGGACTTTAAAAGCCAAATAGAAGAATTTGTATTTGGTTCTAGAAAACAGGGAGGCAGGGGAGTTTATTGAGTAGAGGAGTGCCTTAGTCAGAGCTGTACTTAAGGAATACCACTTTGGGAGCAGTGTAGAACATGGGCTGGAGTAGGAAGAAACTTGAGGCAGGAAGACTAATTGTAATAATCTAGGTTAGAGGTGATGAAGACCTGGACTAGGGGGTAGATGTTTGAGTAAAGGGGGAAGGTCAGAATCGAGAGATGTTGTGCAGGTCGAAACAGCAAGGTGTGATGTGATTGGACTTGTGGAGTAAGTAAAAAAGTCAAGTGTAACACTGAGGTCATGAAGCCGGGAGCCTGAATGTTGGTGCCTTTGGCAGAAGCAGTGAAGTTGGGAGGAGTGAGATTTGGGGGAGAAAGGGAATGAGTTGTTTTCGATCGTTGAACTTGACCCATCTCCAAAAGATACTTTGAAATATAGATATGTAAAACTGTACTTCTGTGGATAGCAACACCACTAACAATAACATCCTGAGGAGGAAGGATGAGAGCTTTATAACTAGGTAAATAATATATATCTATTGATTTCATTGTCCCTTGAAAGTGAAGATGCTGTGATTATCCATGCATGTCTCCATCCATTCAGTGAAACTGTTATTTATAGTTTAGAAACATGTTGGAGGTCTTGGCCTATTTTCCTTGAAGTCTTCCCAATGCCTTTATTGAAAGCCAGTGACAACAGATTTGATGACTCTATGGTAGGAATCAAATCATAACTATGATTTTTATGTCCAGGCCTCAACTGAGGGTGGGGGAAATTGGGGTAGTGTGAAGGAAGAACTCAAAGAAACTTGCCAACTTGTAGCTCCCCATTTAACTCATCCTCCTTGGTGGCTGTTCATATTCTGCCAGTATACTATAAGTTCTGTTAATGCTCTATAAATTAATCACCCTGGGACAAAACCCCATCCTCCCTGACCTAGTTATGGCTCTGGGTCAGAGCTTGCCTGTACTCATCCTTATATTCACCTTCGATGAAGAACCTTTTCATCTGAAAGAGAAATATTCTCTGAAAATAGCCAAGTGGAATGGGTTACCCATAAATCCTTACTCTACAGACTAATCTAAACCATATATGCCCCAAAGTGAAGCCCTATTGTTTGTGTGTTCATGCTTGTGTGCACACAGATAATTGAATGCAAAACTATCCGATATCCGCTATCTTTCCTTGTAAAATCTAATTAATTTATCTCTTTTCTGTAATACACATCAGTACAGGCACCTATCTTTTTCTCCCACTAAAGTCCTATTCTGATGCCTCATTCACTAATTTGACAAGCACTTATTAAGTGTTTACTGTGTGCTAAGCACTAGGCTAAGCACTAAGGAGACAAAGATAAAATAAGACAGTTCTTACCTTGAGGGAAAACAACTCACAGCATTAGTGATGATTCTGGACACTCAAAGCCTGTGGAGGTGGATTACAACCTCTGGCAGGTTCCATAAAGCTTCTCTATATAGACATGGCAATACTCAACCTATATCTGTCTGTCCATCTATCTAACTAATATAATTGTAGCTAGGTGTCTCAGTGGATAGAGCGCTGGGCTTGGAGGAACTTCAAATTCTTGGAACTCAGGAAGACCTGAGTTCAATTTTGGCTGGTATGATCTTAAGCAAGTTACTTAACCTCTGTTTACCCTGTTTCTTCAGCTGTAAAATAATGGTGATATGAGGTATCCACCCCAAATATTCACGCAGACTATCTGAGCCCAACCTGTGGTCGAGCATTCCGAGCTCCTATTGGTCTGATCAGCCACAGCTAGACACATTGAAGTTTCACTTTGTCATGGTGATGTCATTCTGGTCCTCTTTGAAGACCAAGGACAACGACCAACCAATAGTGATTATAGTGAGAATCAAATCAGATCCTCTTGCCAAGCTCTTTGCCCAGTACCTGGTGCAGGTAAAATGCTATGTAAGTGTTAGCCAAGGAAGAGTTTAACTAGGTTTGCAGAAAACTTGTCCCCAGAGGGGTGGTTGCCAGGGGATGGACTCTTGCCAAAAGCATCTCATGAAACTGGTTCCTAAGGCACAGAGAGGACTCTGATTGGCCCAACTGGGTCAAAGGACTTGGAATCAGAATCCAAATTCTGATCTGCAAAGCATCAAATCTTGCTTCCATTTACCATGTATTTGGATGACTGGACAATTCGTGGAATTCCTCTGGGCTTCAGTTTCCTCATCAGTAAGTTGTACTAGGCATCAGTCTAAGTTCTCTTCTAGCTTTAAATCAATGATAAGTATGTAAGTAGAGAGATAAAAGGGGAGATTGATAAATGGATAGAGATGGATGATAGCTAGAGTTAGAGATGGACAGAAATCAATGGATAGCAAGAAACAGAAGATAGAGATAGAAATAAGTGGGTAGCGGAGATGATAGATAGAAAGAGATGGCCAAACAGAGATGAATGATAGACAGATACTTGCTGTTGTTCAGTCATTTCTTCCTAATGCCATTTGGAGTTTTCTTGGCAAAAATAGCTGGAGTGGTTTGCCATATCCTTTTCCAACTCATTTTACAAAGGAGAAAATGGAGGCAAACAGAGTGAAGTGACTTGATCAGGGTAGCACAGCTAGTAAATATCTGAGGTTGGATTTGAACTCAGGTCTTCTTGACTCTAGTTTGGGTGTCTAGCTGTGCTGCCTAGCTGCCAAGGAAGGAAGGAAGGAAGGAAAGAAGGAAAAAAAGAAGGAAAGAAATAAAGAATACTAATCTATTAGCCAACACACTTATTTTTTAGTCTATTTCAGAAACTATATTAGATCCTAGGAATTCAGCTCAAGTGAGAGAATCTCTACTCTCAAGGAGCTCACGTTTTACTGAAAGACATATGGTATTATCAATAGATGGTGATATTATTGATTTGCAAGCAGTAGTAAACATGCTCACAGCTTTTCCAAGAATGGCAATGGGGCTCGTAAAGGGATCCACCCCCTTTAACTCAGTTCCTTCTGACATTCCCATGAACATTCCCCCAGTGAATAATGGGGTGGATACCTCATATCACCATTATTTTACAGCTGAAGAAACAGGGTAAACAGAGGTTAAGTAACTTGCTTAAGACCATACCAGGCAAAATTGAATATTTGCTGGCTGCTGGCTATAGCTGTTGTACACTTTTTCCCTAATCAGGGCTCACTGGCTAATTGGAGGTCAAACTCACGACAGGTTCCTCAGAAATATGTGCTAAATTTCCTGACCCAGACTCTAGAGTCCATTTCCATCTGGTATATACAAAGGGAACAAAATCTACAATCTAAGTGGATAAATAACGTCAACCTGACCAGGTTAAAAATCTCTTCCCGGACCAGGTGAGAAAGGCTTCTTGCCTCCCCAAGGTGTTGTGAGAGTGAGTTCCTATATGAGTAGTTTCCTATGTGAGAGTAAGTTCGACTGCTTTGAGCAAATGGGAATTATGCTAAGTGAATGAGATATCCATACTCTTTGACCCAAAAGTGCTACTGTCAGACATATACCAAAAGAGGATAAAAGTTTCACAAGAAATGATCAATATTCACCCAAATATTTACAGAGGTCCTTTTCTGACTTAGCAAAAAACTGGAAACAAAAGAGATGTACAAAAATCAACAAGTCAGCAAGCCTTTTTAAACATATACTATGTACCAGGGATTATGTTTGGTATAATAGGGGAAAGGCTAAACAAAATTATGGCATGGGAATGTAATGCAGTTTCACTATGTAAGAAACATGATGTATACAGAGAAGAATGGGAAGATTTCTATGAACCTATGCCAAATGAAGTAAACAGAACCAGGGAAGTAACATACACAATGGTCACAACAATGTAAATCTAAAGGATATCAGCAAAACAGATGAAATCAAAAGCCTGGTTTCACAGAAGAGATATGAGACATGGACTCCCTCTCTTTGAGGGGGACTGTGGAGGACTCTGTCTGTAAAATAAACTTGGTGAAATTGTTGACTTGTTTTGCTGAATTCTATTGGTTCCTGTCCTTTTTCCTTGGTTACAAGGGAGGACTCTCTGGAAGGAAGAATGGGTGAGATATAGGTGATATAAATACAATGATGTCACTAACAATTTTAAAAATTATAAAACAGCTTTGAGATACTTGAATGAAAAGATACAGAGCTGAACTCCATCTCCACTTCAAATATTCATATGGTCTATTTGTACAGAACCTTCTGAGTTCATTGGTCTGTTCAGCCACAGTTGAACACACTGTACCTTGACCCTATCATAGTGATATCATTTTAGTTCTCTTTGATCACGAAGGAACTAACCAAGAGGGCTGTATTTCTCTGGTCCTGAGTGGCTTGTGTTGCAAGTAACTGTTGGAAGAAAAGAAAGTGGGCACAAAGAGATCAAAGCAAGGTGGTAAACAGAGGCCGTCTACTATATTAATTCCTTCTGAAAGGCTTCCTTTGCCTCTTGGATGGCTGGCACACCACAGGTGCTCAGTAAACAGCGTTGACTACAAAATGATGCTGTTGATGGCACTGTCATTCATTCTCACCAATTATTTATGAGTCTTTCAGTTGATTCCCAAGCACCATAATAGTGCCCAATTTTCTTGCAAGCAAAATTAGGACACCAGTTACAAGTGCTTTACTAAAGCTAAAATAGAGCTTACCTCCTACCAGACTCCTTTCCTTCCCTGAAGTTGCAAGACAATTATGACACAATTTTTGAATAGAGTTCTGCTCCTTGTGGCCAAGGAGCACTATGGTAACCATTTTCCCAACACTACCTTTTCATCATAAAGATAATTTTTCAGCAGACTAAAGGGAAATCTATCATTGCTCATTTGCATAGAATCTTAGAACATCAGAGTTTGGGGATATATTAGAGATCCCTGAGTCCAGCCTAATAATCCCCTACAAGACTATAAGCATGTATTAAGCACCTATTACATACCAGCTTCTAGTTAGACTCTTGGGATACAGAGACAAAACAAACAAAACCAAAAACAAAAAATAGTCCTGGTCCTCAAGGACCTTTCATTCTGCTGGAGGCAAAATGTATAAGCAGATGAATATACTCAAATATTCAAGTGGATTCAAGATTTTTTCTTATGTTTGTATTCCCTCTGGTGACACAAATTGTCCCATTTATTCCTTCCCATTCTTTAGGTCTTTCGTCCTTGACTTCCCAGAAGTTCACTACAGGGGCTGCTCACTGAATGTACTTTCTACTAACAGCATGAGAATGTCAGGGGAGCCCAGGCATTGTTCCAGTCCTTTGATGGGCTGTTTTTCTCCCCAGAGGGAGCTTCTGTTTTCTTTTTTGCTTGTATTTGCTTCTCCAGGGTTTGGCATAATGCTTGGGCGGATAGTAAGTATTTAATAAATTGAGTCCTTTCTCCCTCCCCCTCTCCCACTCTCTCCCCATCTCCCCCTTCTCTCTCTCTTCCTTTCTCCTTCTTCCCCCCTTTCTGCCTCTTCCCTTCTCTATCTCTGTTTTTCTCTGGGTGTGTCTCTCTATTTCTGTGTCTCTTCTCTATGTCTGTTTTCCTTTCTGTGTGTTTCTCTCTACCTCTTTCTGATTCTTTCTCCTTTCCCTCTTTCTCCACTCTCAGTTTTCTTATCACACAAAAAATCCACCTACTTTTTTTCTTATGCATTTCTTTGATGTCATGTTTCTGTACTCTGAGTTGTGTTCGTAATCTCGTTCACCTTGTTCACCTCCACTGGGCACCTCTTTGTGTAATATGCATTTTCAGTTCTTCAGAGACTGCCATACTCCATGCCTCCCACAGCCACACAAAACAAACAATCTTTATATACATGATTATTTGAGAAGGGAGAAGGTGTTTGCAGCCAGGAGGATCAAAAACAGTTTCCTGAGCCTAAACAGAAATGAAAGATTTTTACTAAGATAGGAAACAGACACCGAGAGGGGAAGTCATTCTCCTTAAGTCACAGGGCTCATCAAAGGGAGAGCTAAGCCTAACATCTGGATAACTATCTCTTACTGACTCACTGTTCCAATGATGCCACAAATTCTCAGGATTTGTATTTACATTATCCAGCAGAGAAGTGGCCCAGGGGATAAAGCAGGGGGCCTGAAGTTAGGAACTCATCTTCATAGTTCAAATCTGGTCTCAGACACTTCCTAGCTGGGTGACCCTAGGCAAGTCATTTAAGCTCGTTTGCCTCAGTTTCCTCATCTGAGCTGAAGGAAATTGCAAACTGCTCCAGTATTTTTGCCCACAGAACCCCAAAAGGAGTCACAAAACATGAGACATGACTGAGAAATGACTGAAGAATAAAAACATTCATTTTCCTCTTTTAGTAAGCTTGAGTCACTTAATTTCTCCCCACACTTGTATGATAACCTCCAATGTCCTGAAAATTTCCAGACTAATTTTTGGATGACACAGAACATAGGTGGACTGATCCTTGTTGGCCTCATTTACTAACCAAGTGGGATACCTTCCTTTCCATGATCTCTGATGCTGAGAATTCCTGCGATTTTTTGAATAATCTTTTCTTCTTTTTCACAAAGAAGATTGATTGAGAAAACAGGTTCAGAGTAGGAGTCTTTTTAAAGTCATTGGTTTGCTGCCACTTCTATTAGCAGGCTCATTTGTCCTTTCTGGATCTTAGCGTGCCCAATTCTCCAGTCTATCGGGAGAAGGCATTTCTCATTTTCATTGGGTTTCCTAGTTAGAATCTACTTTTTTACTGCTTTTATTTTTTTCTGTTAGTCTCACCTGACTGAGAAAAGGTAAAGATTAAGGAGAATTTAACCCTTAGCTGACTTTCCTCTGCCATTAATTATTCTCCTGAGCCTCAGTTTCCTTATCTGTAAAAAAAGGGGATAGGAAAAATATATCACACTTCTATAGAACTTTAGAGGCTAGAAAAGGCTTTCTCCATAACAACTCCATAAAATAGGTGACATAGTATTATCTCTATTGTGAATGAGGAATGTAATGCTTAAAGAGGTGAAATAACTTGCCCAGTATCACCCAGCTGTTGTGTTGGATGCGAGTTCTTTCTGTTGTTAAGTTGTTTTCTGTCATGACCAACTCTTTGTGACCCTATTTGGGGTTTTCTTGGCAAAGATACTGGAGTGGTTTGCCATTTCCTCCTCCAGCTCATTTTACAGATGAGGAAACAGAGGCAAAAAGGTTAAATGACTTGCTATGGGTCACACAATTAGACCACATTTGAACTCATAAAGATGAGTCTTCTAACTCCAGGCCTTGCACTCTATCTCCTGTGCCACCTAATTGCCTTAGGCATATATAAGTTGCTCCAGATTTACCGTAACCATCATGCTATAATTCAGTCTCCTTTTCCTCACAGTTCAATGTTAAAAGAAAAAGATAAAAAATAGCTAGATATGAAATAAGAGGACTTATATGCATATCCTGGATCTAACCCGAGCTTTGTGAAAATGAGTAAGTCACTTAACATCTCTGACCGTTAGTCTCCTTATCTATACAATGAAAGGATGCACCTAGATGACCTCTAAAGTCCTTTTCAGGCACAAGTTTATGATCCTATTAACCCAGGGTTTGTACAATCCATATGACTCACAATACTAAGGAAGGGTCAGGTCTTCCTCATCATGGCCTTTTGCCTTCTGACCTGTGGAGCTCTCAACTTGAATTAAGTGTTTTTCTGAGACTAGGGATTTTTCCATTTGGTTCAGACAATCCTGTTTTCCAGACACTGACATGGTAGTTACCTACTTAAGTAGCTACAACTGCCCATTTGGCCCAGGAAATATTCACCTTGTTTCAGGTATTTTTTCTCCACAATTGTCAATTCACCCAGTAGCTCCTGCCTCCATCTATAATTACCACCACTCATTCCTTTTATTTCACATCCTGTCATCAGTTTCTCAGAAAAGTATCACAGCCCTTTTAGATAAGCTCCATTGTAGCTTTGAAACATCGCAGATTCTTAGTTTTCAGAAGGGAGGGACTTACTTTAGCGCTGTACTCCTCAATACCTTGCACAGTGCTGGACAGTTAATAGGTATTTAAATGCTTGCTACAGCAGAAATGCCTATGTTGAATTTATCCAAAACACAGTTAGTAAGAAAGTAATCATAAAGAGAAATCATACAAAAACATATTCAAAGAGAGCTTTAAGGCTCAGAAAGCATTTAATCTTTATCTTTGCAAAAAACACATATGTCATATCCAAAAATACGAAATGAACAATGATTTACAAGGTTACTCCAAATTGACTCAAATACTGCTATTTAGTTTATGCCGTATGGTTTTAATGTAGCTCTGACAAAGAAAAAACATACATTCTCTTGGTTTGAAAGAAGTCCTTCATAATTACCTAATGGATTTTCAAAAAAAGAACGTGAGGTTAACCTTTTATCCTTCCAGCTGAAGTAATGATGAAGAAAGCAAATAAATTACTTAAACTTAAATTTGAACCTTCCTAAGGCAAAATATGTTACTGGATTTCAATGACATGAAAATTTCCTAGTTGGTTTTGTTTTGGGTATTCTTATTGTTTTCGTAAGTGATGTATACCTTCTTCTTGCCATTTTCTTATTAAAACAAATCAACCTCATGGAAACTGTGACCATTAGATGCAGAATGTGTTTCTGCAGTGTACTAGTTGTAGGGGTGTTACTGCTTGCTAATTTAATAACCTGTTATTATTACATAGGGACAGGGACTGGGTGTCTGATTTCACTGGTATAGGAACTCCCAGGTAAGGAAATTCCTTCAGACAACCCAAGGTTGGTACCTTCTTGGCAACTAATATTCTCGGGGAGTTGTCTCTAGTCTCTAGTCAAGTTAAATGACTAGCCCAGAGTCACATGTCTAGTTTGCATCAGTGTCAAGACTAGATTCAGAGACTTCCTGAGCCCCCAACCAATGCTTTATTCATGATCTAACCCCCCTTTCATAACCCTAAAGATAAAATTATGTTTCTATAAAAATCTGTCTTGGGAAAAAAAGCAAATTGTCAACAATCATATTAAAAAATTTCTCCTAGTGACTAAAAGAAGAAATTAAGTGAAATGAAATAAAATTAAATGAAAAAATAACTCTCAGATTTCACCTTACACTCAAACAGGCAAAGAGCACAAAACATGCAAATAGTCAATGGGAATGAGAAAAATGTGAAAATACAGGCACATTCTGAATTAATCCAATCTTTCTCTAGCATTATTTAGAGTTACCCTAGAAAATCTAATAAATTGTTCATTTCCTTAGAGTTAAGGATTCCGCTATGAGTATCCACCTGCTGGAATCAAAAAATAGAAAGAAAGGATATGTAGATACAGATATCTAGATAGATATGTTGATATAGATATAGTTGTAACATACAACTGAGATGTCTGAATATCATACAATGCAACTGTGCTAAAGGAAATGACAAATATAAAGAGTATATATGTATGCTATTATTGCTGTTTAGTCATTTTTCAGTTGTGGCTGACTCTTCATGATCCCATTCAGGGTTTTCTTGGCAAAGATACTGGAGAAGTTTGTCATTTCCTTTTCCAGCTCACTTTACAGATGAGAAAAATGAAGCCAATAGGGTTAAGTGACTTGTCCACGGTCACTCAGTAAGAGTCTGAGGGAAATTTGAACTTGTGAAGGTGAGTCTTCCTGACTCCAGGTCCAGCACTCTGCCACTATGGTGCCACCTAAGCACATTTATATGTGTATATATATATGCATACACAATATATACATAAACACACATATATGTATATGTGTGTATATGTACACATAATATAGATGTGGGTATATAATGTATGTATGTGGATATATTTGTACATGTGTGTAATATAATAACTAACATTTGTATAGTGTTCACTTAGTGCCAGCCATGGCAGGATTTGAGCTTTGGTCTTCCCGACCCTGAGCACAGAGCACGCCCACCTCTCTGCCTCAAAACACACATGTATGAACCAGGAATCAGACTTGAGTCTCTTTATGTGACTAGTGAGAATCTTACCCCTGAACCAACCCATCAAACATCCCATAGTAGATAATTTGGGTCCAAGTCATCCAAAACAAACCCAGCTTGTTATTAAAATTGCTTTTTGTGCTGAAGTGCTATCATTTTCTCATGTCAAGATTGGCAATGTTTTGTTACTTTCAGTGTCTAATAACCATCTCATTCCTTGGGAAAGAGACTTGAAATGGCAGTGTGATCCGTGCAGAGAGATAGCTTCATGTTTATGCCTGCCTAACTTCTATTTTCCTAATTTAGTCAAAGATTGAAGACATTTTTAATTCTTTATTGAAAAGCCAAATTGTTTTAAAGGATTATTTGTAAGATCCTTCCTAGAGTAACAGGTTTTTTTTCTTTCACATTTACAATCTGACACTGCAGGCTGTTCCATTTGTTGTGAGACATAAGGCTGAGGAGTCATATTAATCAGTGATTCTAAAATTGTGGTGTTCCTTTATTCTCCTTTTTGAATTTGCATGATAAAAAGTACATCCGTAGTATTTCTCTTATAAATAAAATGTTTCCCATTTTAACAATTATGAAATTACTTTTGCATCTTTCATGATAAAAGAACTTTCGAGATGTCCCAGGTAGATCATGGGGCTTTTAATCAGATGCTCCCCCAGTTATAGGCTGAGATACAATGATAAAGAAAATAATGATGGATAGTGTGTATGTATGTGAGTGTGTATGTAATTCTCAAACCAAGGTTGTTGATTTCTCAAAGATATTATACAGACTTTCAATTCTTTCTTCTAGTCCTAAAAGTAGAGAAAGCAGGTAGAAGCCTACTAAATAATTATCATTTAAATATCATGTTTTAAGGAAAACAATGCAGTGGAAATAGCAAAAACTTAGAGTTATAGGACCTGAGTTCAAATGTGAACTCTTCTTCTTTTCAGCTGTGTGACATTGGGAAAGTCACTTAAGCTTCCTGGGCATCAGCTGGGGTCATTGAATTATATGAACTTATTCATATTCCTTATATATCCATTATATTCCTTTAAAATTCTAGATCTATGATCCTCGCTCTTCCTCAAAATAATCTGACATCAAATGTCCCATCCCTTCCTATGTTACCTAAAATTTCTGTCACTAGGTTTGAAACGATGGAAGCCAGGTTAGTTGGCTGGAACAAGCATCACACAAACTTCTCTTTAAAATTGTTGTTTCTGTCTTTCCCTTCCACTGCCCCTCTCAACAAAATAATAAAACAAAAAATCCCTTGTAATAAATACACATAATCCAGCAAAACATATTTTCATAATGACTAAGTCTAAACATACACATTTAATTGTGTATTTCAACTTTATCAACTCTGTGGCAGGAGGTAGGTGTTATGATTCATCTTCACTTCCATGGATTCTTGGTTTATCATTACATTAGAGTTCTACAGTCTTTCAAAGTTGTTTTTTCTCTAAAATGTTACTGTATAAATTGTTCTTCTAGTTCTGTTCCCTTCATTCTGCATCAATCACAGAGATCATCCCACTTGCCTCTGAAATGGTCCATTTTGTCATTTTTCGCAACACAATAATGTTGCATCACAGCCATATTCCACAATTTGTTTAGCCATTTCCCAATGGATGGATATGCCTTTAGCTTCTAGGTTTCAAGAATAATACAAAGAATTACTATAAATGTTTTGGGGTTTTTTTGTGCATGTGGGTCCTTTTCCTCTTTCATTTATCCTTTGGCAGATAGACATACTGGTATCACTGGCCAAAGGGTATCCCCAGTTTAGTAATTTTTTAGCAACCTTTCCAGGAAGGGTAGGTCAATTCATAACTCCACCAACAACGTATTATTGTTCCTATTTTTGTACAACCTTCCACTGTTTTTCAATTTCCTCTCTTGTCATTTTAGCTAGGGTTCACTAAATGAATCTAAATGCTATAAAATGCAGCAAATGAGGATTAAGCACATACACACCAGCACAAAGTTTGATGTAGAAATACATTAAACTGAAGGGGGAAAGATAGCAATCATGAAGGGTGTGAGGGGAATGTAAGAGGGATGTTAACATCAGGGAAGGAATAGTCACAAGAAAAATAAATTTCATCGTCAACAGATGGAGTACAAAGGGGGAACTTGAAGGAAAGAAAGAGTAAGAACCAGTTAATAGGGTCTGACTAAGGGGAAGAAAGGAGAGGCAGTGAAGTAGAAACAGATTAATAGAGAAATATAACTAGTATTGATCACACCATTTCTTTTCTTTTTTCACCAGCTTCTTCTTTGTGGAGAGAAAATCCATAAGCTGTTACACTGAATACAAATATATAATGAACCATCATCACTATGAATATGAATGGGATTCACTCACCCAAAAAATGGAAGAGGATAATAGAACACATTAAAAATCAGAATCTAATAATAAGTGTTTATAAGAAATATCCTTGAAGCATAAAGATTCATATGGAATTATAATGTAAGAAAGAAGCAGAATTTATACTTTAGTCAAAAATTTAAAAAGTAGGGATAACAATCATGGTTTCTAGTAAGACAAAAATAAGAGTAACAATGGTTAAAAGAGATAAATAAGGAAATTTCATCATGCTTAAAGGCACCAGAAATGATGAAATAGTATCAATCCTTAATATATAAAGAAAAATGGCACAGCATTTCAGTATCAAAAAGAAAAAGTTGATCAAAATATAGAGAGGAAAAGACTACAAAATTATAATAGTTCAGGACCTATTTAGGTGATTCCTATTAGGAGGTATCCTTTTTAGACCTACATAAGACTAACCAAAAGATATACAATAAAGAAGTTAAATGTTTGCATAGAATTTTAGAAAAATTAGAAATAATAGATCATAGGCACTTACTGAGTAGTAATAAGGAATATATCTCTGTCTCAGTTATGCCTTTATTTGTGCTAGTGTATAAAAAAGTTCATGGTGTGCAGAGCCAAGATGGTGGGGTAGAAAGACACACAAATGCAGGCTCTCCCCACATAGTCCATAAAATACCTGTAGAGAGGGACTCTCAACAAATTTTGGAACAGCAGAAGTGCAGAACAATAGAGTGGAGGAGATTTCCAGTCCAGGATGACCTGAAAGGGCCATGGGAAATGTAGGTTGTGCCAGACTTGGAGCGGAGCCCAGCCCAGCCTTGGCCACTAGGCTTGAAAACAGCCTTTGGGGGCAGAATTTCCAGTCATGGAATGCCAAGTTGCAGCAGTTCCCAGATCCCTCAACCCAAAGGTGCCAAAGGTCAGTGACAGGGTTTTTTCAGCTGGCTGGGAAGGGAGAAGGGCCTTCCCATAGCTCTGGCCTCAGGCTGAGGCCACAGAGGCCACATTTGGCAGGCGTAGTGGTTCCTATCTCAGCCCCCTATAGCAGCCCCCGCATCCATTGTTGGATGGTAAAAACTCCTGGGGGCACTGAGGAGCTAATTATTACCTCAGCCCTGTGTAGAGGCCCTGAGGGAGCTGGTCTTTGTCTCCCACTGAATGGTGGCTTTGCCTGCACAGCTTCACTGAATTCCCTCCCCCCCCCCAGTGCTGGCTTGGCAGAACTGGAGGCCAGGTGGATGTGGAGAGGTAACTGCTAAGGTTCTGGGCACAAGAAACTCCTCCTGCTCCCAAACCAGTGTATGTGCTTGATTGTACCACCTTGGAGGAACTGAAATTTTACAGATTCCCAGACAAAGGACCCAAAAGTCAAGTAACTGGTTGGGAAAATGCCCAAAAAAGGGAAAAAAAAATAAGACCACGGAAGGCTATTTTCTTGGTGAACAGATATCTCTTCCCATCCTTTCAGATGAGGAAGAACAATGCTTACCATCAGTGAAAAACATAAAAGTCAAAGCTTCTGTATCCCAGACATCCAAAGTAAATTTTCAATGGGCTCAGGCCATGGAAGAACTCAAAAAGGATTTTGAAAATCAAGTAAGAGAGGTGGAGGAAAAACTAGGAAGAGAAATGAGAGAGATGAAAGAAAAATATGAAGAATGAGTCAATAGCTTGCTAAAGGAAACCCTAAAAAATGCTGAAGAAAAATAACACCTTGAAAAATAGGCCAACTCAATTGGCAAAAGAGGATCAAAAAGTCAATGAGGAGAAGAATGCTTTAAACGGCAGAATTAGCCAAATGGAAAAGGAGGTTCAAAAGCTCACTGGAGAAAATGGTTCTTTAAAAATTAGAATGGAACAGATGGAGGCTAATGACTTTCTGAAAAACCAAGAAATCACAAAACAAAACCAAAACAATGAAAAATGGAAGATAAAGTGAAATATCTCATTGGAAAAACAACTAACCTAGAAAATAGATCCAGGATAGACAATTTAAAAATTATGGGACTACCTGAAAGCTATGATCAAAAAAAGAGCCTAGACATCATCTTTCATGAAATTATCCAGGAAAAGTGCACTGATATTCTAGAACCAGGGGGCAAAATAAATATTGAAAGAATCCACCAATCACCTCCTGAAAGAGATCCAAAAAAAGAAACTCCTAGGAATATTGTAGCCAAATTTCAGAGTTCCCAGGTCAAGGAGAAAATATTGCAAGCAGTCAGAAAGAAACAATTCAAGTACTGTGGAAATATAATCAGGATAACACAAGATCTAGCAGCTTCTACATTAAGGGATAAAAAGGTATGGAATATTATATTCCAGAATTCAAAGGAACTAGGACTAAAACCAAGAATCACCTACCCAGCAAAACTGAGTATAATACTTCAGGGAGAAAAATGATCTTTCAATGAAATAGAGGACTTTCAAGAACCCTTGATGAAAAGACCAGAGCTGAAAAGAAAGTTTGACCTTTAAACACAAAAACCAAAAGAAGCACAAAAAGGCAAACAGCAAAGAGAAATCATAAGGGACTTACTAAAGTTGAACTATTTACATTCCTACATGGAAAGACAATATTTGTAACTGTTGAAACTTTTTTCAGTTTCTGAGTAATTGGTGGGATTACACACACACACACACACACACAGGGAGAGACAGAGGGAGACAGAGAGACAGAGAGCAAAGTGTGAATTGAATGGGATGGGATCATAGCTTTAAAAAAATGAAATTAAGCGGTGAGAGAGAAATGTATTGGGAGGAGAAAGGGAGAAATGGAATGGGGCAAATTATCTCTCATAGAAGAGGCAAGTAGAAGACTTTTCAGTGGACAGAAAAAGAGGGGAGGTGAGAGAAAATACATGAAGCTTACTCTCATCACATTCAATTAAGGAATAAAATGCACACATTTTGGTATGAAATCTATCTTACAATACAGGAAAGTGGGGGAGAAGGAGATAAGCAGGGTAGGGGGATGATGGAAGGGAGAGCAGTGGGAGAGAGAGCAATTTGAAATCAACACTCTTGAGGAGGGACAGGATCAAAAGAGAGAATAGAAGTAATGTGGGGCAGGATAGAATGAAGGGAAATATAGTTAGTCTTACACAACACGACTTTTATGGAAGTCATTTGCAAAACTACACAGATATGGCCTATATTGAATTGCTTACCTTCCCAAAGGGAATGGGTGGGGAGGGAGGGATGGGGAGAAGTTGGAACTCAAAGTTTTAGGAACAACTGTTGAGTATTTTTCTTGCTACTAGGAAATAAGAAATACAGGTAATGGGGTATAGAAAGTTATCTTGCACTACAGGACAAAAGATGAGGATAAGGAAGTGAGGGATGTTAGAAGAGAGGGCAAATTGGTGATAGGTGCAATTAGA
>CM053772.1:23127394-23151032 GCA_028658325.1 Potorous gilbertii
GAAATAAGAAATACAGGTAATGGGGTATAGAAAGTTATCTTGCACTACAGGACAAAAGATGAGGATAAGGAAGTGAGGGATGTTAGAAGAGAGGGCAAATTGGTGATAGGTGCAATTAGAATGATTGATGTTTTGGGGTGGGGGGAGGGAAGAAATGGGGAGAAAATTTGGAACCCAAAATTTTGTGGAAATGAATGTTGAAAACTTAAGTAAATTTAAATAAAAAATTCATGAACAAATACAAAAAATCCAAAATATTAACAAATCTTTTATTGACCACAACACTACAAGAATTATGATCAGTAAAGGACCTTTCAAAAAAGGATTGAAATTTAGAGGAAACTGATTCACTTTATCCCAAATTGGTGGGCTAAAGCATAAATCATAGAAACATTAGATAATTTCTTCAAAGAAAATGACAATAGTGAAGTAATATATCAAAACTTAGGTGATACAGCCAAGGCAAATCTTAAGGGAAATTTTGTAGCTCTACACTTTCATGAACAAAAGATTGAAAGAACACCTCAATGAACTGGACATTCAAAATTAAAAATAAAACAGCAGTCAGCTAGAAAAGTAACAAATCAAAAATCCTCAAGTAAACCTGAACATAAACATTCTGAAAAGTCAAAGAAAAGATTAACAAAATTGAAATAACATCCCCACTAACATGATAAATAAAAAGAGGAGCTGGTTTTTTAAAAATGGTGCAGCATATTAGCTAAGTCATTAGTTAATATGATTAAAAAGTGGACAAAACTGAATTGCCAATAAGAAAGTGAAAAAAGTGAATTTATATCAAATGAAGAAAATGTAAAGGAAATTATTAAAATTTACTTTGCCCAATACTTTGGCAACAAAACTGACAGCATAAATAACAGATAAATATTTTTAAATGTAAAATATGGAAACTAGTGTAATAAGAAATAAAGAATTTAAAAATGTAAACTCAGAAAGGAAATTAAGTAAACAATGAATTCACTAAATGTTATACACATACATACATACATACATATGTACATACATATGTATGTATGTGTATTTATGTAGATAGAAACACACACACAAACACACACACACACACACACACACACACACACACACACCAGGGACCAGATGAAAGTAGAAATGAATTGTATCAAACATTCAAAGAAGAATTCATTCAAGTACTATATATAAACTATTTTTTTAAAATAGGAAAAGAAGAGATCTCACCAAATTCTTTGTATAATACATATACGTTTTTGATAATTGAACCAGAAAGGAAAAAATCAGTAGGAAAACTACAGACCGATAACCCTAATTGATATCAATGTAAAAAATGAATAAGTAGAAGCAGAGGTTACAAACAATATATTAAAAAAAAAAAAGATTAAATACTCTGTCTATGTTGGGGTCATACCACAAATACAAGTTTTGTTTGAAATAACTACAGAATGTACATATGTTTCAAACATTTGAAACCATTACTACATCAGTTTCTTAAGGGCAGGGATTATTTTCACCTTTGTTTATATCCCCAGAACTTATTACAGTGCCTTGCACACAGTAGGCTCTTAATTAAGCACCTGTTGACTGATATTGACAAACAAGATACACACAGGAACTATATGGCTACAGCGACAAAATACACTTTACACAAATAAAGGCCTACATAATTGGAGAGATATTCATTGCTCCTGGAGAGACTGAGGTAATACAACAAAACTTATAATGATGTCTAAAATAATTTAATTATTCAGTATCATACCAATCAAACTACTGCAAGGATGTAGAGCTTAAAAAAAATCCATCTGTAGGAACAAAAAGTCAAGACTCTCAAGAGAAAATAATGGTGGGGGGTGGAGTGGGGGGAATAGAAGGAAGGATCTGGAAGCAGCAGATATCAAACTGTGCCAAAAGTAGAATCATCAAGATGATTTGGTACTGATTAGAAAAAAGAGAGGTCAATCACTGACACCTATTAGGTACACAACATATGAAAGCAAATGATCCTCAGAATTCGGGTTATTATTCAATAAATCAAAAGACCCCAGGTACTGGCTGGAGAGGAAGGAACAAGTATTTATTAAGTTATTTATTATCACGTGCCAGCCACTCCTCTAGGTGCTTTTTAAATATTATCTCATCTGATCCTCACAATGACCCTGAAAGGTAGAGTTTTTATTAACCCCATTTCTGAGCTGAGGAAGCAGAAGTAGATACAGGTTAAATGACATGCTTCAGGTCACAAGTCTGATAAGTGTTTGAAGCTGGATTTGAATTCAGATTTCCCTGACTATCACATTACACCACCTAGCTACCTGCAAGTAAGGATTTACTATTCAACAAAAATTACAGAGAGAATGAGAAAGCCATTTGGCAGAAATAAGATTCAGATCAACATCTTATACCATACAACACAATAATTTCCTAATGACCATGGGACTTCAATAAAATAGGTAAGAGCATAAATTGATCAGAGGAGCATGAAAAGATATACTTTTTGTAGACATGGTTTTTTTATCAAAGCACTGAGAGGATCAGAACAGGTAAGATAGACAACTCGGATTATATGAAATTAAAAAGATTTTTGCACAAACAGAATTTCTACAGGTAGAATTTGAAGTAAAATGGTTATATCCAAAAAAACATATTTGCAGCAAATTTTTCTGATAAAGGTCTCATATTCAAGACAGACATGGAATCAATTTAAATATATAAAACAAAAACCATTCTCAAATAAATAAATGATCAAAAGGTATAAACATGCAATTCTCAGAAGAAAAGCTATCAACAACATGACAAATGCTTCAGATCACTAATAATAAGAGAAATGTAAATTAAAACAACTCTGAGGTTCAACCTGAAACCTATAGATTAGCAAAGATGGCAAAAAAAAGTAAATGACAATAGTTAGGGAGGGTGTGGAAGCAAGGGCTCACTAATGCAGAATTGTTCAAACTGTGGATTAAATCAACAATTTTGGAAAGTAATTGGAACTATACTCAAAATATCTCAGGAATACCATTACTAATCATGTACCCAAGAAGAAAAAAGAAATAGGTAAAGGAATCATAAGTACAAAAGTATTCATAGCAGCATTTTTCTTGTAGTGAAACAAAACTCAACAAAGCAAACCAGAAATTAAAGGCATGCCATTCAATTGGGGAAGGGCTAAACGGATGATGATGCGTAAATGTGATGGGATATAATTGAGTTTTAAGATGTAATGAAAAAGATGGATTCACAGAGACCTTGAAAAATTGTAATCAGATTCAGGGGGCCAATTTATATAATATTATAAAGAAAAACAACTTGGAAGGACTTAACTCTGCTCAAAACAACTGTGACTCTAGAAATAGAAGATGAAACATGCACACTTCCCACCTCTTGATGGAGAAGTGGTAGAGCAGAGGTGTATGATAAGACATAAATCTTCAGAAACAGCCAATGCATGTTTGACTATGCTTATTTCTTACAAGGGAGGATTTTTTTTAATCTGCGGGCAGAAGAATTGGAGGAAGGAGAAAGTGGGCTATTCATAATGACAATACAAGCAAAGAGGGTCAATGAGCCATTTTTTAAATTCACAAAAAAGGAAGATAGTTCAGAGATACAAAAAAAAACCAGAATAATGTTGAGCCTTAATGTGTTGAATTTATTATACACATTAATAAAAAGCATCAAGTTCACATGAGAATTGAAGGAAATTGGTACAGCCTAGAGAAGAAAAGGCTTGAAGATCTGGGGTTGTGCTTCATAGAGGTATTTAAATACATGAAGAGCTGTCTTGTAGAAAAGTGATGATCTTTTTCAGGCTGACCCCAAAAGGAAGGATTGGCAGTAGGCAGGAGTTACCAAGAGGCAAGTTTGCTCTTCATTTCGAGAAAACTGTACTAATGGTAATTTATCCAAAAGTAAAATAGATGGTTTCAGGATATCAGAGGATCATAGATTTAAACTGACTGTTAACTTCAGCCTCTTCATTTAACAAATGGGAGAAGTGTGATACAGAAAAATTAAATTAACTTCCTCAGAGTTAGTAACAGCTGTCATTTACACCCCAGTTCTACATCTCCAAATATATATTTTCTGTCTTTCACCATGATGGAAAGTTCTCCTCTGGGGGATGGGGAGCAGTTCCAAGTGAAATCTGAATCACCTCTTGTCAGAGTTACGGAAAAGGGAAATTTTTGTCCACATATAATATGGCCAAATAGTCTCCATTTCAAGTTAACAAGCATTTATTAAGTGCTACATGAATTGGGCACTTGGCTAAATATCACATGTACAAAGAAAAGCAAAAGCAATTCTAGCCTTCAAGGCATTCACAATCTAATGATAGAGACAACAGGTGAACAACTATGTACAAAAACAACCTATAGAGGATAAATTAGAGATAATCTCAGAAGGAAGGCACCAAAATCACAAGGGAACAGAGAGGGGCTTCTTACAGAAGATGGGACTTTAGCTGAAACTTGAAGGAAGTCAAGGAAGTTAGGAGATGGAGATAAGGAGAGAGAATTCAAGGCATGGGGAAAATCCAGTTAAAATATATGGAGATGGGAGATCAGAATTGTTATTACAGAGCACATGGAAGGGAGAAAAGTATTGAAAGACTGGAAAGGTAGGAAGGGTCTAGATTATGAAGAGCTTTGAAAAACAAAAACAAGAAAAGATTTTATATTTTGTCCTAGCAGTAACAGGGAGAACTCATTGAAGTCCATTGAATGGTAGGTCTATGATCTTTAGGAAGATCGCTTTGATCGGTGAGTGAAGGATAAACTGGGAGGGGGGAGATTTGACAAAGGGACACCAAACAGAAGCTCCAGGCCCCTTCCAGCTCTGAAATTCTGGATTCTATGGTTCTGCATATGGTCTTAGAGCTTCACCCTACCTCTCAGGCTAGTCAAAATCTTACACACGTCATGTGTTAGACTAACACTTTTTAAAAAATAATTTATTTCTTGTTTTCAACATTCACTTTCATAAGATTATGAGTTTTAAGTTTTTTTATTCTCCCTCTCCTCCCCCTCCCCAAGACAATGTGCAATCTGATGGAAGATATCAGATAAATATGAAACATAATTTCACATTATAGAATAGCATCCTTAAAGGGGATCAAATCACCTGTCTATATATAGGACAAAAGTAGCACAAATTGACAATCAGTAGAATAAAAGGTCTCCAAAAAGATTTCTTCTTGGATCACTTTACACAGCAATCATCTTTTAGGTTGCATCAATGGCTATGGGACACCTACTCACAAGCTGAACATGTGTACATTGTGGCAAATATCAGAAGTGGCAAAAGAAAACCCAACACAATGAAGTGGAATTATCTTTCTGGATATGTTGGTGCCATAAAATTTGAGGCAATTCATACAAGTCCATACTAGCTAAAAAAAATTAAATCTTAGAAGGCATTAAACCATTCAACATCCCTAAGAGTAATGAAGCCAAATATCTATGCTTTAGTTTGGAGATAATTCCCTTAGAAAACCTATTTACCAAGAAAACACTTTCTCTCTTTAAGAAGAGACACATTTGTTGTTGTTCAGTCATTTCATTCATTTCAGATCCTTTGTGACCCCATTTGGTGTTTTCATGGCAGAGATACTAGAGTAGTTTGCCATTTCCTTTTCTAGCTTGTTTTACAAATGAGGAAAGTGAGGCAAAAAGTATTCAGTGACTTGCTCACAGTCACACAGCTAATGTCTGAGGCCAGATTTGAACTTAGGAAAGTCAGTCTTCCTAACTTCATGGTGCATCACTCTATCCACTGCATCATGGAGCTACCCCACATAGACATATTAAGAAAAATTTTAAATGTCTGTTTATTTTGGAAAAGTTCAAATTCCAGGAAGAATCTTTTCACTAAATAATATACATTTTAGTTTGAGAACTAGATTTTAAAATGAGATAAGGACAATCAGTCAATAAGTATTCGTTAAGTGCACATGCTTGGAAAGGAGGATACAGAGACAAAAATGAAACAGTGTCTGCCCTTCAGGAGTTTCTGTTCTTTTCGTTGAACCAACATGTATAGATCCAAGTAAGTAAAAAAGAAATTTAAATTAATTTCGTAGAGGACACCAGTTATCAGGGGAGGAACAGATCTCAGGAAAGCCTCATGTAGGAGGTAATATTAAGTCAATATCTGGTAATTTTCATGGGCATCTTCTTTAATATGGAAGGATCTGTTGTGGAATGAGACCTGGCATCAGAGGACCTGGTTCAGATCTTACCTTTAAGGATTAGTTCCTGATCATGGGCAAAACAACTCACCATCCTGGATCTCAGGGAGGCCTTAGGTTTTTCATATGCAAAATAAAAGTTTTATGTTAGAGGGTCTCTGAGGTCCTCTCAAGATTCATGATCCTAAAATTTGTGTTTTCAGCCATGTGGGTGTTTTCCACACTGAATCAGATACCAAATCTTCCATGCTTTAGTTGATGATCCTCATGGCCAACCTTCTTTCAAGCAGCATCTCCTAACTTAGGGATGCTAATCTTCAGATGGCATATGCCCAGTCTATCACTGGTCTGTACTTAAAGTCATTCACACTTGGTAGCACCCAGCGGTGCTTATGATCAACTGAAAAAGTTTTTGAGAACTGAGTCTGATCTTCATTCCATACGAAGCATTATACCAGGATTTTGGTAGAGATAGGTTGCTAACTTATTTGCTTCTTACAAAACAAGAATAATGGTTGTCATCATTAGCATCCTGAGGCTAAGAGAAACAAGGAATTAAACTAAGGAGCTACTAAATTCTAAAGGGGGAAAAGTTGAAGATTTGAGGTCTTTAAAAATCCTCAAAAAAAGAAACTCCAGGAATTATGCTTAATAATGAAGCAGATAGCATAAATAGTACTGATGTCTCAAGTGATGTCAAATAGGAAATAGGCATACTTAGAATAGAATTTTAAATGAGACAACATACATATAACAGCAAGGGCCCTGGCATACACAAGACAGTCTGCTCTACAAGTTCTTAGATCTGCTTTTCTAAAAGGAAAGTAACTTTTGAGGGGTCAACAGTCACTTTAATCAAGTACCTATATCATTCACTTAGTTTAGGGGAAAAAGTCAGCACCTTGAACTTTCAAGAAAATACTAACAGAGAAACAAAGATCAACAGATAGGGTTCCCAACTGTCTGACTATAAGCAGTACATACATCACAGATCAACAGACAGATCCAATTGTATGAACATTGCATACATACATAGTTATCATAGAGAGAAGCACCAACATCTGGGTTTTCAAGCTGGGGTGAGATGCTTCTTTAGAAGCTGCCCAGAGTCTCATCTGGCCACACAAACACTTCCAATTAGTGAGCCCCAAAGTAAAACCTCATCTCTGAGTCTATAAACACTTTTCAGAGCCAAAGGGCATCGCAACCCTTGAGAACCAAGGCCTCATCAGAAAGTAACAAAAGGTGTGGGCCTTCCAACAAAAAAAAAATCTCACCTAATCAAACTTTCCTTAATGGGAATATGGATAAGTTCACTTACCTTGGTAGTGTACTTTCCAGGGACGTACACATTGACAATGAGGTTGATGTACCCATTGCCATAGGTAGCTCAGTGTTTGGGAGGCTCCAAAGAAAAGTTTGGGAGAGAAAAGGTATTAGACTACCAAACTGAAGGTCTACAGAGCCGTTGTGCTGACCTTATTGTTATATGCTTGTGAAACATGGACAGTCTACAAGCACCATGCCAAAAAATCATTTGAACTGTCTTAGGAAGATTCTGAGGATCACCTGGCAGGATAAGGTACCAGACACTGAAGTCCTTGCTCTAGCTAAAATGCCAAGTATTTAAACTATGCTTCAAAGAGTGCAGCTCTGATGGGCTGGCCACGTTGTTTGAATGCAAAATGTATGCTTGCCATTTTATGGAAAACTCACATGGGGCAGGTGATCAAATAATGCAAGGACACTCTCAAGGTCTCTCTCAAGAACTTTGGATTTGACAGTGCAACATGGGAGACACTGGCACAGGATCACTCAGCATGGCATGCCCACATCAGAAAGGGTGCTGTGCTCTTTGAGCAAAGCAGAATTGAAACAGCACAAAGTAAATGCAGGATGCACAAATTTGGGATATTCACCCCAGATATTCACATGGACTATCCATGCCCAACCTGTGGTAGAGCATTCCAAGCTCGTATTGGTCTGATCAGCCACAGTCAGACACACTGAAATTTCACTTTATCACGATGATGTCATTTTGGTCCCCTTCGAAGACAAAGGACAATAACCATGGGCAGGTCCATTAATGGGTAGGGAAGATATATATTATATAATGCTCACTCTACAAACTTTAAAAGGCTATGCAAATGCTATCTATTATTATTATTTTTAAATTCTTTTTCTTTTAGTTTGATGCAATGAATCTAACTAGCACATCAGTTATTTCAAAAAGATGTCCTCTACCACATCATGAATGAATATGTATCTCAGAAAATAGATAAAAACATTGCAGGACCTGCTCACAGTAATAAATATAGTAGCTGTTATCATGGTAAGTACTTCAGGAGAGAAGGTCAACTTCTTAAGTAATACCCATAAGGATGGGAGTCAAACACCACCATGGCAGAAATAACAGGAGGGAGCAAGCAACACTCCGCCTCTGTCCTTTCTACATTTTCACTGGCTGTTCTTCGTGGCTGGAATATTGCTCCTCTCCTCTGCCTACAAATTTCTCTGATTTTCAAGTTCCTAGCTAAAATCTCATCTTCTAAAAGAAGCCTTTCCCTTTACTCATTAGTTCCAGTACTTTCCCTCTATCTATTGTCTCTAATTTACATCCTCTCTAAAGCATGTTTTTATATAGTTGTTTACATGTTGTCTATCCTATTAAACTATGAGCTCTTTGAGAAGCAATGACTGTCTTTTGCCTTTCTTAGTATTTCTAAGTCTTAACACAGTGCCTGGCACTTAGTAAATACTTAATAAACGCTTACTCAATTTGGCTGCAGAAAATCTGCTGCAAGGCATTGGAATTCATTAATATCTAGGTGGTACATTTTAAGTACAAAATTTGAATGCAATTGTTCAACTAAAGGAAATAACAAAAGAAACATAAAGAATGGAAGTCAGAAAATAAAGCATAGAAAAAATTCTAGATTCCCTTCATTAGCAAATAAAAGAAAATGTTTAAAGATCAAGTTAAGAAGGAGTCAAAGATCAAGGTTAAGTAAGGAGTCAAAGCCACACAAAAAGCAAATTAAATAATCCAACATCAATTGAAAAAACGTTTTCTATAAATACTTCCTAAGTAGGCAATCAAATCTAAGAACTAACCCCCAAAGAGAGAAGATATGGAAAATTTCTGGCCATCTATTTGGCCACAGGAGTCCCAAGAATGAAAACACAAGTTGAATCAAATGAGAAATAGAGAGTTCAGACACTAAGGATATAATAAATTGTGTAACACTAACGGTGTAACAAACAAGAGTTACATCAAGGCAGGTAACTTAAACTCTGGCTTCTCCACAGGAGAAATTGACAAGAGAGGATATGATTCATAATACTGGCTTGAACATTTCGCAGTGGTATATGAATTCTTAGCAAAACACTTTACTAGTTTCCTCTCAAATAAAAGACTGAATCCACCTTTCTTAGCAAAAGGCAAACTTTCCAAAAGCAAACCAATACATGTTCTTGTATTTTATACAAGGCATTCATGCAACTTGCCCATGTCTACATGGAAGTGTCAGGAGCAATATTCCAAGTCATATCTGTGACTTCAAGTGAAGATTTGGGTCAGAGCACAAATCTCCTAGTTCCTAATCCAGCTTTCTTCCCATTAAGCTACAGTGCTAAAACAAAATCTCCCAGTGTATCTCTTTGGAGACTTAACTTGCCTAGAGCACACAAAGAATTGGCTATTCTTAAGGATAAACGATCAGATACCTTGCTTCCACAAGCAAGTAGCTCATTAACAAAGCATGCATCAGATCAGGAAGCTTGCCGTTTAGGGAAATAGTTGAGAAAAGAAATCAGTCAGGTATTTGAGCCCTTATCCATTCACTAATGAACTAGCAAATGATTCTGTAGAATGGTTAACACCGTTAAGACTGAATGGAGCTAAAATCAGCTGTGAGAATACTATGCATACAGCCTAACAGCTCCCATAGGCAAGGCTAAAGATCAAGGGGGAAAGCTTGGATAACGCATATTTTAATGTCAACAATGAAGAGATTTCATTTTTCATTGGACAGTCTAGGTCAGCAACAGACCTTTGTACATTTGCTGGCATTAAAGGGCTACTGAAAGAATTTGCTATAAAAAAGATTGCACACTACACATTCTCTTTATTTTATAATGCCAACATATCATTCACCTGCTCATGTTTATCTTTAATATGTGTTTATTCAAGAACTAAGAGATTCAAGTCAGGTTTTCTTTGACTCTATTAACAATATATTGCCAGCCTCAGTAGAAATTTACAGAATACTAGCACAAATTGCTTTTCCATCACATTTGGATTTAGCAACGCCCCAGTTTTTGAATAGGAACCAACTCAAATTTTCTTCAATGGCCATTTCTTCCTGCTGCTTCTCAACCCCTTTTTCCTCCTTTTCTTCTTATTTTTCTCTTTCTGACTATCACTCTCACATGATAGCACAACCAATCACTCAAAAAGCACTTATTAAGCACCTACCATATGCTAGGCACCGTGCTACAAGTTAGCACGGTGTTTCCTCATGTGTAACGTGAGGATAAGAACACTACCTCCCTCCCAGGGTTGTAGTGAGGATCCAATGAGATCCTATTTGTGAAGCATTGAGCAAACCTTAAAGTGCTACATAAATGCTAGCTCTTATTTTCATGCACTGGAAATGTGAGGACCTGGGTTTGAATCTCTGCTCTGCTGCTTCATACCTGAGTGATTGGAGACAAATCTCATCATCTCTGGGCCTCAGTTTGCCCATCTGAAAAAAAGAGCTTTGGATTCAAGATCATGAAGGTCTTTTCTTCCTCTAAACTGATGGACCTACTGGACACTGTCTAAATAAGATTGCCCAGAGGCCGTTTTACCAGCGTGTGACACACATTTCATGTCCTTGCCACAGAGTCTAACAAACAAACCTCGGGCAAATGGATGTTTCATTCTTCTGTGAGTCAATTACCCTTAATCCAGCTTTCATCCCTTGAAGGCTGCAAGAACACTTTATTTAAAACCTTGAAATTTAAAAACCATTCAACTTTTCTTCCCGCTCGATCTGCTCTGCTATTTGCAGGATTCAATCCTCCAGAGTCAAAGGGATATGAGTTCTAGAGAGATTTCAGTAGGGTGGGGTTAAGATCTCAGTCCTCTCAGTACTCCTGGTTGGGTTCATTCATGCTAAATAGAATGGGCTGCTCAGGAAACCTCAATACATGTCATCTGCAGGAGGGTGATTCAGTATTCAGAAGGGAAAATTGTCATTCAGGGAATGGTTCTTTCTTTTTAATTAAAGGCCTGGGGATATTGACTATTTAATAATGTACCATTTGAATTCAACTTACATATGAGATGAGCAGGAAATTATGTCCATCCTGCTTTGTCTCCCCTCTCCACACCGCTTTTTAACCTTCTCAGACAGCCTACATAACTTCAATACTAAAATAAAGTCTATGTCTTTTGTTTTTACCCAAGAGATGTAGCCTTCCATAAGGTGTTAAACACATGCAGTCTTTACAGCTTCCATGGAATCAGACTAGAATGAATGTTTTGGTGGGCCAGAGTTATTATTGCCCACCCATAAAGCCATTCCAGATGGCAGATATGGTTAAAACTTAAAAAATTATTGGTGATACATGCATATATATATATATGTATATATATACATATATATATATATATATGCATGTATGTATTAGTCTCCCTTTGATATTTCCCCTTTGGGGAGTTGTCTTTCTCAAAGATGACAAATGATATCAGGAAGGTGATGTCTTGACTCCCAAGTGAATTGGATTTAAGTGAGGCAGAGCTGTGCAAAGTTGCCAGCCTCTCTCTCTACTGCAGAGTCAAGAGCCAAGACACGGAACAGGATAACTAGAGATGACTCTGGACACAGTAGGAGAGTTTAGCCTTTTTAAGCTAAGGTCCTTCCTAGATTTTGGTTTGTGTGAGGCAACACCCATTCAGTGATCAAGGCTGGGTAAGAAATGAGGCATAAGACAGCCTCTGTTATCTACTTTAAAAAAAAAATCAATCTAGGAGGGTAAGACCCTCAGTGTTTCTGTCCAGAACAGAAACAATTTGTTGGGGGCGGGGGAGTTATTAATCTAATGACAGGAGCTCCCATATGATAACACTGTAGCACATAGAATCCTTGACCGTGTGCCTGGTATATTATCTAGTCCTTTCCAAACTGAGATTCTGGGGTTTGTTACTGACCCCCTTGTTCTGAAAGAGATTACAAAAATCTAAAACAGAAGAGTGGGACAACGCTTGCAGACTTTCAGGGTTAGATAAGACTGACGCTGTGGAGCCTCCTCTCTGTTCAGTTTCTTTCTCAAGTCTTTCCCCATCATTCCCCACCTGGCTGCTCTGCTGGACTTCATGATCTCTGGAAATTCAGCATTCTGTAACATGAAATCAGCTGTGTAGTTTGCATCCTGCCTCCAGGACCTCATCTTCCTCCTCCCTCTCCCTTGAAAGTTGTATGTGAGTATGTGTGCATGTATGCACACGTGTGTGTATATGTGCATGTTCTTTCCTCCATTAGACTATTAATTCCTTGAGGGCAAGTACTGTCTTCATTCTTTTCTTTCTATCCTCTAATGCTTAGCACAGCGCCTGGAACATAGTAGGCATTTAGTAAATGTTTATTAACTCTATCTCTGACTGCTACCCCCCCCCCCAACTCCAGCCTATCCTCTTCAGCTGTCAAAATTATCTCTCTAAAGTGCAGGTCTGACCATGTCAGTCCAATACACTTGATGTGCTCCGATGCCTCCCTATTGTCTTCATACCCTGACCATCTCCAACTTTCCAGTCTCCTTCCACATCATTTATCCCCACATACTTTGCCATCCAATAACACTGGTTTCCTTGCTATCCGTATATTTCCCAGTTGCATTTGTTTTCAATGAATTCTCACCCCGACCCAGACCCCTTCCTCACAACCTAGATTTACTATTTTCCTTCAAGATCCAACTAAAACCCTAACTTCTTCAAGAAGATATTCCCTAGTTCCTAGTTCCTTCTCTCTGCTGATCATTTTCAGTGTACCCAGTGTGTATCTTGTTTGCATATTATCTCACTTATTATACTATGAGCTCCTTGAGGGCAGTGACTCGCCTTTGCTTCTTTCTATATGATTAGCACAGTGCCTGGCACATAGTTGGTGCTTAATAAATGTTGATTGATTGAACTAATCCTTCAAGATCTATTCCCTTTCACTTTAGGACAGTTCTAATGGTCAGGAAGTTTTTCCTGACATCAAGTCAAAATTCAGGTCATTGATCTTCATCCTGCCCTCTGGGTCACATTTTTTTCTTTCTTCCTGTATGACAGCTCCGAAAAAAATACGCAAAGATGCTTACCCTGTTCCTAATTCATCCCCCTACTACTACAAGCAAGAGCTGGGGAAAGTTCTAAGTGATTTTGTGAGCTCTTTGAGGACAAGGACTATTTTTAGCCTCTTTTTGTGTCCTTAGCATTTAGCAAGATGCTTGGCACATAGTAGGTGCTTAATAGATGTTTGACTGACTGACAAACTTAAAAAATACTTAGAAGTTTGCCCCTGTAGGCAGTAAGAATAAAAAAAATAACTCTTAACAGTCCAAAGTCAAATTGGAAAAATTTTAAAACCATGAGATAAGTATTGAAGTATGGACTATTTAATCTCTTTATTAATGATATGAAGCACAAAGTGAATTACACATTAGACTTATTTGAAGAAAATCATAAATAGTACAACACAGATCTATGGCAAAGAATACACTGAAGACCTCAGAGAAGTTTGGGAGTGAAAGTGTGATGAGTTCAATTTATAAGAATATCCAACAAGACACATCAGGGAAAAAGTGTGAGGATAAACGATGAGAATTCAGCCAAAGAACAATAAGGAGTAGAGAGATTTAGGGGTGATAGCGAGTAACAAATCCATATCTGTTCACAGGGCAGCATTGGCAGCAGGAAGAGGAAATAGCACAGAGTTGTAGATATGGAGGGTTAGTGCAACAAAGGTAGAATGGAATGAGCCTGGGCAGGGCTCTAGGTCATTACCAGTGACCTCATGACCTCATGACCTTCCAATTTCCCATGACAAAATTTATCACTAGATATTCCATGTCATGAAAAATGTACATCTCTGACTCTGCACTCTTGAAATAGCAAGGGACATCAAAAATCAATCAGAGTAAATGGAGAGAAAGATGATTCTCACTGACAGTCGAAAAAAGGATTCCGTATCACAGCTCATTTGGTATCTTGGGACACTGGGTCCACAATACACCAACATGAAGGAAAGGTCTACTGTGTCAAAACAAAATCTGTCCATATAATTTTTTTAGAGTGCTACACAGCTCAAGACAGAGAGTTTAACCAAATAGAAGCATTATCACAGAAATCATGCTTTAGATGGAGGGGGATCAATGGAATTGTAAAGGACTTTAATTAATCGCAGGAAAAATGTTGGTGACACTATTTGAAAGAGTGAACTATAGTAATAAGAGAAACAACTTTAAATGTTCCACATAGAAATGGCCTATGGTAACTCAACAGTGGCAGCCCTTGTAAAATAAGTCACAGAGATGTATCAACTGACAAAGGAAAGAAGCAAAAATAAAGAGAATCTTCATTATATGCAATGAGTGCAACATGGAGAAAGAACAAAGCAAGGAAACTAGGCCTGGTGCAATTGTTATGACACAGAAAGAAGAAAAGAAGCAAGGAAAGGATAGAGGAAGGGAGGAAAGAAGGACAAAAGGAAGGAAGAGGGGAGGGAAAGAATGGAAGAAGGGGAAGAAGGGAGAAAGAAATGGAAGGAAGGAGGGAAGAAGGAAGAAAGGGGAAGGGAGGAAGGAAAAGAGGAAAGGAGAAATGGGGAAGAGAAGAAAGGGAAGGAAAGGAAAGGAAGCAGGGAAGGAGGGAGAAAGGGAGGAAAAAAGGAAGGGAAAGGAGAGAGCAAGACAGGGAGGGAAGGAGAGAGGAAAGGAGGGAGGGAAAGAAATAACCATTTATCACTCATCTAGCTAAGTGCCAGTTACTGTACTAAGCACTTTACAATATTTGATTCTCACAACAGCTCTTGGAGGTGTATGCTATCATTATCCATGTTTCACAATTGAAGAAACTGAGGGACACAGAAATCAAGTGACTTGCCCAGGGCAGCACAGCTAGCAAGTGTCTGAGGTGAGATTTGAACTCAGGTTTTCCTGGCTCCAGACCCAGGGCTCTATCCACTAAGCCATTTAGCATTTGTCAAATGCCTACTATGCATCAGATACTAAGCTAAGCTCTGAGGATACAAACAAAACAAGCCAAAAACCCTATCTTTGTCATCAAAGAGCCCACTTTCTAACGTGGGAGACAAGAAGCAAGCAACTCTGTACACATAGATATATAGAGGATAAATGGGAAAGTGCCTCTGGGAGGGAAGGTCCCAGCAGCCCCTCATTTCTAGTGGCAGGGACAGTCTGGGAAGGGCATCTTGTAGAAAGTGAAATTCAGAAAAAAAAATGCCTATCTCCCTTCTTTGCAGGAGTGGGGCACTACGGATGTGAAACACTTCATACCCCACCAGCCTCATCAACTGATGACATGTGAGTTGTTTATGTGGATTTGATTTTTTTCTTCTTTCTTTTTCATTCTTTGTTACAAATGGTGGCTCTCTGGGTAAGTGAGTGGGAAGGATTTGTCTGGAAATAAAGGTGACTTAAAAATTAAAAGTATCATTCAGCTTTTTAAAAGAAAAGAAATGGTCCACAAAGACATCTATGTTTGGATCCAAAGGAAAGAAAACAGAAGAGAGTAGTGCATCTTCATCACAGTGATGGTAATGGTGGAATCTCTATTCAGTGAAATAACTGATCTTGGTTCCTGGGAGCAGATGATGAAACAGACTTCCTTCCTCTCAGAAGTTCAGTGGAAAGTGCCCTAACTCTGACTGCAAGGGGACTGGGTTCTAATTTTGCCTTTGGGGGCTCACTAACTACGTGATCTAGGGCAAGCTATAGCACCTGACTTGGCCTTTGATCTCCTCATTGACAAAATGAGGACCATTAGACTAGTTGGCCTTTCAAGTTCCTTCCACCCAGGTAGCACATAGATAAAGTGCTGGGCCTGGAATCATGGAGACCTGAGTTCAAATCCCACTTCAAATGTTTATCAGCCATGTGAAAAATCATTTAGCCTCTGCCTGCCTTAATTTCTTCAACTATAAAATGGAAATAATAACAGCATCTACTTTCCAAGGTTGTGAAGATCACATAAGGCAATATTTGTACTGTTTAGTTTAGTGCCTAGTCTTTGAGGAAAAGCCCTCCTGGCTCAGAGTGAATGTAAATAGTAATGTTTCTCTTTTGGTCAGCAACTCTAAAGGTCTCTCCCCTCCCAATTTGATTTTTTTTAGATTGAAGGGATCATCTCTTTTCACAGAATGGGCATTATCTCACTGGAAGTGAGACCTGAAAGGGCCTTAGCCTAAAAAGGTCTCCCATTGCATCCCGGGCCATCTCCAGTCATCCTGACAAATATGTGACCATGGGGTCCAGATGGTTTAGAGGAGAAAGTGAGGTTGGTGACCTTACACAGTGCCCCCTCCGCCAAATAAAATTCAACTGCAAGTCACGTCATCATTTCCATGATGTCATGATCCTCTTCAAGAATGAAGGACAAACACAAGCATAGTGTGTGGCACACAGTAGGTACTTAAGAAATGTGTATTCCCTTTCCTACCTTGGGAGACAAATTGGCATTGCTTGCACTGTAGGACAAAGTCATCTTGTCAGCCAGTTTTATTTGATTTTCCTCATCTATAAAAGAGAGAGCTGGAATACATGACTTCCAAAGTCTGACCTTTTTTGTTTTTATTTATTTCAAGATATAGTTGGAAGGAAAAGATTCAAAGAAGTGTCAAAAAAAAAACAGAAAAAACAAATGACACTGAAACTTTTTTAAAAAGAAAAAATGCTCTCCAAATCCAAAGGCACAACAGTCCTAGGAATCTCATAAGTGACAAGCGACTAGAAACCACTTTTATTCTAACTCTGAGCTCACCCTCAAATGAAGAAAATTCCCTATATTTGTGAGCACCAAAAAACAATCACTTAAAAGACAGTCATCTTGCTTGGCCAACATTCCTCAAAGGCTCAAAGCTCGTCTAATCACTTTAAAAATAAAGGAACATAGAAAGTGGGAGATGTTCTGTATGGTGGACATACCAGATAGTTTACCTTGGGGGGGAAATGGGTGGAGCATTTAATGTCATTCACCCATTTGACATTTCCACCAGTCAGTTTTCCATTGAGTAGTCAACATTCAAGTGCACAGAAATAATGTTCTGAATGTCTCACCAACATTCCTGGCATCAGATGTTTGAAAATAATTGATTGAAATTTGCCTATACATAGGACATGTGAGCAATCATTCTTCCAATTTAAATTCCAAAGACATATATATGCTTTTAAAAGTTCAAGTGTAAGATCCTTAATGGCATTATGCACCATGTAAAGTAATTACTCAATCATGTATATGGGCTTGTTTGTCTTGTCCATTAACTAATATGCAGTTAAAGAGAAGACACTACCCAGAAACAAGAAGCTGCCCAACAAACTTAGAGAGATCCCATTCCTGCTCTGCCCCAAACCCTTTAGCCAGGCTCCCTTGCCCTAAGAATTAATTCCAGACTCTTCAGACTATCCTTCGAAGGGTTTCATTATCTGTCCCCAAACGACCTTCCCACATTCCACAATCAACAAATCTGCTCCAATTAGACCAGCTTCCTCCTCACTGACTCATAAAGACACCCTAAGCATGTCAGTGCTTGAGTCTCTGATCACACTGTTTCCCTACCTGATGTGCCTTCCCTCAAGTCTCCTAGGCAGGCAAATCCTTCTTGTCCTGGGAGATCCTTTGACCCCAGTGACCTCTTGCCTTTGGTTATGAATATTTGCAGTCAACATGTATTGCCTTATGTTAATATTTATCCATAGGTGACTTGTCTTCCTGAATAAATGATAAACATTTTAAGGACAAGATGTCAGATTTTATGCATATACATATGTATGCATATGTATATATGTATATATGCATATATATATATCCAAAAAGGATGAAACAAAGGCTCAAGATTTCAAGATTTGTGTGTATGTTTTTACATATATCTATATATATATATATATATATATACACATAGATATACACATATACAAATATTGTAACATATATCCACAGATATATAATATATTATACATTACATATAATATATCCAATTATATATATATGTCTGTGTATGTGGGTGAACATATATATACACGCAGACATTGAGTCCAAGCTATACTGTCTTGGGCTATCTATCTATCCACATATACACATGTTATATATAAACATAAGTAATGTACATGTAAGTTCAAAACAGTATAACTGGGTTCAAGGTCTATATGAGCATACATACTCATACATACACACTTATGTACACATATACACACACATTGCATATATATGTATCTGTACACACACACACACACACACACACACAGTCCTTGAGCCCAAACTGTACTTTTTGGCTAAGTGGAAAGAGGTGATGGTTATGTTTCAACTGGAAAAGGCTGCTATTGCTAATAGATTCTTTATTGGAGACAACTCAGTGGTTGCTAATGCTCCCTCTGAGATGTTTTCCCAACTTTGCTGTCTTTGGTATCTCCAAGCTATTATCCTATTTTTCCTACTCTTAGAAAAGTTTCCTTTGTTTAAGTTCTTTAGACTCCTTTTCTTTATATTTCTGGCTCTTTGACCTTAGCTCTGCTCACTGCTTTCTCTGTTGTGCAAGGAACATCATTTCTCCTGTTCCATCTCCATTTATGAGCAGATCAATTCTCTCCAGGATCATTAATTAATGGTTTATCTCTCAAAGACGCTCCATGTCTGCAGATGATGTGATGCTATGATTTCCAAAGGATCCAAATTGTTAATGAATCATTTCTTGCTTCCCTAGATTGGGTGTTAGGTTACTTGCCATAATACATGGCTGGCCTACACTGAACTTACCATTTTCCAACCCAGGTGCTTAGGTGATGGATTGATTTGGGGCAAGTGTGTTGAATGCTTGCTCTGCATGGACTGTATTCTATAAAGGAATGTATTCTTTCTTGTACTACTATTATGTCAGTAATGTGATTAATAACTACAATTGGTCACATAGCAGATAGAGCTCTAGATCTAGAATGAGAAAGACTCAAGTTCAAATCTGACCTCAGACACTTACTGGCTACATGATCTTTGGCAACAATTTGTTCCAGTTGCCTCGAAAGTGGCTGAAGCAGGCTCTGTGGAGTGCTTAAAGTTTGGTCAAGGTAGCCATCATGCTAATGTCGTCCACTGCATCCCAAGCCATGGCCAGATATTTTGATTTTTGCCTTGCCACTGGATTTGGATGACTCTGGAAGAGAGTGAAGCTGATGATTTCAAACAACTCTGCCTCACTTAATTCTTTTTACACACAAGTCAAAATATCATCCTCCTGTTGTCCTTGATCTTCTTTAAAAATAAAGGATGCACAACAGTAGAAGCTATAGAAATGCTTATTCCTTTCCCTCCCTTCTCCCTTTCCCTGGGCAGATGGGGAAGAGGATGTGTTGGGGGTTCAGAGCAAGTCTTGAAATAGAAATGAATCTGAATCGAGTATAAAAACCCAAAGGTCACATAAAGGGGTTTCATACAGGGTGTCCCAAAAGTCTTAGTGCAGTTTTAAGCTGCTAAAGTTAAGAAATTGTTTAGAAAATCAATTTAGCTAAAGCACAGAGTGCACAAAAGTGAGTAGGAAGACTGGTGGGAGTCAGATTATACAGACTTTCTGTGCCAGGCTAAGACATTTATGTTTGATTTGAAGGCGGTAGAAAGACACTAAAGCTTCTCAGTAAGGGACAGAGATGGTTCAGGGAATATTCATTTGGCATTTCTACAGAGGAGAAATGGAAGGGAAAAGATTGTAAGGCTACTATGACTGCTATGGTGATAGTTCAAGAAAGGTTGAGGAGGGCCTGGGATAGAACAGTATTCATATGAGTGGATGAAAGGAGGCAGATGCATGACATGTTGTGATTATAAGATAGTCAACATTTGGAAACTGACTGAGTGTAAAGGGTAAGGGATCTTGAAGAGTCAAGCGTGGCTTAGGTGGATGGTGATGGGTGGACATGAGGCTCTTGATAGGAATCAAGAAGTGGTGGGTTGGGTGTTAATCACTTCCATGTCGGACATGTTCGGTTTGATATGTCTCTGGGACATCCATTCTGGTTGGCAATGCAGGGCTTTAGTCCAAGGGTAGCATTAGATTATGCAGGTTTTAGAGTTATCTGAGGATTCATGACATTTGAAGGAGTGGGAGCTGATGAAATCACCAAGAAAGAGAGAGTCAAGAAAGGAGGAAGAAGACTCAGAACAGAGCCTTTGGAAAGCAAAAAGATGCATAGGAGTAGAACTGACAAGACTTGGCATTTAGCAGAATATGGAGGATGAGAGAAAGAGACAGATACAGACAGAGAGTGACAAAGACAGAGAGAAAGAGAGAAAAAAAAGAGAGCCAGAGGGAGATATAGAGACACATACAAACACAGAGAGACACATACAGAGACAGAGACACAGAGAAAGAAAGAGCCTAATGCAATATGCGTTTGAATCTCTTTTCTACACCCTCCATACTCTCATGCCCCATCCTGTGGGACCACAACCAAGAGTCACAGAATTGAGAGCCTCAAAGAACCTCAAGAATTCAACTGGCTTAGCTTCCTGACTTATGGAAACTCTAGGCAACTAATGAGTATTTATTAAGCACTTCCTGTATGCTGGGCATGGTGCTAAGCTCAAGGCTTTCTGGAAGGTCCACAGGAGGCCTGCTTTAAGAAAGGTTGTAGACTGTTTCTTGCTCAGTCACATTTCCAAGGGCAAAATCATCAAAAGGAATTTTTGACTAACTGTGCCTTCTCCATTTAGTCTGAAGCTTCTTATTATTTTTCTAATAGGATTGTTAATAATTTACAATGCACAAAAATGAATATCAGTGCTCCAAAGAAACGTGTCCCTTCTTATACCAAATGTGCATTTGCCTTCACTACAAAGGACTGTCAGTCAGACTACACTATTCTTTTTTTCTGCACCAAAAATACATTCAACTTCAAAGTTCTACTTAATTTCAGCTAGTTGCTGACTAATGGCCAGAGTGATGCCCCACTTTAGGGAAGCCAGGGCTTGAAAACAATTTGCCCAGCCTGGCAACACCTGTCCCAGCTTGGGGACCTCCGTTGACTCTCAAAGTATCAGTGCCTTATAAGTTTACAGGGCAATTTTCTGATCTAAGGGGTAAAATGACAGGCTGGGCCTGATATCTTCCAAGGCCCAGGTCTAAAACCATTTTATGTCTTTGGTAGCCTGAGGAAGCCTATGGACCCCTGCTCAGAAGAATGTTTTTGAACATTGTTTGAATGAAATAAAATCTGTAAGTTAACAAAGAAAACCAATTACATTAAAATGCAGTTATCAAAATATTTTTACAAACAAATTCATGAACCTTGAGTTAAGAACCACTGTTCCAGGGTCTCTTCCAACTCTAAATCTATGTTGCTATACTAAGTCACATTCAAATAGCCCCATAAGATTTACCAAGTACTCTCCTCAATAACTGTGAGAAATAGGTAATAGAAGAAATCATCTATTCATTTTTCTTGCTGAGAAAGCTGTGGCCAGGAGAGGTTAAATGTCTATCCCACAGACACACAGCTGGGACACATCAGAACCTGGATCAGAGCCCAGTTCCCTTAATGCCAAGGCCAGGGAACTCTGTACTACATCATGCTAAAGCTGTAGTCCAGCAAACATCAAGGTATCTTTTTAAGTCATTTTCATCAATCCTTAAATCAACAAGTGAGGTGGCGTGGCAGAGAGAGAGCTGGCCCTGAGTCAGGAAGACCCAAGTACAGATTCTGTGTCAGACACTTACTAGATATGTGACCCTAGGCAAGTCACTTTGCTTCTGCCTCAGTTTCCCCATCTGTAAAATGGAAATAATAATAGTACTTACTTCATAGGGTTGCTATAAGGGCTACACGAGAAGTACTTATGTGAAACACACAAACCTTAAAATACTATTACATAAATACTTACCACTATTGTTACTTTTAAAATTATTCTTACTATGTGCCAGGCACTATCCTAACTATTGAAGATACAAAAATTAAAAATCCTATTCTCAAGGAATTAAATTCTTTTTGAGAGAGATAACTGGTAGAAAAAAATTTAAAAGGAAAGGGAAAAAATGCTTAGGCAAATGGGAATTGTAGTGAGATGACCCTCTAAGGACCAACAAATCATGAATCCTAAAACTGGGGAGAGCCCCAGGGGCCAGAGTATGGCTGATCATCAAGCCCCCTCCAAGACTCTCCCAATTCACCCAAGTCATGATGCTCAGGGAAGCAGCAGGAACCAGGAGACAACAAGGAGTGCCCTGAAAGGTAGGTGATGTCACAGAATCTGAGGTGAAAAGAACCTCAGAGCACATCCTGCACTTAGCATAGTGTCTGGCATACGGTAGGTACTTAATAGATGTTTACGGGTTGAACAACTAGTCTAACTTCCATTAGCGTAAAAATGTCCTCTGTGACTTAGCAGGGAAGAGGTCAGCAGGCCTTGGCTTGGACACTTTGTATGGTTAATTACAGTTTAGAGTTAAAGATCTTCCTTGCCCATTAATATTCCACAGATACCTGTTGTTAATTTCTAATGAGGCACTGGGTAGCCAGTTAAAGACTCTTCCCATCTCCTCTCCGGCTTTGAAAACCCAGATGTTGGTGCTTCTCTCTCTGGTAATTATATATGTGCTGACAGACAGTTGAATCTGTCTGTTGATCTGGGATGTATGTATTGCTTGTGGTCAGACAGTTAGAAGCCCTGTCTGTTGGTCTTTCTTTCCTCTGCTTGCATTTTCTCTGTTGGTAAATGTAATTAAAGTAGATTGTTGACCCCTCAAAACTTGCTTTCCTTTTAGAAAAGCAAATCTAAAAAACTGTACAGCAGGTCCTCCTATGTATGCCAGGGTGCTTGCTGATATAGACCTCCATATAGGTAGAGAGAATCCTGCTCCCTTTCACTGAAATTCATTCGTTTTGGAGCCAGCTCAGATTGTTAGGAAGTTTTTCCTGACATGAACCTAAATCTGCTTTTCTGAAACTTCCACTCATTGTCCTGTCTTTTCATTTTGCTCTCAGGGCCCAGAAGGAAAAGTCCAGCAGCTCCTCTGGACATGTAAGATCCAAGAGGAATATAAGGTACATGTCAAAGACTAAGTACTAGGGACTCAGTAAGAACACAGTTTACCTGTTATATGAAGAAATGTAAAACGTATGTCTAAGATTGTTATTAGTATTGGGTATTTTGTAAGAAGGACTGGGGTAGACTGAGTATGGTATGATTTTAAAAAGCCAGATTGTTTAGGAACA
>CM053772.1:23151532-23194324 GCA_028658325.1 Potorous gilbertii
GAGAGAAATGGAGTGGGAGGAGAGAGGGTGAAATGGAATGGGGTAAATTATCTCTCATAGAAGAGGCAAGCAGGAGACTTTTTAGTGGAGTAAAAGAGGAGAGGTGAGGAAAAAAACATGAAATTTACTGTCATCACATTCGACTAAAGGAAGGAATAAAATGCGCACTCATTTTGGTATGAAAACCTATCTTACAATACAGGAAAGTGGGGGATAAGGAGATAAGCAGGGTAGGGGGATGATGGAAGGGAGAGCAGTGGGAGAGAGGGCAATTTGAAATCAACACTCTTGAGGAGGGACAGGATCAAAAGAGAGAATAGAAGTAATGTGGGGCAGGATAGAATGGAGGGAAATATAGTTAGTCTTACACAACATGACTATTATGGAAGTCATTTGCAAAACTACACAGATATGACCTATATTGAATTTCCTGCCTTCCCAAAGGGAATGGGTGGGGAGGAAGGAATGGGGAGAAGTTGGAATTCAAAGTTTTAGGAACAATTGTTGAGTATTGTTCTTGCTATTATGAAATAAGAAATACAGGTAATGGGGAAGAGAGAGTTATCTTGCCCTACAGGACAAAAAAGAAGATGGGGACAAGAGAAGGGAGGGATGATAGAAGAGAGGGCAGATTGGTGATAGGGTAATTAGAATGCTCAGTGTATTGGGGTGGGGGGAGGGGACAAATGGGGAGAAAATTTGGAACCCAAAATTTTGTGAAAATGAATGTAAAAAGTTAAATAAATTTATATTGAAATAAAAAAATGGAAATTTATTGCTGTTTATTTTGATTCCTCTCTTATGTTCTGTGCACAAGGCAATGCTTTTTTCTTTTCTTATTTTGTATTCAAATTTTAATGTTTAAATTTATAATGTTTTTGTGTATTTGTTTAAAATAAATTAATAAAAACTAAAATTACAAAACAATTTAAAAATAATAAGTAGTATCTAAAACCAAGAACAAGGCTTTTCTATAAAGGGAATAAACTTGAAGCCTTCCCAATAAGACCAGACGTGAAGTTAGAATGTCCATTGTGACCACTATTATATCAATATTGTACCAGAAAATGGTAGTTATAGCAGTAAGATAAAAGAAAGAAATTGAAGGAATAAAAATAGACAATCAGAAAACATCTTTGCAGACGACATGATGCTATACTAAGACAATCCCAGAGAATCAGCTAAAAAAACTCATTGAAACAATTGACCACTTCAGCAAAGTTGCAGTAAACCCACATAAATCATAAGCGTTTCTATATGTTACCAATAAAGTTAAGTAGCAAAAGAAAGAGAAATTCAATTTAAAATATCTATTGATAATATAAAATATTTGGGAGTCTACCTGACAAGACAAACTGAGGGAGTATATGAACACAATCACAAAACATTTTTTCACCCAAATCGAGACAGATCTAAACAGTTGTAGAAATATTAATTGCTCATGAGTAGGCTGCACCAATATAATAAAAATGGCAATTCTGCTTAACTTAATTTATTTCTTTAGTTCCATACCCATCAAACTAGAGAAGAATTATTTTATTGAGCTGGAAAAAAATAATAAAATTAATCTGTAAGAACAAAAGGTCAAGATCATCAAGGGAATCAATAAAAAAATGTAAAGGAAAGTGGCCTAGCAATACCAGATTTCAAACTATATTACAAAGCAGTAATCATGAAAACAATCTGGTACTGGCTTAGAAACAGAGTAGTGGTTCAGTGGAATAGATTCAGTATACCATGTACAGTTGTAAATGACCATAGCAATCTACTGTTTGATAAACCCAAAGATCCAAGTATTTGTGGTAAGACTTCAACGTCTGACAAAAACTGCTGGGGGAACTGGAAAGTAATTGGCAGAAACTAGGCATAGACCAACATTTCACACTGTATGCCAAGATAAGGTCAAAATGGATAAATGATTTAGATGCTAAAAAGGTACTATCATAAGTAAATTAGGGGAATGTGGAAAATTTTACCTGTCAGATCTATAGATAAGGGAAGAGTTGATATCCAAATAAGAGATAAAGAGGATCATGAAAAGTGAAATTAATCATTTTTGATTCCATGAAATTAAAAAGCTTTTGCACAAAAAAATTAATATAATCAAAATTAGAATATGGGAAACTAGCAGAAATTTTACAGCAAAGCTCTATGTTAAATGACTCATTCCTCCAATAAATAGGGAATTGAGTCAAATTTATAAAAATAAGAGTCATTACCTGGCTGATAAATTGTCAATGGATATGAACAGGCAGTTTTCATTAGAAGAAGTCAAAACTATCAATATTCCCATAAAATATTCTAAATTGTTACTGATTAGAGAAATGTAAATGAAAATAACTCTGAGATATCACTTCATATCTATTAGGTTGACTAATATGACAGAAAAGGAAGATGACAAATGCTTCAATCGGAAGTGGAAAAATAGGGGCAATAATGCATTCTTGGTAGAGTTGTGAACTGGTTCAAACCATTCTGGAGAAGAATCTGGCACCACACCTAAAGGTCTATAAGACTATGCATACCCTTTGGTAAAGCAATAGCACTACTGGGTCTATATATCAAAAAAATCAAAGAAAAGAGAAAAGGACCTATTTATACAAAAGTATTTATATAAGGTCTTTTTTGATGTTTTTAAAGAATTGGAAATCAAGGGGATGCCCATCCACTGGGACACAGCCAAACAAGTTGTAGTATGTGATTGTGATGGAATACTAAGATGTTATGAGACATGATGAGCAAAATCGTTTCAAAAGAAAAACAAACTTATGACGACTTATATGAATAATGCAAAATGAAGTGAGCAGGACCAGGAGAATATCATACATGTAAAAGCAATATTTTAATGATCAATTGTGAAGGACTTACCTACCCTGATCAAGACAGTGATCGAAAACAGTTCCACAGGATCCATGATGGAAAATGCTATCCATCTCCAGAGACAGAACTGATGGATGCTAAACGCAGATACAAGCATATTTTTAAAGCTTGCTTCATTTTTCTTGTTTTATTTTTTGTCCGAATTTTCTTTTACAACATGGCTAATTTGGAAATTTTTTTTCACATGTATAATTAATATCAAATTTCTTACCTTCTCAAAGAGGGGGGAGGAGCAGGACAGAGAGAATTTGGAACTCAAATTTTTAAAAGATGGTTAAAATTTTTACATGTAACTGGGAAATATTTTAAAAAGTCAATTAAATATATATGTGTGTGTATGTAAGTATGTATATATACATATGTATATATACATACATACATACATAAAATAATAATTGGACCAGTTCACAGGTCTACCAATTAGTGTCTCTGGCTTTCTACCTACTAAGAGGGGAATCTTTTGAAAGTCATGATCAGGGAAACAAAGCCACGACCCAGCTCAAAGGGAAGCAGAAAGTTTCTGGTCACCCAAGAAGTTTGTGTTTTGCCATTTAGGATACTCTCTACCTGATTCTGTCAGAACTCTGCCTTTCTCAGTAGACTTGTCAATAAACTTACCTGTCAGATGAAATGCATGTGTCTTTCATTCCACTTGAGCCAAATTTTTTACTTTGGGGTCATAGAAGCATAGAGTTTCACAGTGGAAAGAGAGCTCAGAAAATGCTGTCTGTTACAACATATTTCACAAAATGAAATCCCTCTACATGTTCAATAAAGCAGAGATCATTGGACCTTTGCTTGGAGAGCTCCAGGAAGGAGTCCCCATCGCCTCACAGGGCAGCCCAGTCCATTTTTCAATGACTTTTGATTTTTCAAAAGTTTTCCTGACACCAAGCCTTAATTTGTCTCTTTGCAGATTCTACCCATTGCTCCTAATTCCACTCTTTTGGAGTAAGCAGAACAAGGCTAATCCATTTTCCAAAGCACAGCTCTTCAAACGCTGAAAATAGCTATCATGTACTCTCACATCTTTTTTTTTCCTCCAAGCTAAACATCACCAGTTCCATCAGATGATTTTCATATGGTCCTATTTTCTTGCCTAATTTGTGTGTGAGAGCTTTAATATAACAGTCAATCTAAAAACTCAGTTAATCCACAAACTCCTATTAAAGTGGGTAGCACACAAGGAAGGAGTGGGTATCATCAGTCTGGCATCTTTCATTACATTTTAACATAAAATTGTTTTTTAAATTCAGCACAAAAAGAAATTATCTCATGCCCAGCCCCACACAAAACAACCACAATTCTATCATGAAATATCAATTTCTTCTTAATGACCCCATTTAGTTGAAAAATCAAATATACGTTTATACAGTAATCAAATTCAGAGAGACAATGTGATACAATGGGGTCAGGAGATCCAGATTGAAATGACAGAAGCACCAATTCTCCAAGTGAGATGGGACCTCATAGACAATCTATTTCAATCTGTACCTGACTGTCTACATCAATCGACATACCCATCAAGTGGCCATTCAACTTTTGATTGAAGACCTCCAGTGGGAGGAAGCCACTCTCTCTTAAGTCACTTTATTCTACTTTCAGACTACACAGGGAGCTTTTTAGAGAGCTTTTCCTTAAGTCAAACTGAAATTTGGTGCTTTCCAATTTCCTTTTGATTTTAGATATATTCCTTGGGCCAAGAAAAACAACTTTAATCCTTCTTCCACATGACAGACCTTCAAATATTTCAAGACAGCCATCACATCGCTTCTTGGACTTTTCTTCTTCAGGCTAAATATTACCAGAGCCTTCAATTGACTGATACTTACTGCTTCAGATATTTATTACCAATGTCCAATCATGTGCAAAGCATTTAGCTTCTCAAAGTCTTTGGTTTTTCATCTGAAATGAGTTGATTCAAACTATATAACCTCTGACCTCCCTTTCTGCTCTAGAGTTTAATCCTTCTGTAAAGGGGGAAACATTACCACCCACTCCCAGTTGGAGAGATAACAGAGGTAATCAGTTAATACCTGGTGAACTACTTACCTCTGAAGAGGTATCCTATCCAACATTTAGAGATTGAGTTCAAGAGACTCGGATAGCTAGTTGAAGGAGCAAAGACCCACACTCCAAATGGAAATGGATCCAGAATAGCAGTTACTCAAGGGAGGAATCAGCTTTAAAGATCAGGACCTCTATGAGAGTCAGCTGTGGACTCAGGAGAGATTTAGTGCTAACAATTAAGAGTTAAGTTATTAAAGGAGAGAAGAACCTAGGAACCAATTTGGGTAATGAGTAGAGATACTGCTCTTAAAGAGGGAAGCTTCCCTGAGCCTGCTATTCCCAGAGAGAAAGGGCTTCTGAATTCTGAAGTATCAGAGGAGCTTTGGCCACCTATGTCACACATGTGTGACTCCACATAGGTATGTCACTACCAAGTACTCTGAGTTAGTGCCCATTCTTCCTACAAATGCTATGGGTACTAATAAGAAAGCATGCCCAAGGATTATGAGTAGATACTTTGAAGGTACTGTTCTTTCCATGTCATCTTAGAAAATGCCTTTATTGATTAATTATATCTCCTGGCTGACCTATAAATTATAGTATTAAGAGAATGTAGACCCATTGTATAGGGTATCCTAGAACCCAACGTAGCAGTCAACAAGTGCAAGATGGGAAAGTAGCCCAGAAGAGATATTTTACTAGAAATAAGCTAGAAGGTACTTCAGAATAGTATGAGTAGCTACTCATACCTCCTCATTTTACAGAAGAAGAAAACTGAAGCCTAGAGAGGTAATTTGTCAAAAGTCAACATAGAGTAAGTAGGTAGTGTCAAGCTTTGAATCCAGATTCTCTAGCTCTAAGTCCTAGGCTCTTTCCCTGTATCACACTAGGGTAATACCTATAAATTCCTAACAATATTTCATAAATATGTCAGTTTTACAATATTTTCTATCTTTGTGTATATTTCAAATTTTTTAGTCCAGACCATTATAGAATACTACAGATTCAATTCAATTCAGTTCAATTAAAGACATACATATATGAAAAGAAATATTATGTGCAAAGCCCTGTACTAGATAGGCACTGAGGATTTCTTTAAAAAATAAAATAAAAAGCAAAACATTTCCTGTCCTCAAGAAGCATGCTTTCTACTGGCAGGAAATGAAGTATGCACAAATAAGTAATTATAAAGCACATACAAAATAAATATTAGCTGATTCATATCCTTCATGGACCTTATGAGATCAAAACATTATCACCTTATCTATTCCATGTTTGAAACTCTGTTTTTGAAATGATGGGTGGAGGGGAGGGTCAGGAGGGTAAACTTACAACAACAGCCACCAAAATATCCAGATTCTTGTGAAAACAACAGCAAGAATTTTACTTGCCAGGAATTCAAATCAACATTTTCCATTCTGATGGCCAGAAGTCATTCCCCCCAAGAGCAAATTATTCATTCCATGGGAAGGTCATGATGGCTAAATTTTCACAAAACAGATGAAGAGGTGGTTTATTGCTAGAGCCAAGGCCTGGTTTTTCTCCTTAAACCATATGCAGTTTTAATTCCCTGCTATTAAGAGAGGAAAACAAATGTAGATATGCAAAGCACAAATGGGTGTCTGTTTTTTGTTAATCTGTTTCTGAAATTCAACTGAGCATGAAATCTCATTTTTGAAGGGAAGCTAAGTACAGGCTGCGAGGACACGTACAGCTCTCCACATTCAATGTCTTTTTGTTCACCGGGGTCCAACCCTTTTCTTGTTTCCACCCAACTGGTTGCTGCTTAGCACACAAAAATGAGAGATTTTCTATCCATAATCCTTTGCAATGGCACAAGACTTTAATCTCTATCTGGGCCTTACCAGCTTCACCTCCCACCTCATTGAGCTAAGCACTTAGGAAAGTTGGGTGATCGCTGGCAAGGGAAATTTGAGAAGCTGTTGGAACTGAGTGAACAGGAATTGCTGTTTGTTTTTCAATTCAGTTCAGTATTTCTGTGGAAGAATTTTTTCCTGAAACAAATAATCCTAGATGTAATATAGAGAAGGCAAGCAGGCATGATACAAGCCAAAGATAGGTTGAGGCAGACGAACGATTAATTCCACATACCCACTTGATTATTTGCCTCTTGATAAAGGGCTGATTATCCAGCCTGAAGTATTGATACTGCGCCAGGAATCAGTCTTCCTGGTCGTATGGATCCTTGGATTTTGGTGTTTGGAAAAAGTTCTAGTGTTCTTCAACCAGCCCAGCCTTTGGATTTGCGTTGTTTGAGTCTTGCTTGGGACCCACCCTTTAGGCATGGTGATAGAATTTAGAGATAGAAGGAAGAAAGAGCATCCAGTCTAGCCCTTCCTTTGGAGACCCAAATGGGGTCCAAGAGAGTAAGGGATTCATGATTTACCCCAAATCACACAACTAGGGGTCATGGTCCTAGCTAGCATTTCACTTAAACACTGGCATCAGTTTATTAACGTTATTAATATTATTAATTATTGTTAGTGTTATCCCAAACAGGATCAGGATGCACATATATACATATATACATACATACACCCACACACTTATGTATATACAGTGGTTTACATGTATATAAATATGTATATATAATATTGAAAAGTCAGGATTGTTTGTAAATAAATTATATATACATATATGTACAGGAATGGAAAGACAGAAAGCTAGGAAAAGACAGGTAAGGGAAGAGAGGAGCACAATGTGACATAGTGGATAGAAAATTGGCCTCATAGCCATAGTGTGACCTTGGGCAAATCATTGAGTCTCTCTGTACTTTAGATAACTCTCTAAAACTGCAAAGTGCAGAAAAGATGCCAAAGTACATTGGAAGAGAACATTTCTTAATCCAGGATTTTCCTAGACCAATGATATTATATAGCCCTAGTCCCTCCCTCCTTCATCCTTCTCCTTCTCCTTTTCCCTCTTCTTTCCCTTCCCTTCCCTTCCCTCCCCACCCCCCCTCTCAACACACACATATACATAAATTCTTGATCAAGAGTATGGAATTGTCCCCCTACTTAAGTCACAATTCCTTTAGAATTCATGCATGTATCCCCAGGGCTTAGCAGAGTCTGACTCATAATAAGTAGTTAATAAATACTTCTTGACTTGCCTTTTTTCCAATCAACAAGTATTAATCGAGATTTTATGATGTGTTAGGCATTTTGCTTGGTGCTGGGATATAGAGACAAAAATGAAAGCATATCTGCCATCATGGAATTTATATTCTGTGAATTTCATTAACTTGGTATAAAGTTAATTATACTTAATCTTTAGCAAGACATTAAATACATATATAGATTTCAAACAAATGATCAAAAAGCAAGTCACAGCAACAACATCTCTCATTTATATAAAGATTTAAGGTTTAGAGATATGACCTAGATTCTTTGGTTTCCTCAAATCTCAGCTTAAATCCCACCTTCTGCAAGAATTCTCCAAAACAGCCACAGTGTGTGAGGAATTTTTCTGGTAGTCTTAGTCTTTCATAGCAATGCAAGGACCTAAAAAATTCCCAATGCACCTTTGAGACAAAACACCTTCCACACTCAGAGAAAGAACTCTGGAATTGGATCGCAAAAAGAAGGAGACCATTTTCTTTTGTATTATGTTTTGGGTTTTTTGTTTGTTTGTTTGTTTTATGGTTTCTCCCATTCATTTTAATTCTATTCAACATTACTAAGGTGAAAATGTATTTAATAGGAATGTACGTGTAGAACCTACATAGGATTGCACACCATCTTGGGGAGAGAGTGGGGAGGGAGGGGGATGGAAGAGGAGGGAGGGGACTAAATTTAAGATATATGGAAGTGATTGTAGAACACTGAAAACAAATAAAATAATTTTAAAAAAAGAAAAAAATTCTTCTCCAATCCTTTTTTTAATATTGTTTTTAATTTATGGAATAAAACAGAAGTGAGTGCCTTCAGTCAGTGACTGTGTCTAATTTATCCTCCATATAGCTGGTTTGCCCATAGTTTTCTGTAAATTATCTCCTCCTAGTAGCCTGAGAGCTCCTTGAGAAAAAAGACTGGTTTTTGCTTTTGTATCCCTAGTACTTTGCACAACACCCCATACACAGTAGGTGTTTAATAAGTGCTTGTTGACTTGACCTTATTTAATTCCTGATTCTAACATGTACTGACTGTGTTAGCCTATAGAAGTCACTTAAGTTCTCAGTGCTCTAGGTCAGTGTTGTCAAACTCACATAAAAATGGGGCCACTAAACCATGTGTAAGGATCTCTTGCAACTCATGTTGACTTAAAAAACCACGTTAGCATTGCCTACACTTAACCACATTTTTGTTTATTCCCTTAAACATCTCCCAATAACATTTTAATCTGGTTTGAGACACCTTGGAGTATCTGGGAAGTATATAATCTGGGGCCCTCATGTTTGATATCTCTGCTACAGACAACTCTCAAAGACTGTCAGTTACGGAGGAGGTGCTGACCTGAAATACTGGAAGGAATTTCCTCATCTGGGAGTCCCTGATGCTATTGAAATCACAGGTAGAGTCCAGTCTGTATCTCATTTAATTCTTATGACCATCCCTTGAAATGCTATCATTGTAACTACAGATAAGGAAAGGTGACGTGTCTAACCCAGCATCCCACCACCAGCAATTTGCTGGACCAAGACTTTGATTCCCTGCTCTTTCTGGGTCCAGTCTAGCATTCTAGAGACTACCCAAGTGGTTCATTAGACCAAGTGTCAACCCCCTTGTGTGAAGTCAATCCAAGTGTAGATGTGTAAAGGTAAAGCAAATATAGTCAGACATAACTGTTACCTCCAAAGAAAATGATGCAAATTTGTGGACCTTTCACTGCAAATCCAGCTGAGCTGGAAGAAAACAAAGTAGAACAGTTCCTGAAAAGCAAGTGAAAAGAGACACCTAACTCTGCTGCCAGAGGGACCAAGGCAGCTCAGAACTAGACAACTCCAGAACCTCAGCCTTCATGGAAGGGGGCCCCTTCAATCGTAGGCTGGGCGACAAAAGGAGACCATCTCAAAACTACAAAAGCAAGAAAACCACACTAACAGAGTCAAAGAGGGATGAGGTGAGATGAGGAAGGAGGTAACACGTATGAAGAGCTCCACAAAACTTAAAATACCATAAATAAATATCAACTATTTTGCAATGGTTAGAACAATACTAATGAAAAGGATGACAGTAAAAAGAGAGGGATGGCTGTTGTAATTATAACTGCTAAGGGGATTTTCCTAAACCTCAGGTCTCTGCCATGCTCAATAAATATCAGTGACTCCCTACTACATTTCAGAGTTTTTTATTTATTCCTCTGTTTGGCATATAAAGCCCTTCAAGGCATGGCACCAACTACATTTTGATCTTTATTACACAATAATGCCCTTTATACACTGTACAGTTCAGTGAAACTGGCTCTTAACATTTTTTTTTTTAATTTTCAAATTCTTATTTTTTTTAACTGGTTCTTTCACCCTTCATCAGACATAGCTCTCCTGTCCTTGTGCCTGGAATTCACTCCCTCCTCATCTCTGTCTCTTAAAATCCCTTCTTTCCTTCAAGACCTCATTCTTTCTCCACCTTCAATGTGAAGCTCTTCATATTCTTAATATATTTCATATATAATTTTGTGTGTGATGTTGTTTATACAATGGAGCAAAGGGCATTTCATTAATGCAAATAATAGTCAATGCTAACATAAAGAGGGTTTAGAGCTTGTTTAAAAATCACTTGAAAAATATATTACATGAGGTAGATGACACAGATTTTTTTTCCATTTTAGAGATAGGGAGACTGAGATATAGAGGTAAGGTCTTTGCCAAAACCATCTTAGTGTCTGCGTATAAACTTGAATTCAGAGATTTCTGGCAATTGACCATGGCCACCTCTGACATAAAATAAAATCCTTCTACGTTCTTGAAACATGGAGGAAGAGCCTGGAGACAGGCTCCAAATAGCCAGGAGATCTAGGACTATTCATGTGAAAGTTAGAATTCAAAGTAATTATTCATACAGGGCAAAAAATGGATCAATGAGGTCAGTTTTTAAGGGATAAAGAAGTCAAAATATGTAGCCAACTAGAGAGGGGGTGTAGAATAAAAAGGGGGGAGGGACAAATAATAATAAACATTTATTTAATTCCTACTGTGTGCAAAATTCTATGCCAAGGAGAGAGGGAGGGAGGGAGAGGGGGGAGGGGGAGGGAAGAGAGAGAGAGAGAGAGAGAGACCAAGTTTAGAAAAGACAATAACCTATGCACTCAGGAGCTGCTGGGTCTTCCTGAATCACACTGACTTTCCCTACACAGCGTCTAATCAATCAACATTTATTAAGCTATCACTGTAGTGATGGAGGGTGAAGAGAAGGCAATGGAGTTTTAGATGAATGGATATTAACCAAGTCCTTTTAAATGTAAATTATTTATTTTAAATTTAATATTAAACATCAATATAACTACTTAAACTTAGTTTGAAACTATTTGCGTTTAAATAAATGAATTTCAAGGCATAAAATGCCCTGACCACTTGTCATTCTACTCCTTCGAAGTCTAAATCTCCTTTCTGTGCTTTCAATTCCACTCATATTTCAATTTATATATTTGTAATCAGTATGAATTCTGTCTCTCTGGTTCAGTTTTTTCCACTTTGCATTATTTCATAAAGGTCTTTCCAGATCCTCTTTATATTCCTCAGATATCTAACTTAATTGCATTATAGTATTCCATTACATTAATGTACCACAATTTATTTCACCATTCTCCTCTTGTTGGACATTTAGATTGCTTCCAGATTTTTTTCTTTGCAATTACAAATAAGACAACTATAAATATCCTTGAACAGAGAGTTCTTCTTTTGTTCTAGATGAGACTCTCTAGGTATATTTCCTCCAATGGAATTGTAAGAGTACCAACATTTTTGTTACTTTTGATGGGTACTGTCAAATTGTTTTCCAAAGACATTCAATTAGCTTGAGATTTCACCAGTACCTGTTGCTAAGTCTAGAGTTTATGGGCTCATTCTTGCTATGCATTAGAAGTATTCATTCTAGGAATGCCCTAAACTATTGAAATCTTGAGTAAGAATCCCTAAAAAAGATAAAATAAATCAGATGAAAATGATGCATAGTTTTCATTTTTTAATGATGTCTTGGCCAGTATTATGTAGCATTTCAGTTTTCACTAAATCTGGCAGCGAGGTGGCTCAGTGAATAAAGTCCCAGGTTTGGAGTCAGGAAGACCTGAATTCAAATCCAGCCTCAGACATATACTAGTGATATGACCCCATGTAATTCAATTAACCCTGTTTGCTTCAGTTTCTTCAGCTGTAAAATGAATGGGAGAAGGAAGTGACAAAGCACTCCAGCATCTTTACCAAGAAAATCCCTAAGAGTCAGAGACAATTGAAATGACTGAACAACAAAGGTGTTGAAGCAGACAGAGGCCTGGGCCTGGAGACAGGAAGACTTGAGCTGAAATCTGACCTCAAACACTTACTGGCTGTGATCCTGGGTAAGTCACTTAACCTTCTTTGCCTCAGTTTCCATATTTGTAAAATGAGCTGGAGAAGGAAATGGCAAACCACTTCAATATCTTTGCCAAGAAAACCCCCAATGGAGTCAACAAAGAGTTGGATACAACTGAAAAACAATTAAATCTACATAATATTCGATTTTGTTTTCCCCTTAGGAGCTTTTGAAAGACCTCACCTATGAATATGTCTTGACCAGTTGCTTTTTGCAGGGCAGTTGTTTGAGGCTAGCAGTTATTTCTTTCTAGGTGATTAACCTATCTAAATTATTAATAACCTACATGTCATTTTCAGTCATTTATATTTTCAGATAGTGATCTATTTCTTTTAAATTTTCAATTCTCTTATTTGTTGGCTTACAGCTGTATGTAATATTTCCTAATGATATTCTTAATTTCTTTTGTATTTGCTGTTTTCTCCCCTTCTTCATTTATCTTGTTGATTTGCATTTTTTCGCTCATTTTTTTGAAGAACTTTGTTAACGGTTTGTCAATTTTATTGCTTTTCTTTGAAAGAACCAGCCCCTGGTTCTATTTATCAATTCAATTATTCTTTCATTTATTATTCTATTTGTTTCTGCTTTTCACTTTATAATCTCTCTCGCTCTTTTTAACTTTCCTTTGGGCTATTGCTTTGTTCCATTTCTAGTATCTTTTAGTGCAGTCTTAAGTCATTTATTTTTCTTTCTGTCTTATTAATGTAAGCATTCAGCCATATAAATTTGCCTCTAAAAACATCATCAGTTGTATCCCATAGATCTTGATATGAATTGTCATTATTGTCAACATCTTTGAAATGTTCTGTTATCATTTTTCTGATTTATTCTTGAACCCAACCATTGTTTAATAGGTTTTTCTCATTTCTATGTAGATTTAAATGTTACCTATGCTATGCCCAAACATCTATTGATTTGTCATTTAATTTGTGTGAGTAATTTTTCCAACTTATGTTGTTGGTTTTTAATTCTAATTCTATTGTTTTGTGATCTGAAAATTCAGCATGTATAATTTCTGTCTTTCTGAATTTGTGTTGGACTTCTCTGTAACTTGGTATTTAAACAATCTGGGTGAGCATCCTATGTGTACTTGAAAAGAATTTATATTCTCTGCTCCTGCCATTTAGTCACATAGAGTCACTTAAACTTAGGATATAAGCAATTCATACTAGTTTATTTCCTAAATTTAAAAAAAGTATGTTTCAATGTTAATAATTTCTTTGAGATCATATTCTGATGGCATAGTATTGAAAAGTCTTTTTTATTATTATGGTATTGCCTATTTCCTTTTCCTGTGCACCTGATCTTTCTTTTAAAGAAAAATATTAACCTTCTGTTTTTACATTATTTTGTCTCTTGTTTTCTTCTCAAAGAGGCCCCCAATAACTAATATTTCTTTTGCAAGTTTGACTGCTAAATAATTTGCTGTATATGCATTAAGAATTAATACCTATTTGTTATTTATTTCGATTTTCACAATTTTCTAATACCCCTGTCTGTCATTTTCAGGGTTTTCTTATTTCAAATTGACTTTATCAGATGTTATGATCACATTTTTGCTTTTTTTTTGTGCTTGTGGCAACAGGATGTTTTTTTAGAGCCCATCAATTTCCAATTTTAAGAGTTCCATATAAAGAACAAATTAGTGACTTCATTTCTTAATGCATTCAATATTTCTTTATCTTTTCTGTTGCTGTTCAGTCATAGTCAGGTCCAACTCTTCATGACTCCATTTGGAGCGTTGGAGTGGGAGGGGGCAGCCAAGATGGTAGAGGAGAAGCAGGGACCTGCTGGAGCTTTCCCCCCAAACCCCTCCAAAAACCTTTAAAAAATGACTCTGAACAAATTCTAGAGCAGCAGAAGACACAAAATAACAGACTGAAGCAGATTTCCAGCCCAAGACAATTTGGAAGGTTGACAGAAAGGGTCTATTGCACCAAGCTGGGAGCAGAGTGTAGTTCAGTGCCAGCATGGAATGAGCTCAGGAAGATGAATCTTCTTGACTCATAACCTGGCCCTCTAACCACTGCATGACCTAGTTGCTCTTTTTTTCTTTTAGTGGAAGACTAGATCATATTTATTCTTATGTATAAAATTTGATTTCTCATGAAAATTTCTTACTACTCTTGCTATCTGTCTATAGGGTGTGAAATCTTTATGTCTTTTTCAACTATTAAAATTAACATGAGATAATACTAATAACTTACATTTATATAGTACTTTATTTGTAGCAGAATATATCCCCAGCTTATTAGGGAGATATTTTATTGCTGTAATTCTATGTCATTTCAGTAAATGTCTTTGCTTTGAGTTAATTGTGTTAATAAAAGCTACTGGTAGCAATTTATGAAATGGTTTTAGGAGTGCAGACTCAGAGTGACTTGAAAATGGGGCACTCGGTCTATGAGAGTTGGGTAGATATCCCAGAGAGAGACCTATACCTCCAAAATCTTAACCAACACAAAACAGTCAGGAAGGGCTTTACTAAATAGGCTTCTGTCCAATTTTGTCTAGCTCTCTGATTTTTCTTCTGTTGTTTTTGAGAAGTCCACTGGTATTTTGTAAATGTAATCTCTATTTTGTGTTTCTTAGCATTTTCAGGATTTTTCATCTGTCTTTATAATTCTTCATTGGCCAATTGTGCTCCTTTGAGAATCACAGCTAGCATTTTCCTACATGGTGCTCCTGTGTTGATTCTCTATCTGTAAAGCATTTCCTGATGAAAGATGCCTTTTTTCCCTTTTTTTATATTCTTAATTGGTCTCAACTAGCGTTATGTGTTTCTATTTTGTCTTCTTATTTGGCCTGGCATATCCATTATTGGATTTTAAAGTTCCATTACATCCTGAGTTTGTTCTTTAGTTTTGTTTCATTTTTGTCTATTGATTTTTGTTCATCTTTATTTATTCTGTTATTTGTAATTTCTATTTATGTTTTTAGTTCTTGGATATTACTTTAATTGTTTCCTAATTATTCCATTGTTTCTCTTTCTGTGAGCATCCTTTTGTGAATTTCTTAATCATCCTTCAATTCCTTTATCTATTAGCTATTTTAATTTGTCATTTATCATTTTTATACCTTATCCTGTGAAACTTGTGTTTCTAGAAATAATTTATTCATTCAATCTTTCATGTTACCAAGTTTCTTAGTTGAATCACTTTTTAAAAACTTTTCTTTTTTCTATTTGGAAATGGGAGTGATAAGAGAAGAGGCTAAGTATGAGCCAGAGCTACAGCTACAGAGATCTTGACCCTCCAGGCAAGAGCAACAGGTAATACTTGAAGTCTTCTCACAGCCTTCATACTGGGGACAGAAACTGCCTATTGGAGAACCCCAAAATACTCCTGGCTGTAGAATAGAAGCTGGAAAACAGAGTTATTGATATTCATTTTTGCTAAACAAATATTTATTAATCACCAACTATGGCCGGGTACTCTAATAGGTACTGGTGATAAAAAGACAATAATGAAAATTGACCCTGCTCTCAAGTATTATACATTCTACATTTTCTCAATAAAAGGTGTGTGCAGATAAATAGAAAAAAATACACACACACCAAAAATAAATTCAAAATATCTACAAAATGACTTGTATTAAATAAATACAAAATATATGCAGCTGCTAGTACCTCCCTACTTTGCTTTATACTTCTGTGTATATATTAAATAAGCATAATTATTTGCTTTATCCTTTTTTAAATTAACAAGTACATATTTTCTCTTCCTCCTATCTCCGTCTCCTTCTACTGGGGAAGAAAAGGAAAGACAAAACTTTTGTAACAAATATGCACGCTTTTACAAAACAAATTCCCATGCTTACTGTGTCCAAAAGTATGTATCTTATTCTACATATTTACTCTATTATCTCTGTGTCAGGAGGTGGGTAGCATTCTTCGTCATCAATCTCTTGGAATCATAGTTGATTATTCTTTTGATTAGAGTCCAAAATTCTTTATTTTTAGAGTTTAGTAACGTTGGGGGCACAATTCCAAATTGCTTTCCAGAATTGCTTACATGATTCACGTCTCTACCAATAGTGCATTAATACACCTGTTTTCCCACAAACCCTCCAACATTTGTCATTTTCATTTTTTGTCAGCTGTGCCTATCTGATGGATGTCATGTGGAACTCAGGGAGTTACTTTACTTTGCATTTTTCCAATTATTCATGATTTGGGGCATTTTTCTTATAGCTATAGATAGCTTCTCTTGAAACATATTTGTTCATATCTATTCACCAGAATGACACTCATTCTTAAGAATTTGAATCTTTGTACATAAGATGTTTATCAGAAAAACTTAATATAAAGATTTTCTGCCCATTCTCTTGTTCCCTTCTAATCTTAGCTACATTTAGATTGGTTTAAATTTTTTGATTTTGTGGAATCAAAATTTTCCTTTTCCTTGTCTGTGGTACTGTCTATTCTTAATTTGGCCATGAAGTCTTTTTCTAACCATAGATCTGACAGGCCATTTCCTCCTTGGCTCTTTAGTTTACTGTATCCTTGTTTTTTCCTCCCTGAATAGAATTCCCAGGAGGACAGGGAATACTCCAATGTTGTTTTTGGATCCTCGTTGCCTAGTACAGTACCAGGTACATAGCAAGTGTTTAATGGATGCTTGTTAATTTATTGCATGATTAATTGAAAAATGAATGCAAGGAAGTTGGGAGAAGGGAACTAGCAACTGGGAACCTCAAGAAAGGCTTCTCATAGAAAATGGCACCTGAGTTGAAACTTGAAGGAAGCCAGGAAGGTTCCAGGTAGAAATAGAAGTATAGAAAAAGAAGGTTCCAGGGAGAATGAAGAATCTGTTTAGAAACACAGGTAGGAGACATGAGGTTATTCATGAAAACCAGGAAATATTCAACTTTAGGTAGCACAAGGCAAGTCAATAGGCATTTATTTAATACCTACTATGTATAGGGCAGGTAGGTGATATAGTGAATGGAGAGTTTGGTCTAGAGTTCAAATTAAGCCTCAAATACTAACTAGTTTTGTGACCCTGGGCAAGTCACTTAACCCTGTTTGCCTCAATTTCTTCATGTGCAAAATGAGGTAGAGAAGAAATGGCAAACCATTCCAGTGTCTTTGCCAAGAAAATCCCACATGGGGTCATGAAGAGTCAGATCTGAGTGAAAAACAACTGAACAAACAGCTATTGCTAGGCACTGCATTGAGGGTTAGGGATACAAAGGAAGGTAAAAAATCCAAAACAAAACAAAAAGTAAGAACTAATTCCTGACCTTACAGAGCTCTCAGAGGGAAGATTGGGGACAGTGGTCAGCTTGGTTTGCTAGCAGCTTCTCATGTGCATGTGACCTTTCAACTATTGCAGTTAAGAAGGGGTATAGTTGGCATTGGTTATTGGCTACTGGAGCTGTAGAGGTGAGTTTTCAGCCTGGTGTGACGAATACTAGAACTTTGATATTGGTGGCTCCTGGAGGCTAAAGCCATAACAATACCGAGAATAATTGTCTTCATAAACTGTTTTAAACTTTGCAAAGCACCTAATAAACATATTCTTGTTTGTATTCCTAATTTACAGATGAAGGAACTGAGGCACCTAGAAGTTAAGTGTCTCCAGTATCACATGCCTAATAAGTCACAAGGCAGAATTCAAAGTTGGGTCTTCCTGACAAGAACTATATTCTGTCCACAACTCTATGCTGCTTCCCAAATACGTAAGTGTTCTGCTCGATAGCTGACAAAACCTAGGGCATGGGAGGAGACACTTATCTGGAAGTGGGAACTGCTGGGAGGTTTGGTGACTGAGATTTATCCAGTGACCTTTGGAAGTAAAGAGTGGAGGAAATATGCCCTACCTGTAACCTGTGAGTTTAGGAGATTGAAGAGAACCTGGTAATGGTAGAGAAAGGTCATGGCAAAGATGAAGAATAGGTATAGAAAATGTGTGGTAGACAGTGTATGACTGTTCATTGACTAAGTTGAGACTAAGAGAGTATAAGAGATTAATAAACTGTTCAAAGGAATATTATCATGCCTGTTGTCATCTCCAAGTCAGAGGACTGGAGTTAGGGTAGAAAGGAAGCCTGTGAGCTAAGTACTGAACCTCTTGGGAAAACAAAGAGAATGAACTACTAGAGTTGAGGAGATGAGTGTGAAAAAGTTGGGAATTGGGCGACTAAAATGAAGTGATGATGGAGGCAAAGGGACCATCTGGAAGTAGGAGAGAAGCAAAATTGTTGTGGATAGAGAAGTGGGCTTGAAATCAGCAGGACCTGGTTCAATCATATCACAACCACTTACTGCTGTAACTGTGTGGTTCTGGACAAGTTCCTTAACCTCTTTAGACTTCCATTTCCTAATCTGTAAAACGAAGGGGTTGGACTTAACCTCTAAGCTCCCTTTCATCTCTAAATCTATGATGCCATAAGACTATGAATGAATCTTTTTCTCCTCCTAGCTTGGTGCTTCAGAGAACATAAGAAAAAGAGCATTTTTGGTGGAAAGGGTGGTCAGGAATGAAATCTCCGGGAGGAAAGTTTCTGTTATCATGTAAGATGGAAAGAATAGAATGTGAAAAGGCCAAAGAGAAGGAAGAGTTTGGTAATAACACAGAATTTCAGGGGTAGAAGACAATAGGGATGATGGAGGGGTACCCTGAAGGGGCTAGGGATGACGGTAGAAGATAGGATGGGGTAAGGATTTTCACCTCAAACAATCTCAGGAGGGTACCCATAAAACATAGCCAAGTGCTACCATGTGAAATAAGCATGTGGAATTCTACGCGAGACCATGAAGAGTGAAGGCAAATGCTTGTCAGTCACTACTGTGACAGCTCAGAGTCAATGGAGAGGAGAGAAACTGCCAAGAAGTGATGACATGAACTCAATAACAACTTTGGAAAGATTTTCTTGTCCTATTGTCAGTGACACCAAGTGTGCTAAAATGTGGCTGACAACTGTTGTCAGAGACTTAAGTAGTATTTTTCACACCTGGGCCAAGCTTCACAAAACAAGGCAAGGGCAAACAGCCAAAAAGATATTTTAAATCAACTTTTTAAGAGAAATTCATTTTGAAGAGGAGGAAGAAGGGAAAGACAGGAGAACACTAGCTCCTGTAGGAAGAGATTCCAGGACGTACATAGCAAGGCCACCAGAGAAAAGGGGGACAGAGAAGCTCCTCTGGACTGTAGGAGCCAGGTGGAAGATGATTACTGGGGGGTAGCAACCTATTTTAAATAATTATTCTTATTCAATGATGAGCTAGTTGGTTTTTAATTCCCCTTTGTTCAGGCTTTCCCTTTTCTAATGCATCATCCCCACAGCAGTCAAAATAATATTCCTAATGCATGCCCAGGTCATCTCCCTGCTTGATAAGCTCTAATACTTTCCTATTGCCCTTAGAATTAAATGCAAACTCCTTTGTTTGGCTCTTAAAACCCTCCACAACCTGGCTCCAACTTACCCTTCCAGGTTTAATATCAATCTGCTTCAACTGAAATAAGAAAAAAAAAAAGCAAGGATGGCAATCATGATCTCAGACAAAGTAAAAATAGAACTAATTTAAAAAGATAATCAGGGAAAATACTTTTTGCTAAAAGGTACAATGAGCAGTGAAGTTGTATCAATACTAAACACATATACACCAAATGGTAGAGCATCCAAATTCTTAAAAGTACAAACAAAACCAATGCAGCCAAAACTAGAAGGAAAGGAAACAAGGACAGGGCAGGGGTGGGGGGATTTTTTAACAGCAACTTTCTTCAATAAAGACCTCATTTCTCAAATACATGGAAAATTGAGTCAAATTTATAAAGAGCCATTACCTAATCGATAGTCAAAGAATATGAATAGGCAGTTTGCAGAAGAAATCAAAGCTATCTATAGTCATACAAAAATCTTCCAAATCGTTATCAAGTAGAGAAATGGAAATTAGAAGAACTCTGAGGTGTCACCTCACAACTATCAGATTTGCTAACATGGCAGAAAAGGAAAATGACAAATGCTTGAAGGGATGTGGAAAAATAGAGACATTAATGCACTGTTCATGAAGTTGTAAACTAGTTCATCCATTCTGCAGAACAATTTGGAAATATATCCAAAGAGCTATAAAAGTGTGCATACCTTCTGACCATCAACACCACTACTAGGTCTGTATCCCCAAGAGATCAAAGAAAAAGGAAAAGGATCCATATGTACAAAAACTATTTATAGTAACTATTTTTGTGGTGTCAAAGAATGAGAAATTGAGGTGATGCCCATCAACTGGGGAATGAACAAGTTGTAGTATACGAACAAGTTGGAATACTGTTGTGTTATAAGAAATGATGAGCAGGATATATCATTCCAGAAAACCTGGGAATACTTGATGAACTGATACAAAGTGAAATTGAGCAGAACCAGGAGAACATAGTACACAGAAACAGCAACATTGTAACGAGGATCAACTTCAAAACACTTACTTCTCTGATGAATACAACGATCCAAGACAATTCTGAAAGACTCATTGATGAAAAATGCAGAGCAGTGATGAACTCTGAGTACAAATTGAAATATAATTTTCTCACTTTCTTTAGTTTTCTTGGTTTTTTTTTGCAATATCGCTAATGCAGAAATGTTTTGTATAATTTCAGATGTATAATTGATGTATTACTTATCTTCTCAATGAGTGGGGGAGGGCCTGGAAGGAGGGAGATCAAATTTGAAACTCAAATTTTTTAAAGTAATGTTAAAAGGGAGAAATCTTTCTTTTGTCTGAACTTCTTCCGTGATAGTTACAAACGTCTTGGGTGAGTATATGACTCCCTGTTTGGCATTCCATTTTGTGTCAATACTGTGTAGCACAGTGAACAAAGTTATAATTTAAAAAACGATAAAGGACAAGATTTTAGAGAAAGCTAGCAGTGTTCTTGGAAACTGAGACATTGTGAAGTAAGCAGAACCAGACCTTGTATGGCAAAAATACTAAGAAGACAAAAAAAGAACTCTGATCAAAGCCATGACCAGGACAGATGATGAAAAATGCTCCTGACGTCTTGACCGAAAGGCTGTGGACTTGAGTTGAAGAGTAATACCTAAATTTTTGGGACATGATCAACCTGGGAATTAGTTGTGCTTGATTATGCACTTTTGTTCCAAGGGTTTAGTTTTTCCTTTTTTTCCTCCTGTGGGGGCAAGGGAGATGGGATGGAGAGAAAAAAGATTTTTGTTAATTGAAAAAATGAAATTAAAATAAATAAAATGAAAGGGTTAGATTTGATCTGTCAGTTCTCTGATTGCTCATCCCACCCTAATTCTAGTTCCTAAAGGGATTTCCACAAACAACTGTGCCACAAACACTTCCTCCATAGAGAACAAAGGTAAGAAAATTGACTGTACTAACCATCTCTGTTGTCCCTCATAGGCTAGATCCTTAAAGTCCTGGATCAGCTAACATTTAATTGAGGGTTAATAACTTTTGCACTTTATTTAAGACACTAGTATCTTACTGTCTTCATTACTGGTCCCTTTTGTGATTTCATCAATGAGGATGGGGAGGAGGAGAGGAATCAGTTGTTCTCTCTCTCCCTTTCTCTTTTCATATACACACACACACACACAGTCTCCATCCCCTCTTTCTTGTCCTAATGCCTGGAATGCACTCCCTCCTCACCTCTTCCTCATCCAATCCTTACCATTCCTTCCAGATGCAATTCATGCACGTACAGGAAGCCTTTCTTGAGCCCCCCAAGGGCTGGCACCCTTCCTCCCTCCCTCCAAAACTGTTTTGTTTGACTGTAACTACTTCCTATTTATTTGTATTTATTCTCTATATATTTGCTTGTGCTTGTAAACTCCCTCATTAGGATAAGAGCTCCTTAAGAGGATACAGTGTTTTATTCCTTGTATTTGTAACCGTATCCCTTTGCACAGAACCTACAATGTGAGTAGCCACCAATGCTTATTGACCTGACTAGGTGGAATTCCCTATACCAATGAACTCAGGGTTCCAAGTAATATACCTATAGATACCTATATCTATTGTGTACATGTGGTTCTTGCTACTGTTGTTCAATTGTATCATACCCAAATATCACCCAAGATGTTTGTAACTGTCACAGAACTTCAGATAAAAGAGAGACTTCTTCCTTTTAACAGTCACTTAAAAAAATTTGAGTTTCAAATTTGATCTCCCTCCTTCCAGGCTCTCCCCCACTCATACCATACTATCCATGGGGTTTTCTTGGCAGTGTTTTGACATTTCCTTCTCCATTGGATTAAGGCAAACAGAGGTTAAATGACTTTCCTAGTGTCACATAGCTTGTAAGTGTCTGAGGCCACATTTGAACTCAGGTCCTCCTCACTCCAGGTCTATCACTCTATCCACTGAGCCATCTAGGTTCTACATAATGGGCCATTCAATGACTGGGTGTTGCCTCACCCAAGTGACTACCTGCAAAGACCTTGGTCTAAAAGGTCCAAGGTCTCCCAGTGCATCCTGGGTCATCTCCAGTCATCCTGATGAATATCTGGTCACTGGATTCAGATGGCTCTGCAGGAGAAGTGAGGCTAGTGGCCTGCAAAGCCCTCCCTCACTTAAAACAAAATCAAGTGCAAGTCATGTCATCATTTCTCCAATGACATGGTGTTCTTCGGCAGCGAAGGTAGAACACAAAACACAATGTGTGTACGTACATTTGTGTGAATGTATGTATATATGTATGTGTGCACATGTATCTGCATGTCTACATATGTACGTGCATGCACAAACATGTGTATATATACACATATAACTCTTAAGCATGTCTCCATTGGGAGTGCGGGAGTTCAAACTTGTGACTTCATTAGCCAAGAGATGCATTTACATCCTGCTCTGTAATTATTGTCTTAGAGATTTGCCCAGAGAATTGAACGTTAAGTGACTTAGACAGGATCACATAGCTTGTGATTTTAAGAGGCAGAGAATGTGAACCCAGACTGTCCTGATTCCAGTCTTGGTTGTCTATCCACTATGCCATATTTGGTCTCCTCGATGTCTGTATTCCCTCTTCAGAGCCGCGTAGGAGAAGAAAATCAGCAGACGCATGGATTTCAACTTCTGCCAATAATCTGCGGCATTTCCAAGTTTACTTCCAAAGAATTTCACCTTAAAAGTTTTGATAAGAGGCTTGCAGACTGGAGAGTAATTTGTTAATGACAGTGCCATCGATTTACTTAAAAAGCTATAGGAAAGGGAATATTTTATCAAAATTCTTTGTGTAGCTTCAGTCTTTCATAGCTTTTCAGAAACATTTAAACTGCTCTTGATAGGAAAACTACCTCTGTTTACTGGAGAACTAAGGGAAGCAAATTGGAAAACATCCTGCTGGCAAGCCCACATTCACGAGAGGATGCTGTCTATGCATGGTTCTATTTACATTTCTTCTTCAAGCCGTGGAAAATATTTTCTTGTATTTAAACACTGTGTCAAGATCTCGACTCAATGTGATGGAAATGATGCAGCGCCGAAGAGCTCCTCGTGTTGTTATGGAAACTTCTCCAGGAACCGTCTTTTTTCCGTGATTGAACAATTGCTAATTTTCTTGCTTTGCAAAGAAGTCCTAAATCCTTTTCTCCCGAGTCTCGGACAGGTATCAAGGGAAAATTGCCGAGGATGGTGATAGAAACAATAACAAGTGTTTCGTGGGCTGAATGGCATTGACTTTTATTAATTTCCATGTTTGGCTTCTCTGTTCCTCAATCTCTCCAGCATGCCTTTGTGATCATTGGATTCCCAGGTTTGGCAAACTTCAACACCAAGGAGACTTCTCAGAAATTTGCATCGTTTCTAAAAATTCAGGATGATGCAAGCAGGAAATGCAAAAGCCAGTTATGTATTCTTTTATTTTTAAGATTAACTTTACTGATGACTTTTGTTTGTACAGTACTTTATTATTAATAGACATAGTTTTCTCTTCTCCCAGAACTGAACCCTAGCAACAAAAAAGAAAAAACAACAGTCAAGGAAAAACAATTAATACAGTGACAAAATTTAGCAATGAATTCATACAGTGTTCTGTCCTTGTAATCACTGACCTCTGCTAAGAGGAGGAAGGTATACTTCATTGTCTGTTTTCTGGGACCATTATTAATTTGTCAGTTACTCGGAGTTCAATTTCCTTTTAGTAGTTCTTTCATTTACATTGTTGTAGTGACTCTTGACAGCTGTTGTTTAGGTTCTTATTTTTACTCTGCATCAGTTCATTCAAATCTTCCCATTTTTCCCAGAATTTTTCAGTCATAATTTCTTACTGCACACCAACCAATAACCATCCACTTTGTTTCCAATTCTTTGTTACCACAAAAAGTGATGCTGTGGATATTTTGGTATATAATGGACCTTTCTTCCTGCCTTTCTCCTTCTTGGTATATAGGCCCTCTGAGTCAAAGGATATGAAGAGTTTAGTCAATTTTATCACATAGTTACAAAATGATATGCAAAACAATTGGAACAATTTTCAGACCCACCAACAATATTTTGATGTTTTTGCTTTCCTACTGCCCCTCCAACACTGACTATTCTCATTTTTTGTCCTATGAAGTGAAATTTGAGAACTGTTTTAATTTACATTTTTTATTATTATTCATTTGGAGCATGATAGCCATTGGTGGGTCACAATTCTTCTTTGAAAACTTTTCACTTATATTTGTTGACTCTATAGGTTGTCCTAGATATTTGTGTCAAATTTTCATGTCATGTATGTCAGACTGTACTCAGAAATATTTGTTGCAAGGATTTTTTTGCTCAATGGTTTCTATTCTCATTCAATAGGCATTGATTTTGTTTGTGCAAAAGTCTTACAACTTTACATAATCAAAATTCCCTGTTTTGTCTTCTATAATCCCTTTTTGTTTTAGCATCTTCCTATAGCCATAGTTGTGAAAGGTATTTCTTTCTACTCTGCACTCATTTTTTAAATGATGTGAACTTTTATAGTCAAGTTGTGTACATATACACACACACACACACACATATATGGAGTTTATATTATTATATAATTATATAGTATTAAATATGTTGTTTATCAGGGTTCTAGTATTAATCTAATTTCTGGCTAACTGCTTTTTTAGTTCTTGTCCTGTAGGGAGTCTATCTCCCAGAATCAGTCATAGAATTACAAAATTTGGCATTCAGAAGAGATCTCAGTGACTATTTAGTTCAATCTAGACACACAGACTCATAAAAAAATTCCCATTAGGCCATATCCCCAAAGTGATCATTCATCCTCTGCTTGAAGATCTACAAGGAGGGGAATCTGGCTCTCTTCCAAGGTAGCGCATTTTTGATAGATCTAATAGTTAGGAAGTGATTCCTGAAATCAATTCTAAATGGCCCTTTCGCAGCTTCCATAGGTTGCTCCTGATCTGGCCCTCAGAGGCCAAAAAGAACAATTCTACTCCCTCCAACCCTTCAAAACCTTCAAGACAAGCTATCATGTTGTTCTACATCTTCTTTTCTCCAAGTCAAACTTGCCAAGTTCTGTCAGCTCATCCTTGTATGTCTGATTCAAGACTCTTCATGCTGATTTCCCTCCTCTGGATACCCTCCTCCTTATAAATATGCCTCTTGAACAGTAGTGGCATTTAGGAAGGCAAGATTCCAGAGAGATCTATGAAATGTTGAGCAGACTGCCTAAACATTTAGACAAACCTATGTGGAGAGCCATATGGGAACGGGCAGCACATATCTTTAACTTATAATTTCTATTTATTTACACTTTGCTTTTTTGCTGTTGCTGCTATTATTTGTTTGGTTTTCTTTCATACCAAATGACCAGAGTACATGTGATAAGGCTCTCTATACCCGCCCATTCCTCAGAAAATACGACTGTGTTTCTGTATTTCTGGGATTACTAATACTCAACATTTGTCTAGCATGGTAGAAATGAACAGAGTTTGTATTCTTCTGGCATAGGTTTCATGAACCTAGAGTTAGTTCTACACCCCAAGGGGGCTTCAAAGTAGTATATAAGAATACAGTGACAGGTGTAGATTTCTACACTCAAAAAGATATGCTCTCACCAATGCATATTCCCTCCAATGAGGATTTCAATTTGTCCTTGCCTATCAGTCTTATCTGACTCTTGATATAACCTCATATGTATGGAACAAGGAGTCCACATAGCAAACTGAGAGTTTTCCTTGAGTATTCCTGACTTCTTGATATACATCTTAACAAAGAGTCTTTACACTGGTTGTCCAAACTTTATGATAAAGTTATTTCAGGGAAGGGATACAGGAAAAGGAAAAGATCATAGGTTTAATATCTAGTAGAAGGAAACCCCTTGAACCCTTCTTGAGTGGTGCTAGCAGAAAACTATCAGTCAGAATACCAAGGAGATTTCTGTTTATTAGTGACAGCTCCTTATTGTCACACAAGTTCTATAAATAAATTTGTATTATAAACTTAAAAAAAGTGGTGCCCCAAACTAAACACAGCGTTCCTGATGAGGTCTGACAAGGGTAGAGTACATGTTCTATTCCTGGAAGCTCCGCTCTTCACACAACCCAAGATTGCACTAGTATTTTTGCTGCTACATCACACCACTGAGCTTGTAATCCACTAAAACCTCCAGATTTTTTGAGAATAACTGCTGTCTCTCCATGTCCCCATCATTTAATATTTATGAAGTTGATTTTTCCCCCATGTACAAAACTTTTAGTTTTATTTCTACTGAAATCTATCTCATTAGATTCAGCCCAAGACTCTAGCCTGTCAAGCTCTTTCTAGAGCTTGACTACCATCCAACACGTTGGCTACTTCTTCCAACTGTGTGCCATCTGAACATTTAATTAGAATCCAATCTACACCTTTATCCAAGTCATTGATAAAAATGTTAATAAGCACAAGACTAAGCAAAGATTCTCTGGGTCCTCCACTGGACAGTTACTACCACGTTGACATTGAAGCATTGACAAGTATTTTTTGAGTCTGGCCATCCAACCTGATCTGAATGCATCTGAGGGCATTATCATCTGTTCTCTATTTTCTCCCAAACAATAGCATGAGATACTTTTTCAAAAATTTTGCAAAAATCTAGACAAACTCTATCCATAGAATTTTTCTCATCTACTTGGTTTAGTATCCTTGTCCATAAAAGGAAATGAGGTTATTCATGACCAAAGTTTTCATTGGTTTCATTCTACCAAGTCCCACAACAGTTCATGATTTGTTTTTTCAGAAATGCTGGACCATCATTTTTTATTGCTTTCCAGTTCTTGCTTATTTGGTCTATTTCCACAGAATCACTTTGCTACTTTTTAACCAGCAACAAATATGTTTTAATGTCAATTCAGTATTTTATATACATGCCCTGCCACTTGTAAAATCACAGCATTTTGAAGGTGTGAAAAAACCTAAAAACTTTTAAGTGATTTTTATCTTTCTAGAATATGTTAAAAGACTCTAAAATGCTTCAGGCTAGAAAAATAACCAGGCACAAACTCCTATCCACGGACTATATCCAACATGCCCAGAACAGTGCCTGCTCTTGTAGGAGGCTGCAAAAGAAGTATGAGATAAAGTCCCTGTCTTCAGGAATTTGTCCTACTTCTGGGACTGGGGAGGAAAGACCATCAGAGAATAAAACACTATTGTATTCAGTGCTAAATGGGTAACATAGTTATGGAATCAGACTAACTAGGTCATTAGACTCAAGGACTTTTTAGAGTTGGAAGGAACATGAGTGGCTGTTCCTTCTAACTCTAAATACTGGGACCAAACAGGACGTAGCTAATTCCTCTTCTGCTTGCTCATGCTTCAGATTTTTATTAAGCTTTTTTGGGAGGCAGTTGGGGGAAGTAACTTGTCCAAGATCACACAGCTAGTAAGTGACTTGATTTGAATTCAGGTCCCCCCAACTCCAGGCCGGTGTTCTAACCCCTGCACGACCTAGCTGCCCCTAGCCCTTTGAATTCTTAAAGACAATTATGCTTTCCTTGTCTCCTCTTCTCCAAGTTAAATATCCCCAGCTCTTTGAATTTATCAATCCAAGACATGAACTCAAGACCCTTCCCAATCCTAGCTTTCCTCCTCCAGACCCTAGTCACTGTCCTTCTAAAATATGATGCCAAAATCAATACCTTTGGGCGCTCAAGTTAAATTGTCAATATGTATCCATCTGTGTTCCAACAAAAGGGTTAAGACTTGTAGAAGCATACTTTGGGTAAAGATCTTTACAATATTTAATGAAAATAATTACAACAATTGGTATTTACACAGGATTTTTAGATTTACAAAGCACTTTAAGCATCATTTCTACCTTTGCATGTACTGAAGCTCGTTGACTTCTCACCACATCCCAGGGAGGTAGGGATCAGTTAATCACCAAGCGTTTTAAAACTATCTATCAATTAATCAACAAGCATCTATTAAGCTCCTGTTTATATTGAGACGCTATGGTAGATAAAGGGAGTGGGGGGAATGCAAAACAGTCCCAAATAGCACCAGCCTTCAAGAAGCTTTTCTTCTACTCGAGAAGATAAGATGTTCACAGATAAGTAAGGAGAGGCTAGGGATACCAAAAGTTCACAGTGATTAAGTAGGACACCAAGAATTTAGGAAATGTGGGGAAAAAAAGAGTCTGTTGACAAAGGTAGTGCTTGGGTTGAGCTGTGAAAGGAATCAGGAGCTCCAAGAGAAAGGGGTGAGAAGGGAAGGCATTCCAGGCATGGGGAAGGGGGAGTTTATATAAAGGTACACAGGTTGTAAGATGAAATTTTTTGTAAGGGAAACTGTATGTATAAGGCAATGTGCCAGAATCATGTTCGTCCTTCATTGTCAAAGAAGACCATGCCATCAGAGAAATGATGACATGACTTGCACTTGACTTTGTTTTGAGTGAGGGAGAGCTGTGTCAGAGGCTTGGTATACAAATACAAAAGGGAGACAATCCTCACTCTCCAGGACTTTACATTCTGCTAGGGGAGATACAATCAAACAAACAAATAAATAAATAGATAAACAAACAAATAGAATGTTATTGGGTGGGCAAGGCATAGGAAGGGAAGCTAACAATGAAAGAATCAGGAAAGGTCTTCTAAAGTCCATGTGACTTGAGATGAGCCTTTAAAAAAGCAGAGCATTCCAAGAGGCAAAGGTAAAGAAGAACATTTCAGGTTGAGTATCATCATCCCATTTTACAGATGCAGAAAATGAGGCTCAGAGTAGCCAAACGACTTGTCCAGCACCACAGAGTTAGCAAGCATCCTAGATGAGTTTTAAATACAGAGCGCTTGACTTCAAACCTAGTTCTTTCTTTTATAAAAAGAAGTGTGCAATAGTAATTATTTTTAGCCCAATTTGTAAATAAGTTTCAATATATACCACAGAAAATTGTTTTTCCAAAGCAACCAAAGCAGAACGAAATGTTCTCAAGCAGCTATTGAACAGTCAGAAATAGTCATTAGGCAAGTCAAGAGAGAGGTATAGAAATCCTGGACCCATCTCCTTAAGTGACAGGCTTGCTGACAGATGACATGACAACTTCTCACACCTCAGCCTTCAACCACACTTGTAAATATCAACATCAATTGCATGGCCTCTTACATAAATGTCTCACACTCTGCGATCTCAAGACCTGCGGCTTATCTGGCTTTTTTCCCAAGACAATGTAAGATCCACGTTCTGAAGCCTTGCCCCAAGTTCATTTTAATAACTAATGCAAGCATCCTCCAAACAATCCCTTCTTTCCCTCTCCTTCTTTCTCAAAAAGATTGGTAGTCTTAAGGGAAAAAATTATCATCCTTTATTCTCTGAGTCTTAAATATACAAGTAGAACCATTGGTAGCTAATACTATTTATATATGCAGTTATTTTACCAGTTGAGAGCAATGGAGCCATTCATAAGATGAGTCCAAGTCTCAGGCAAATAATTTAACTTTTCTGTATACTTAGCACAATGCCTGGCACACTGTAGATGATTAAGAAATGCTAGTTGACTGGATGAATGAATCTCAGTGTTTGTTGTGGTTTGGGTCAGTATAATTCATTAGCATAGGGATTTCCCACTGTGGGAAATCCCTCTGGAAACAAATTGTTGTTTATCTAATATAGACTCATAGCAGAAGAGATACAGAGCTAGAAGGGGCTTTAAAAGATCAATAACTCCACCACCCCCATTCTACAGATGAGGAGCCTAATACTCAGAGAGGAGGGGAGACATACCCAGCATCAAGTTGCTATATCCTCTGGATCTGCCAGGCTTTACCAACCACCCTAAAGCTGAACCCACTTTTTATATCTCATCTCTCCCTAGTATTAGAACTTATTGAGAACAGGGACTTTCTGACTTTTCTATTTGCTTTTTGTCCCACTCTGTAAGTGCTTAATAAAATGCTTTTCTATTCATCCATTCCTCCCTGTCTCCATCCATCTATCCATCCCTCCTTCCATCCATTCATTCATCCCTCCTTCCATCCATTCATTCATCCCTCCACCCCTCCCTGACTCCCTCTATGCATCCATCCAATTACCATCCATTGATTAAATTAATTCATTAATTAACAGAGCTAGTAAATTACAAAGCTGAAATTGATACCTAGGTCCTCTGACTCCAAAGCTACTTTTTTCTACTGCATTGCTTTGCTAGGGAGTTCCTGGAAGCCCAGAGATGGTTGACCCAGGATTACATAGCTAGTAAATGAGATTTCAGCCCAGCTCTGCCTAGCACTCTGCTCCTTCTGGGAAGCACCCTTTCTCCCCACTTCCCCTTCATCTGTAAAACAGAGCTTATGATTCTTACTCTGTCTACCTCAAAAGGTAAACATAAAATGAGATTTTACATATATGTATGTTTGTATATTTGTACTCATGTATATATGCATGCATGTGTGTATGTGTATGTATACATAATCTTTATATAATCACAAAGGGCTATTCAAATTAACACTAAAACTCAGATTTATATAGCCATTCAAAATTAAAAAAAAAACCAAAGCACCTTTTTCTGTTGACATGAAGTAGAGCAATATTATCCTTCTTCTAGGGATGAGACAATTGTGATTCAGATGGGTTGAGTGATTTACCTGGGGTCACACAGCCAGTAAGTGCCAGAGAGCTTCTTCTCTGCATTTCTACCCTCCTACTGCTCTTTGCAGCCCATACTGCTTACAGTAATGTATTTTTCTAATGCCAAGCACCAGACCTTGTGCATAGTCTATGTTTAGAAAATATCTGTTAAATAATGACTGAAAAGTATAGCCCTGTCTAATTACTGCTTGTCAATCATCAGTCTTTTTTGCTTAATAGGTCAATCTGTGGATAAGAATACACCAATTGTGTAAATACACAGTATATGCACACAGATAATAGTGTATGTTACAGATCTCAAGGATGGTTGAAATTTTAAGTTTGAAGAGCTGAAAACAGCATTTAGACTTTTAGAAGAACCTGCATTTTAAAGTAGATTATGTTTTCTTGTAATTTGTAGATGAAGTAAAGCTTCAAACTCTCCTAATTTGTTTTTTTTTATTTGTAATTAGAAACTCCTTGTCTTGGTTTCATTTTCATTTGCAGTATTGTCTCACATTAATTTTCTGGACATGTACTGAAATTAATAGACTGTATCCAACTACCTTTACGGAGCTGATTTCTTGTTTTGGTGCTGCAGGGAAAGAAAATGGGTGTTATCCTCAGGGGAAAAAAGCCTATGTGATAGGCATTATTATACGACCAGCTAGCATTTGGGCATACATGGTTTGGAGCAGAAACAATTTCTTTGAAGAAAAATAAGCCCCCAAACCTCTTTTCTAGAGCTTTAGTGAAAACAATTCATGCAGTAGGAAAGAGGGTGTGCCTACGGAATGTGGGTGAAAGGATATAAAACCAGCGAAGCTAAGAAGCTAAAGGTCAAAAGTCTACAGGTTGGTTGCTTAGTTGGCAGAATAGATGGATGGAGGGATAGAGAATTAGATGATAGATATATAATATGATGAAATGCAGTTTTATATAATGGATAGAGAATTATCCAAAAGCCAAAAAGACCTGAGTTCTAGTCCTGCCTCTCTGACACATAGTGGCAATGCTCTCTCTCTCTCTCTCTCTCTCTCTCTCTCTCTCTCTCTCTCTCTCTCTCTCTCTCCTCTCTTTTTCTACCTAGCCACCAATCTATCTCCCTGGCACCTGCTCTAGGATTACTTTATCAATTTCTACTCAACTGAGCAGGTTGAGTTCCCAGAGATTGGCTAATCACTGCTCCTCCACAGGGTTCTAGGTATAAGCCAACCAGAGAGATTGCTGTGGTTTTCTAACACTAGTATTCATGAAATAGCACCTAGTGTGCAACTACCAAAATCACTCATTACTTCTTATTTCCTTGGTATCACGTAACTAATTAATGTCAATTAGTTTTTACAAAGGGATATTTACTGAGAAGGTAAGGCAAGAATTATGGCACAACAACCTCCCACTCTACTCTATCCCCTCAGTCCCTGGGCAGAAGGAGATCCTATTTCAACTAATTACTACCAAATATTCCCCCAACCAAACTCACTTCCATGTAAAACATTGCTGATGAATGAGTTACTCCTTCATTTGCAGGATATAAGTGTCTTGGATCCCAGGTCATTTGCTGCTGGGCCAGATCATATAGTTCTCTCTTTAGAGTTTTGCTTCTCACCAGACTGAAATAGCTTCTACCAATCCCAGGTGCAGAGGGGAACTTGGATGATTTTGCTGACCTTCTAACCTCACAAGGTTGTAACCTGGTCCATTCCATTTCTGATACTCATTTACCTAAGATCAGGAAAGAATAAATATAATAGAAAAAAAGAAGCAGAGTTGTCATGTGTTCACATCCTCACGGTGTCTGGGTGAGAAATTAAGATTACTAACTTTCTTCCTACCTCAAGCCTGAAATCAATTCTTGCCTCATTCCAAACCAGGGAAAAGGAAGAAAATTCCACCACTCATAATTTTCGTATGCATAATTCAGGCTCAGCAGCTAATTAAAGGGATTTTGTCACCAAGGTATAAATTGACAAGAAATAGTTCATGAATAAGTTTGTCACTCTGAATAGGAAAGAAAAGAAATCTCTATCATTTCTTTCTGGAAGCACTCAGTAAGTGTCCGTATGGATATGCAAGAGGCAGAGAGTAGTATACATGCTCTAAAGCCTGAGCCCTCACTGATCAGTCTCCTCATAATACATCTACATACATACACATACATTTTTCCCAGTTTAGGGAAAGTATGTATGTATTAAACATATATCCATACATGTAGAAGGTGGAATAGTATACTGCACATAGTCCCCTGGAATCAAATGGCCCTGGATTCATTTACCTCTGCCAAGAGTATGTAGTGTGACTCTAGGCAAGTCACAACTCTCAAAAGACTAGGAAAATTTTCTAATTAATTAATAAGCAAGTCCATATTATGCAGGTTGATTATTATGGCCAAAATGATTTCTGTTCCTCAGACATAGCATCCCATTTCCCATCTTCCTATATAAGTGAAATTACAGGTCTAATTCATATATACATATATATTATGTATGTACATATACAGACATCCACATATGTCCATATATATACAGATATATGACATATGTTTATATAAGTATATGCACATTTATATAATTTTAGAGATAAATCATAGTTTGTAGAAAACTCAGGGCCTAGAATCAGGAAGACCTGAGTTCAAATTCAGCCTCAGATACTTCCTCATTGTGTGACACTAGCAAAGTCATTTAACCTGTCTGCCTCAGTTTCCTCAATGCGGATAAATAACAGCATCTACTTCATAGAGCTGCTATGATGATCAAATGAGATAACAACTATAAAGAGTGCAGTACACACTGGCACATAGTAGGTGCTTAATAAATGCTTGTTTCTTTCCCCCTTCATTCCATCCCCCCATCAAGGAAATAAAGGACTTAGTAAGGAGTGAAGTCAAACAATAAAAGAGAAGACTAAATGTTGAACTAGTATTTTGTTTCAGCTTGCTTCGCCAAAAAAAAAAACCAACATGAAGGCTAGGTGAGATAAATATTAATGAGTTTCTGAGACTATCAAGAAACCGAATTAATAAGAGGCAGGTAAAAGAATACTTATACAATTTAAATATTTATAAATCACCCGAGCTGGATAAGATTCACTGGAACATATTCGAGGAGCTGGCTAAGGAAGGCTGCCTCCGAAGGATTGCTCTTTGTTGCTGGGAACTCATGTCGCTGGGAAATTCATGGAGGCTGATTTAGTAGCAAGCTTAAAGAACAAAAAGGAGATCTAGGGATGGGAAGCTGGTGCGTGTGCCCAAACTACCAGTCAAAATCCTAAATGAAATAATACATCAGCCCATAAGCACCTTGAGGAAAATAACATAGTAAGGGAGAGCAGCTGTGCTTCATAAAAAATAGGTCCTGTCAAACTCACTTAATCCATTTGGGGCTATGCTAAGAAATTTGGTGGAAGTAAAGGATGGTACTGACAAGGTAATTGAGGGTGGGAGAGCAGATGCTGCCCGGCAATCCATTTGGTACTGGTCTTTCTGGAATTGCGACTGCCACCCTCAACACCCTTCAGGAAGGAAGGACAATTACACTGGAACACTTAATGTATCAGGCTCTGCTTCGCTGTTGTCTTCAACATTCATCCCCCGTGGGACAAATATTGTGGAATTTAGTTTAGAGATGGATTCAGTGGGAATATAAAATACAAACTAAAAGACAAGTTAGCCAAGGGAGAGACATTAATAGTACTAGAATGAGGTTCTTTAGAAGACACGATATATGTAAGCTGAAATTATCAGGATAATTCGAGCAAATAACGTACCTCCTTATCCAATGGCTACCCAGGCTTTGCAAACTCATCTCCAGGTTATCTTTACCAACTTCTTTCTCTTCTCTCATTCAAGTGCCACTAAAGTACCAACAACTTGCCAAATGGATCCATTGAAAACTAATGTCTAAGAGGTACTCCCTATTGCATGGCGATCTGTTCAATTCTCCCTGACCAATTCTATCACATTCCACCCAGCGCTGTTCCAAACCTACCCTCCTCCAGCACTCACCTACACTGTACTTTGCTATACCTTCTCACCAGAACATCTTGCCCTCTACTTCCCCCCAAAAATCAAGCCATTTGTTGTTAGCTCCCTCTTCCACCCTAATCCATGAAGACCTTCCCTCTCAATCATTCCCCACTCCCTTCTTCTTTGCTTTCATTTGCTAGAAGAAGGGGATCCTTTTCTTTTCTAAGGTCTAAGGATATTTCCTAAATATTCCTGTTTTTATTCTTCATTGATTTTGGGTGAGTTTCTTCTTCCCCCCTTACCTCACTTTCCTCCTCATCAAAACAGTGTATTAAACTTATGCCCTCTAAGATCTTTTCTCGCTCTCAATCCATGATACTCTGATCCCTCAGGAACTTGTGATTTCAATCATTCCTTGTCTTTCTTCTTCAGCACCATATCCAATGGCTTCTCCTCTGCTACTCTCAAAAATGCTTGTCTCCCACATTCTTATGAACTTTTACTTGACTATTCCCTCAAACATCACTAAATGAAATAATATTTGTAAAGCATCTAGCACATAATAGGTGTTTAATAAATATTTGTTCTCTCCACCTTTCAAGCCTTCACTCTTTCTTCTCCCTTAACCATCTAAATTCCTTGGAAAAACTCAGAATTTCATTCTTCAGTTTCCATTTTTCTTGGGCTGATTTTCACATTGGAATTTAATTCCAAAGGACCTTATCTATCCTTTCTCAAATTCTTTGAAATTTACTTTCCCAAAATTGACAGCAGCATATAACAGACTATACTCACCTTTCCTCTTTTCTCTCACCATCTCTAAGAGAAAGCAATTACATTTTCTTACTGTTTCCATCATATCCACCTTAACAAGTTCCTCTCAGATACTGAGAATTAGATCCAGTACAAAATTTCTCCTTGTTAGCAGTTACATTTTGAAGGATGAATTAACATTAGGGCAAGGCATACGTTATTAGCTATTCTGCTTTTTACAGAAAGAGTTCCAACAGATTCCTAGGTAATTGAAGTCTTCCATTACTAATGGGAGCCGTCCCTCCTTACCAGGCTTATGAGATATTTCTTTGACTTTTCAAGTTCTTCTCTCTGTCCATGTGTTCTAATATATAGACTAGATGATGACATGATGACAAAATCATTTTAGTTCTTCCTGGAACCATGAGAAGGAGTGTCTTGTTTGAAGAACAGCAAAGAGGTCTATCTTACTGCATCACAGAGAACATGACAAATCAGTTTAATCTGTTGGCAGAGACCTTCTTGACAATAAAAACTTCACAAATTAAAAGCTAGAAGATACCTCAGAGGCCACTGAATCTGACCCTCTCACTTGATAGATGAGGAAACTGAGGTTCAGAGGGCTAAGTGACATTCACAAGGTCATATAGTTATTAAATGTCTGATTGGGATTCAAATACAGGTCTTTCTAGCCACTAAAACAAGCTATCCCTCTTATATGAATTTGTGTGGGTAGTGAGACCTGGTATTGCTGGAGCATTTATGAATAGTGCCTCATTACGGGCTCTTTCTTATGATGTGGTGAAAGTTTCTGATTTTTCTAATATTTCGCAAGTAACAGCATGCATTACATGCTTGGACTGCTGCCTAGGACTTTCGTGTGGGGCACTTGGGACACGTCCTTTCAAATGTGGGTCCCCAGAAAAGCTGCTTGGTATTCAAAGCACTTTTTGAATCAGTTCTCACTTAAAATCATAGCTTACAGGCTTCCACCAACGTGTTCGTACTTAGTAACTAACTTGGGGATATACTAGTTCAAAACAAAAGACATTTAATCAAACAGCAAAGCAGATAAAATCGAAAAAGAAGTTCTCTCCACACACATATGTGATACTCTCTCATACCATCAATGAGGAAGGATATACACAGAAAGAACTCACATGCCCAGAGAACATGTCTTAAAAGTCTCACAGGTATGCCTGGGCAACATACCAACTCCTACCTCTCATGTTGGAGAGCTGCTGTTACCTTCCAAGATGTTACCAATATACTCTTCAGGGTGATGGAATCAATATTCTGATCATCACATTGCCTCTGTTGGGTGTCTCTGGCACTCTAATCTTTTAACAGGCTGCAGCTCTTCAGGACCATTCAATAACGCTCTCCTCCCTTACATTAAGGTGTGGTAACTAGAACATCTCCTCTTGAAAACAGACAACTGATACCACTTTTAGTCCCATAACCAAGGCTATGAACCACACAATCTAATTAAAAGCAGCCAACAATATTGAGCCAGAGATTCCCAGACTAAGATTGAATCTACTCTTTCAACAACTTTTGTCTGGTGCTGATACATAGTTCATGACATCTGACTTCCAATAAGAAATCCTTGAAATTGATTGAGTTCTATGTGGATCTTCTGGTCCTAAGACCTATTTCAAGAACTCTGCCCCCTGCCCTCAAAAGCAACCCATAGCAGCTGTGGGGAGGCCAAAGCTGCTAAACCCAAGGTGTTCCCAAGATCCTAACCAACTGGAAAGCAAATAAAGTTGAGCAAGAGAAAAGCTGAGTAAAGGAGGCAATGCCATTGCTCTCAACCCTCCACATTTTTGCCTTTATTATGTGTATTGGACAGTTACTAAAACAATAAAAAAAATGGCTTTGGTGCTGCTTTCCTGCCAGCTGCCAATGCTCCCTGTGTTTCTCCACTTGAATACAAAATCATAGTGGGGAAGGAAAGAGAAAGGAGTGTTCTCCGGTATTTCTCTCTGTCAGTCAGCATTGACTGACCATATAGCAGTTTAATAACTAACAAAAATTATCTCTGAGTGGCCCAAGATTGATAGCTCAGACAGACAAAAAAAATGGTTCCAGTCCATAGTTTCATAGCCTGCAACTAAGGCAGAAGGTTCTGTAGTTAACATAGAGCTGCCATAAGAAGAAACTATTGCTGGATGATTCTTTGTGTTATAGTCTAGAGTTTTTTAACCTTTTTTGTGTTCTGGGACCCTTCTGGTTATCTGATGAAGCCTAGGAACACTTTCTACAAATACTGTTTTTAAATGCATAAAATAAAATACATAGGATTACAAAGAAAACCAATTATATTCAATGAAGTTATCAAAATTTTTTTATAAGTTCTTGGACTCCAGGTTAAGATTCATCATGTTAGATAAATTGTCAGTTACTGATGCCCTCTGTTTATATGTATGAACACACACATTCGCACACACACATATCTGTGGTTTTCTGATATTGTTCCCAGTGAATTTCTCTCAATCCCAGCCATAAATTTTTCTCTCTCAAATTCTGATTGTCTGCACCCATCCAGCTTTCTGGACCTTCTATCTATCTAGCATTTTGGTCCTGGCCTCAGAACAGTTTATTAGCTACTTTTCCTTCAGATCACACTCAATCTTGTCTATTTCTCCTGGGCCTAGTAATTCCTGATACTACACAGGCCACAGGGGAAAAGCATCCAACCACAACGTGGCCTCCTCTCCTACATTTTAAATGCAATTTTGCACATTATTAGTAGGACTGTTTGTGAATACCTGGAAAAGAAACTGGTGATGATTATGACCTAGGATGGGTTTTTTAAAAAGAAATCATGCCAACCTAACTTCATGTAATTTATTGGGCAGTTTAATCAGACTGCTAGAATAGGTGATAAAGCATATTTGATGATGAGCAAGACATTTGAAAAAAAAAACTCTCACTATATCCTTGCAGAATCCATGGAGAGATATCTACTATACTTCAATAGAAAGGAGGACCAAGAACTGGTTAAATGTCTGGGCCTAAGGAGTAGTAATTAAAGGATGACTTCCAACCAGAATAGGTATCTCCAGTGAAGAATTCCAAGTCTTTCCTTATGGACCTTGTTTATTAGCATCTACAATGTGGAATCAGTACAATGTCATCCACAAACAAGAGCATATGAAGGACCCCTCAACCACTTGAGCTCTACATTGGACCTTCTCTGTGACAGTGGGAACCACCTCTGAAATATATGTCTCCCTATTTTATGCCTCATCTGATATCAACACTCAGCAGCTCAATAAAACAAGGCTATCTATCCCTCATATATATTTCAAGGAACTTCATAAAATTTTGACACAGTCATGGAGGACCTCTTGCTGTACATTTTTGTATCTACTACTATATAGAAAATCCTACTTCCATTAAGAGCCACAAGGGTGAAGGCAGAAGGAATGATCTAAGAGAGGAAAGTCAGAAGTTGCTGGGGAAAAGAGCTGGTTGTATCCAGGCAAGAAAAAAGGGCAGATGAGCCTGAAGGGTACTAGTGATGCAAACTGCATGAACTCTTTGCCAAAATCAACCCACTGCTGGTCCACTTTGGAACTGAAATCCTACAACCAGACCCCAGACATCAGTTCTTGGGAAGTCCCCTTAAGCCTTGGGGATCCAGATCTGACTTTTTTTCCTATTTTGGAAATCCTTTAATGCCTCTGGCCCTTTGGCTCCATGACTCATCTTCTAGTTACTGAACTTGGCTTTTTTGCATGATGTTTCTAACTCTTCCACAGGCTTCCCATTCACAGCATGCCCTTTTGAGAAGGTTTCATTTGACCAATGCCAAGGAAACCATCTCTTCACAGATCCGAGCCCTAATCAGAACAATGCACTCCCAAGATCCTCCAGGTAAGTCTCTGTCCCTTAATTACAGGGGACCTGGCAGCCACGTGGGACACTCTCTAGCATTAACTGTTAGAACTAGATTCTTAGAATTCTGCACATCAGATGGACCTGGACTAAACTGTGCTTTCTTTCAAACTCTATGCTGCCATTTTCTCCAGTAGTTATTAATAAGAGAAATATTCTTCCAAGAAGCGATTCTGAAATACAATTGATACCCTAGCCTTTATATTCAGTTTCTCTGAATCTTTTAAGTGATGGTCAGTAGGATACTCAGCTGACTCAACCACATTGAATAACAAGATGATTTTTCTAGACATAGAAAGATTGAATAATGAGTTGCAAGCATGTGAACTTTTGCTGAGATTTCTAGGTCAGCAAAAACATGCAAATTCATCAAAAATGACTTCTGCAAATTGAGGTTATAATTCTTAACAATAACCCTAAAGATCCAGACACATGAGCATTCCTCCAAAACTAGAGAGTGCTGGATTACTACTGATCAATACCAGTCATAAGCCCATCTACCAGAGAAGGGTCTAAGAGAGGAGGAACAGAATCCTCTAGGAATTTCTGAAGAAATATTACATTCAAGAAGTCATCTCTCCTTCCTTTCTGTATGCCCCACTGTGTAATTCAATTCAATAAGCCTTTATTAAACACCTTCTATGTGTACTAGGCACTGTGTTCAATGACAAAATAAAATGAGGCCTGGTCCCCAAGGAGCTTACTCTCTATTGGGGGCCACAACACATACACAAATAAACTGAAAGGTATTACAAGAGAATTTCAAGAAGATAGTATCAGAAACTAGAGAGATGAGGGAAAGAAGAATAAGCCTTTGCTGAAGTTGGGAGGGCCTTCACACCATCAAGGGATCAGTTTCCTTTACCCCATGACATGCTGAACAAGAAACATCAAGCTTCTGTGGGGAAAGATTCAATAAATACACTTTGGTCTCAACTCAAAACAATCTCCAGACGTCTTACATGTACCCACAGCTACCTGGCACCCCTAGGCATCACTCTCACCTAAGGCCACTGATTGGTGCATTCCTACGTAAGATCTACATTCCTGGAGGAGCACCGGCTATTCTGCTCACTTAATCCCCAGCTTACATCTGAAATGCTACACCTCCTCTCCAGCTGCCTTCTTCTTCCATTTTCCAGCTCCTATTCATCCTTTATCTTCCCTCTTAGAGAGGGAAGTGAGTGCCTTAAGAGTAGGGATGGGCTTGTTTTGTTGCACTTGTATTCCCCAGAACTTAGTACAGTACTTGGCACACAGTAGATGTTAAATAAATGCTTTATCTGCCTGTCTACCTATCTAATTAGTCAATAAACATTTATTAAGCACCTTATATGTCAGGCATTGTGATAATCTTTGAATTAGAGTTTCTATCTATCTGTCTGACTATCCATCTACCTATTGTCTATCTAAAAATGCTCTAAGAATGAGTATAAATCAGTTTATGGTTTGAAAGAGTCTATGTAGGCCATTTAGCCCTTATATTTTTCCATCAGTTTTATTTTTCAGGAGAAGATAGTTCCCTGGGTGACATTTTAATCTGCATGGGAGCTCCTACGATCAGAAAAGGGTGTCATGACAGCATAGTGAACAGTGCTGGATTTGCATTTAAAAGCTCCCTCAGGAGCTCACTCACTATATAATCTAGAGCAAGTGACTTCAACTCTCTGGGCCTCAGTTTCCTCATCTCAGCAGGCCCCATGATTCCTTCTGGCTCTAAATCTATGGTTTTTTGACTCTGTGGTCATATATTTGGAGTTCTGGAGAGGGAAGTGATGAAAGGAGCAGGGCTCACAGGCATTTTAGTAAAAAGTAAAGCAGGAAACTGGGGGGGAATATTTGCAACAAGGATGTCTAATAAAGGTCAAATTTCTCAACTGTACAGAGAACTGAGTCAAATTTATAAGAATACATTATCATGGAGCCAAGATGGTGGGGTAGAAAGACACACATATGCTAGCTCCGAACACACAGCCTATAAAATATCTGTAAAGAAGAACTCCTAACAAATCCTGGAGCAGTAAGAGGCACAGAACAATGGAGTGGAGGAAATTTCTGTTCCAGAGAGACCTGAAAAACCAGTACCAAAGGTCCATCGTGCACAGGACCAGAGCAGAGCCCAGCCCTGCCCTGGCCACGTGGCCCCAAGAGGAGCAGATCCGAGCATGCTTCAGGGACAGAATCTCCAGCAACCATGCAAGTCCCTCCACCCACAGGTGCACAGGTCAGTGAGAGACACTGTTTGGTGGGCTGAGAGGGGAGTGGGGTGTCTCCATAACTCAGGCCCCTTTGGGAGGCAGCAGCGGAGACAGCAGCAAACAGGGGCTCCAAAAGCACACAGGAGCTTGGATCCATTGTTGAAGGTCTCCATGTAAACCTCCTGAGCCCTGTGTGGTGGCCCTGTCCCCACTTGAGCAGCAGAACTTAATCTCACACTGAATAGCAGCCCTGCCCCCATTGAAATCCCTGAGGCTGGGAAGCAGCATTTGAATCTCAGACCCAAAGCAATAGCTGGGTGGATCTAGAGGCAAGGTAGGTGTGGAAAGGAATTTCAAAAGTCAAGTAACTGGCTGGGAAAATGCCCAGAAAAGGGAAAAAAATAAAACCATAGAAGGTTACTTTGCGGGTGATCAGATGTTTCCTCCTTTCCTTTCTGATGAGGAAGAGCAATGCTTACCATCACGGAAAGACATAGAAGTCAAGGCCTCTGTATCCCAAACATCTGAAATAGATATTCAATGAGCTCAGGCCATGGAGGA
>CM053772.1:23194824-23220119 GCA_028658325.1 Potorous gilbertii
AAGGGTGTGGAATAGGATATTCTAGAAGTCAAAGGAACTAGGACTAAAACCAAGAATCACCTACCCAGCAAAACTGAGTATAATACTTCAGGGGAAAAACTGGTATTTCAATGAAATTGAGGACTTTTAAGCATTCTTGATGAAAAGAACAGAGCTGAAATGAAAATTTGACTTTCAAACACAAGAATGAGAAGAAGCATGAAAAAAGTAAACAGTAAAGAGAAGTCATAAGGGACTTACCAAAGTTGAACTGTTTACATTCCTACATGGAAAGACAATATTTGTAACTCTTGAAACTTTTCAGTATCTGAGTAGTCAGTGGGATTACACACACACACACACATACACACATGCACGCACACACAGGACAGAGAGCACAGAGTGAATTGAATTAAACGGTGAGAGAGAAATGTATTGGGAGGAGAGAGGGAGAAATGGAATGAGGCAAATTATCTCTCATAGAAGAGGCAGGCAGGAGAATTTTTGCTGGAGGGAAAAAGAGGGGAACTGAGAGAAAAACATGAAGTTTACTCTCATCACATTCGACTAAAGGAAGGAAGAAAATGCACACTCATTTTGGTATGAAAACCTATCTTACAATACAGGAAAGTGGGGGAGAAGGAGATAAGCAGGGTGGGAGGATGATGGAAGAGAGGGCAATGGGAGGGGGGAACAATTAGAAATCAACACTCTTGGTGAGGGACAGGATCAAAAGAGATAATAGAAGCAATGGGGGGCAGGATAGGATGGAGGGAAATATAGTTAGTCTTACACAACATGACTATCATGGAAGTCATTGGCAAAACTACACAGAGATGTATTGAATTGCCTTCCTTCCCAAAGGAAATGCATAGAGAAGGAGGGATGGGGAGAAGTCGGAACTCAAAATTTTAGGAACAACTGTTGAGTATTGTTCTTGCTACTAGGAAATAAGAAATACAGGTAATAAGGAATAGGAAGTTATCTGGCACTACAGGGCAAAAGGGAAGATGGGGTAAGGCAAGTGAGGGATGATAGAAGAGAGGGCAGATTGGTGATAGGGGAAATCAGAATGCTCAGTGTATTAGGGTGGGGGAAGGGGACAAATGGGGAGAAAAGTTGGAACCCAAAATTTTGTGAAAATGAATGTAAAAAGTTAAATAAATAAATTTATTAAATAAAAAAAATACATTATCATTCCCCAATTGATAAATTTTCAAAGACTATGAACAGGCAGTTTTCAGACAAAAAAAAATCAAAGCTATCTATAGTCATGAAAAAATGTTCTAAATCACTATTGATTAGAGAAATGCAAATTAAAACAACTCTGAGGTACCACCTCACACCTACCAGATTGGCTAATATGACATTTAAAAAGAAAAATATTGGATTTTGGAGGGAATGTGGGAAAACTGGGATACTAAGGCACTCTTAGTAGAGTTGTGAACTGATCTAACCATTCTGGACAGTAATTTGGAACTAGACCCAAAGGGTTATAAAATTGCATACCACTATACCCTACAGACATCCAAAATAAGGGCAAAGGAACTATTTGTACAAAAATATTTTTGTGGTGGCTAAGAATCGGAAATCAATGGGATGCGCATAAATTTTACATAATGGATAAACAAATTTTGTTATATGATTGTAATAGAATAATACTGTGCCATAAGAAGTGACAAGCAGAATGATTTCAGAAAAATCTGGACATAAGTGAACTGATGCAAAGTAAAGTAAACAGAACCAGAAGAATGTTGTATGCTGTATGAGCAATTTTGTTCAATGAACAATTGTGAATGACTTAGCTATTCTTAGCAAAACAATGATCCAAGACAATCCCAAAGAACTAAAGTATACTATCCACTTCTAGAGAAATAAATAGATTGACTATAGACTGAAGCATGCTATTTTCACCTTCCTTTCATTTTTTTTCTTCTTGTACATAATGAGTAATATGGAAATGTTTTACACAATTGCACATGTATAACTTATATCTGATTGCTTACTGTTTCAGGAAATGGAGAGAGGGTGGAAGGAGGGAGGATAGAATTTAGAAATCAAAACTTTAAATAAAAGTGTTTTTAATAGAGAAAACAAAAAAAGAAAAAAATTATCATTTCATGTCTTTACCTACTGGTTCATGAAACTGGAGGAATTTATTAGAATTACATATTAGATTGCAACTTCATTGGCTGTATTCTTCGTACTTACATCCCTAGTACTTAACACAGTGCTTGACACATAATAGGTGCCTAATAAAGACATTGATTGATTGATCATCTGGGGTTTCTAAGGCAAATGCCAGGCAACCTGATAGTACAAAGGTACTTGCAAAAAGTAGAGGTAAAGTTGTACTTCAGGGTACTCATCATATTCAATGTCATGGGTGCTCATCATGTCCAATATCATAGGAAGCTCATCATATCCAACGACCTTCAGCAATTTAGGTGTTTTGTGGGCTTCTGCTGTTTTTTTGTCACTTACTGAACATACCACAATCCACCTCAGAAAAAAACCTTTTCCATGGGTTCCTTCAGAAGAAGCTGTCTGTAAAGACCAAAAATGATGCTTCATTACTCCCTCTATACTAATACGTTCATATTTTAAAAGCCATTCATGATGGAAAATTGTTTGATAATTTCAACTTTCCCAGCCAAAGATTGTATTTGCCTCCAGAGTATTTGGCCATATCTTGGAATTAAAAGTCATTGTTACATCTATGCAAAGAGAAGCTCACTAATACATTGTTGGTGGAGGTGTGAGTTGTTCTGACCAATCCAGAAAGCATTGTGGAATGATATGAAGAAAGTGACTAAAATACCTATTCCTTTTCACCCAGAGATTCCAGTAGTAGGTATATATAACATGGAAGTAAATGATAGACATAAAGCCCAATATATACCAAAAAGTTCATATCTGTTTTTTTTACAAAGTGAAGTTATTGGAACCAGGAAATATGAACAATATCTGCAACCTTGTAAGTAAAAGAAACAACCAAACTATTGAAATTGAATGTTTGGAGACTAGAATGGTTAAGGTTTCCAAAGAAGAGACATGAGGGTGTGCTTTCATTCTTTCATTGCAGAGGTTGGGGACAATGACTATGGAATGCTTTAGATAGTTGGATTTGGTAGATAGATTGGTGACTTTTACTAAATGGCTTTTTAAAAAATTCTTTGTTATAACAGATAGCTCTCTGGAAGGGGGATATATCAATAAATGTAAGTGAGGCAAAAACAAAAGATTGCAATAAAATGTTTTAAAGTTTTTGTTAGTCTCTAGAAACAAATTTCTCAGGAAACTTTAAAGCTGCTGGTGATAATTCAAACCGATTTGAGAATCTTGAGAGCCATAGATGATGTGTTACTCCTGCCTTCTCTCTGATTGAGAAGGCTCCAATTATGTTCACAAGTGGGCACTTAACATCCTCTGCATTAGATTCAAGTCTGTTTGTGAATTATGGCACTCCATCAAGATTTAGAACTTCTTTCCTAACTCAAAGCTCCATGACAGAGGGTGAGTTCCTTCATTCCAATAAGTAAATGAAAACAGCTTTCCCTCATACTTCAGCACTTTTTCAGGAGGTAGAGTCTTACCAATGTTTGAAGATGCTGAGGAAAAGAGGACATATAATCTGCAATATTGGCATCTTTTCAACATACTTAGAGTTCTTACCTGAGCTAGTCACTTACAGTCTTTATTGGATACACATTAATGATTGGACAGGTTGGACAATTTGACTTCTGAACTTCCTCCTATCTCTGAGATTCTGTGGAGTCCCACAGATGAGCTTGCCAGTGAACTGTCCAAACGTGAAATGGGTTACTTAGAAACCTAGCAGATTCCACTCCAGTAAAGATCCCCACACAAAGGGTGGATGTTCACTTGTCAAGTGTATTATAGAGGACATTCTTCTGGCATTTAGATTGGACCAGATGACTTATGCTAAGTCCAATGCTAAGATTCTAGGACTAGAGTTGTAACCAGGGTGGGGTAACTGAGGCTTTGACCCAGGCTGCTGAATATAGAGGGCACTGATTGCTCTTGCAGACACTCAGGGGCACAGAAACAATAGAACTTATGTTTTAACTTAACTGCCAAGTTAGGAAAGTTGCCAAATGACAGGAGAAGGGGGAGACAGCGCCCTGCCACCATGACTTCCCAAGAAATAGCTTCATGTTGGGAACACTTGTCTCTGATTCAGTTTGTTACTTTCCGCTGGTGCAAAAACTCCTGCTCATAAGCTCTGGTCATAAAAGGGGGCACGAGAGGCTATTCTATCAAACCAAGGGGTACCAAACTGGTACCCCTTGTTTTCCCCCTTCCTTCCTCTCCCTGTGAGTATCTGCTATGCAGATACTGAAGGGAGTTGCAGAATGTAGGCAGAATAGATTTAAGAATAGAGAATTTAAGAATAGAGTTAAGGCAACCTTCAAGGCTTGGCTTTATTGCTTTGAAAGAATCTAGTACCTCATAATCCAGTCAGAACATAAAATTCTGGAGTTCCTCCAGCACACCAGAAAATTAAGCTAGTAGTACATAAGGCAAAGACTTTTTTTCTACTTAGCTTCACTTTTTTACCCAAACTATAACTTTTATCTTTGTAGAGAGTTCCTGGTGAGGAACTTCTTTAAATAAAGATTGGCATCTGCTTCAAGAACTTGTTCTCTTAGAGAATTGCATGTAAAGGTTTTGTGACCGCTCCAAGGTCACAACTAATCACCATGACAGCTCAGACTTGGACTCATGGCTTCCTTCTCTGAGACTGAGTTGTTTGTCCATGATACATTATTGCCTCTTGAAACTGACATTTCCATTACTGATTCCACTCCTCTGAGATCAATGAGTAAATCTTCCCTGCATCCCACCCTCACCCTCATCGCAAGTAGAAATGATAGTTCAACCTGGGAATTGCAATTCATATCTGGCTAGATTTACAAGATTTACATTTAAATGTAAGATTAACAAGATTTACATTTCCAATCAACAAGCAGAGGATGTACCTGGACCCAGGTGCAGATGATCAGCCAAGCCAGTCACCCTGGTGGGCAGAAGAGTGACAACAGACCACTCCAACTTCATTCAAGGATATGTGTCCATCCTCCACCTGGCTCCCAAGCTGATATTCCTCAGGTCCAAATTTGATCATGTCACTCCCCTTTTGGACACTCCAGATGTGAACTGACCAAGAAAGGTCAAATTGCCTTCCCCTTATTCCAGGATAATATGTCTCTCTTTGTGCAGTCTGATAATCACGCCAGCTTCCTTAACTTCCCTATCACAATGGTGACTCCTGTTGACCCTGCGGTTCACCCAGACCTCCAAGTCCTTTTCAGAAAAAAAGTATTCTTTAATCATTCCTCCCCCATGTTGTACTATTAAAGTGAGATTTTTGAAAGACATTTATGTGGTTTTAAATTGATTCCTATTAGATTTCATTGTCTTAGATTCAGTCTCATGTTCTAGCCTGTCAACATCTTTTTTGAATCCTGACATTTCTGTGGTGAATTAGCTATCTCTCCCATCTTTGTGTCTAGTACAAATCAGATAAGCTTACCATCTATGCCTTTATCCAAGTCATTCATAAAAATGTTCCATGGCCCAAGGCCAAGCACAGATTCTTGGAACACTTGAGACCTTCTAGGTTGATGCTGGACCACTAATAACTGCTCTTTGGGTATAGCTCTCCAAATCAGTCCAACTGTACTATCACCTGGCCCATATCTCCCCATCTTTTCCACAAGAATAACATGAGAGGCTTTATTAGATGCGTCATTAATATCTAGGTAGGCTATATCTATCTTCAGCATCCCCATGTTCTACCTGTCTAGTAATGGATCAAAAAAAAAAGGAAACGAGGTTAGTCTGGGACGGTCTGAATTGATGAAACCGTGCTGACTCTTTGTCACCGCAGGCTTCCTTTCTAGACAGACACCAACTCTCCCTTTCATTTTATGTTCTATAATTTTGCCTGAAATAGATGTAACACTCACTGGCCTTTGTTCCTCAGATTCCATTTTCTTCCCTTTGTAGAAATCAGGATATTTGTTCTTCTTCAGCCTCGCAATACCTCTCCTGCCCTCTACAGTCTTTCAAAGTTCATTGACAGTAACACAGGACTCGCATCTGCCATTTCTTTCAAGACCTAAGGATGTAGTTTATGTGGGCCAGGTGATGAGCATTAAAAGAAATAAGGTACTGTCTCCTTACCTGTCATCCTTTTCAATTCCCTGTTCTTCATTTTAGTCCTCTGTTTTCCAGTCTATAGCCCAAGGTTATGATCCATGACCCAAGACAAAGCAGAGATACTTGGATCATTCTGCTTGAGACCTGCCAAACCGACACTGGACCATTAATAACTACTTTGAGTCCAGTTAACCAAATAGTTCCAAAGTGACCCAACTGTACCATCAACTGGCCCATGTCTCTCTATCTTTTCCATAAGAATAGCATGGGAAGCTTTATCAGGTACTTCATCAATATCCAGGGGGAGGTTATTTCTATCTTCTGCATCCCCATATAAACATCTGGATCTGTTCTCTAATCCAAAGGCCATTTTCTTTGGCAGAGAGAAAAGAAGGAAGCTAAGAAATGAATAGTTCTGCCTTCTCTCCATCTCCAGTTGTCCTCATTCCATCCACTCTGGACAATGACCTTTGATCTTCCCCTTTTCTGGAGTGTTGCTAATGAAAGCCTACAATTTTTTGTTGGCCTTTACTTTCTTCTACAGGCTCTGATCATTTGGAATACTATTTCTCCTCTCATTATTCTTATGTTTTCATTGTGAAAAATAAATACTCTTCATATTGCTTGCTGGTACTAGAACATGGGGGAAAATGGCCAAACTGTAATACCACTTATTAATGTAAGACAATAAAATGAAAATATGTGTGAAATCAAAACTTATTTTCTTTTTTCTTTTTAAAAAATAATAATAGTATCTTCTTTCTTCTAATTACATGTAAAAGCAATTTTTAACACTTTTTGTCAAATTTTAAGTTCTAAATTCTCTCCCTTTCACCCTCCCTGCTCCTTGAGAAGGCAATTTGACATAGCTTATACATGTTCAGTTATACAAAATATATTTCTACATTAGTTAAGTTGTAAAAGAAAATATAGACCAAAAAAATAGAGTAAAAAATAGTATGCTTTGAGCTGCATTCAGACTCCATCAATTCTGTCTCTGGAGGTGGGGTAGCACTTTTCATCATAAGCCCTTAGGAAGTGTTGTGGATCTTTGTATTCTGAGAATAGCTGTCAGTTACAGTTGACCAACTATGTACAATGTTCTCCTGGCTCTGGCCAATCCACTTTGCATCAGTTCATGTAATTCTTTCCAGGTTTTCCTGAGAACATCCTGCTCATCAATACTTATAGCATAACAGTATTCCATCATAATCATACATACAACTTATTCAGTCATTCCTTGAGGGACATTCCCTCAATTTCCAAATCTTTGCCACCACAAAAAGACCTACTATAAATATTTTTGTAGATATAGATTCTTTTCCTTTTTCAAAAAATTTCTTTGGGACACAGTTCTATTAGTGGTTTTGCTGGGTTAAAGGGTATGCATAGTTTTATAGCTCTTTTGGAATAGTTCTAAATTGCTCTCCAGAATGGTTGAATCAGTTCACAATTCCACTAACAGTGCATTAGGGTTTCAATTTTCCCACATCCCCTCCAACATTTGTCATTTTCCTTTTCTGTCATATTAACCAATCTGATAGGTGTGGAGTGGTATCTTGAGTTGTTTTAATTTTTATTTCTCTTGTATAGAACATTTTTCATATGACTGTATATAGTTTTGATTACTTCATCTGAAAAATGCCTGTTCATATCCTTTGACCATTTATTTATCCATAGGGAAGTTACATTATACATTTTACTCAGTTATCTATACATTTGAGAAATGAGGCTTTTACCAGAGAAACTTGCCATAAACATTTTTGTAGTTATGATCATTGTATATTTTCATCCATGTTATTTTACTTCTCTCTCTGTGTCTCTCTCTGTCTCTGTCTCTCTCTGTCTCTCTGGGTCTCTGTCTGTCTCTGTCTGCCTGTCTGTCTGTCTGTCTCTCTCTCTCTCTCTCTCTCTGTCTCTCTCTTTCTCCTTTCACCCTATACATCCTCAAAAGTATTGTATTTCTGACTACCAACTCCCTCAATTCACCCTTCTTTCTATCAGCTCCACCCCTACCCTTATCCCCTTTTCCTTTCTTGTAGAGTAAGATAGATTTCTATGCCCAATTGGGTGTGCATGTTAATCCTTCCTTGATACGATTCCAATGAGTCATGTTCAAGCACTTCCTCCGACTTTCCCCATCATTCCCCCCAAAGTAGAAAGCTCTTTTATGCACTTTTTATGTAAGGTAACTTACTCCCTTCTACCTGTCCCTTTCTTCTCCAAGTTCATTACTTTCTCACCCCTTTATTTTTTGCCTATAATCCCATCACTTTCAACTCACATCCCTGCCCTTGGTCTATGTCTCTGCCCTAATAGTGAGAAAGTTCTTAGGAATTAAAAAGTATCATCTTCCTATGTAGAAATTTTAACAGTTTAACCTTATTGAATCCCTTATGATTTCACTTTTGCATTTAACCTTTTTATACTTGGCAGTAAGTTCATCATCTCTGAAAGCCTTCAAATGGAGACATCCAGAATGTTCTACTGTAGAGAGGATTCTAGCTTACCATTTTAGTTGTATTCCATGACTTCTGAAGTCTTTTCCAACTCTGAGGTTCTCTTGCTCTGGTATTCTAGGACTCCATTTGTTGTACAAGTTGCTGCACAGGGCCCTAAGTACATGTCTCAGGCAAATGCATGTGTGCAAGCCACGTGGCAATATATCTGGGCCTTTTAAATATTAAACTTCTGACTCTGCCACTTACTAACTATGGGACGTTGTGTATGCCATTTAGATTCTTTGTGCCTCAGTGTCCTTATCTATAAAATGATGGGATTGACTTAGATGACTTTTAGGGTTCCTTCTCCTTTTAGATCTATGAGCCCATGTTCCTTCTCTGTTCAGCTGAGAGCTGTCGTCGTCCCTCTCTGACTGCGGTTCATGGGAGAGATCAGGAAAATGAATAGTAAAAATGTTATGGTTATCGTTTTGTTAAAGTATACATTTACATATTATTTCCTTTTAGCAAACTATAAATAGTTTGACATTTATGATTTTATGTATAATTGCATTCCTAATTTTACTTGTCTATATGAAGGTTTTTATTGAAATTGTTGTTAAGTTTATTACAAGACAAATTTTAATGCATACATAAAATGAATACTATAAAACAGAGAAGTATGCCCAACTTATTTCTCCATGGAGTTGCACAGGATTTTGTCTTTATTCTTGAATATGGGGTGGGACTTGTATTCTCAGGATTCACTACACTGGAAGCTACATAAATGAAGGTACAACTGATTTAAAAGGAACCAAATAAATAAATAAATGAACGGATAAATAAATGCATAGATAAAGAAGTGAAATGGATATATAGACAGAGAGAGACAGAGACAGACAGAAGAATAGATAGATAGACAGATAGATAAATTAAAGCAGAGAAGCCTAAATGATATTGTATCCCTTTCTCTCCTCCCCTTTCTCTCTGTTTCTGCCTCTGATCTTTCTCCCTCCCTTCTCCCCCTCTCTTTCTCTCTCCTCTTTTTCTCTCTCCCTTTCCTCTTTCTGTCTCTCTCTGTTTTCCTGTCTCCCTTTCCACCCTCTCTCTTTTCTTTCCTCCCCCTTCCTTTTCTTCTTTCTCTCTGTCTCTCTCTGCCTTTCTCTCTTTTCCTCTCTCTTCCCTTTTCTCTTTCTTTCTGTCTTCTTTTGCTTCTCTTCCTTTTTCTCTCTGTCTCTCCCTTTTCCTCCTCTTTTTCTGTCTGTCCCTGTCTCTCTTCTGTCTCCCTTCCTTCCCCCTCCCTCACCCCTTTCTTTTCCTTCTTCCCTCTCCTTCATTCCACCTTATTTGTCCAACTCCCAGCCTTTCTGAGGGATAATAAAGGTATCATAAAACCTCAGAACTCTTGCCTTGGCAGAGATTCCCAGGCCTTCGGCTGGGACAAACAGAAAAGGTGCAGAAGGCAATAATGCCATTCTGTAAGCAAGGAAGATAATGTCACAAAATGGAAAAATTTGCTACAGAATAAGCTGCCGTTAGGCAATTGGGCCGGTCATACTGAAGGAAAGGACATAATGACTCGGAAGTCAGGAAATTATTCCAGTCAATGGTATTGGAAGAAGCCATGCTGTACAAGTAGGAGGCAGAAGCTTTTCATCTGATACTTATGTTTTATTATTTTGAGACAATTTATGCTGCTTTCCCCTTTGGAGGCAAGGAGACAGACTGAATCAGTAAGAAAGCATAGTAAATTTGAAGTTAGGATCTGAGTTCAAATCCTAGCCTGTGTGGCTTGGGGCCCTGTCTGGGCCTCAATTTTCACATCTACAAAATGAAGGGATCGAACTAAATGGTATCTAAGGTCTCTTCCAACCCTAAATCTATGATTCTATGGCATTTCCCTTCCACCTTCTGTTTCATATTATTTCTACTACACTTTGACCATTCTAAATCTTAGACTGATAAGTTGTGATGTATCCTGAGTACCTAACACAGTACCCAGCACCTGGTAGACCCTCAAAAAAAAGCTTGTTGGTTGACTGATATGTCTAAATGTAATCTAAATTTCTGTCTTTTAACTTTAGTCAATCAACCAGAACTTATTAACCATTACCTACACTCCAGGTACTTTGCTAGGTACTAGGGATAGGTAGCTGAAGAAAACAATATGTATATGCACTTACATACATACATACATATACAAAATAGATACAAGGTGATGGAGGGAGGGGCTAACAGCTAAGGGGTCAAGAAAAGCCTCATGTAGAAAATTAAGCTTGGGCTAAGCCTTAAAGAAAGGTCTGGATTCTGAAAGATAAAGGTGAAGAGTGAATGCCTTCCAGACGTGGTGGTCAGCCGGAACAAAGGGATGGAGGTGCCACATATGAACCACAGCAAGATGATTTAGACTGAATCACAGTATGAGTGGAGTGGAGTAATGGGCAATAAGGCTGCAAAGGTAGACTTGGGGCCAGATTGCAAGAATTTCTAAGCAAGGTAAAACAGGGTCTAATTTTTTTTTTTTATCAATGCTATTGGCAGCAGTAATTGTTCAATGGAAAAGACCAAGAAGAAACAGAATCAAAGAAATATATCACAGATAAATATATATATATATATATAAAATAATAGGAAAGCATGTAATGAGGCACTTGTTGACAGGGGTGTAAAAATGTGAAGCTACTTCACCTGGAATTGTCAAATTCTATATTTGCACATTCAGTTTACGTTGATTGGGCTCAAAAATTGCATTTCATATGATAAAAAATGGGTCTGACATTAACATTCTCCCCCTGCACAGTTGAGTGCTAGAGGAGGCTTTCCAAGGTGCTGTTAACACGTAGAGAGTGAAGCTTTTGCTGGTAACTGACTTGGTAACACGCCCTCATGGCGTTAACAGAACTCATTTTTACACCTCTCAGAAAGAAAAGGGGGCTACGAGGATACCAAGACTTGTATAACAAAAGGATTTTTGAGCCAGAAAGGACTTTAGGAATTTTTCAATTCAACTCTTCTTCCTGGGACTTGGAATCTAAGAATCATAGAGGTCAAGTGACTGGTCTAAGGTTACCCAGAGAAAAAGAATCAGAGCCAGAATGGGAACCTGGGTCTTTTGACCCCAAGTTCAGTACTCTTTCTTGTACACCATATAGTTGTAAAGTCAGTTGTCTTTGTTCGGTAGATTTTTGATGTTGGTATTGCACCACACCTGTAATTTAATTAGGGGAAAGGATCTCCAGGTGGGGAAACTCCTACTTATACATAATCTCATTGGAGATATTGCTAGAGAAGAGGCAGCTTGAGTTAGCCAATATAGCATCCCCTAGTGTTGGTAGACAATCATTGCACAACAAATCTGTGAGGTAAGAGGGGTAGGTAAGGACTGTTATCTCCAGCTAGACCATAAGCTACTTTAAAGAAGGATCTTCTCTACTTTGGTTTTTGTATCCCTGCCCTAGCACAGTGTCTGGTGACAAATTTCTTTTAACATTAAGATAAGAAAACTGAGGCATAGATAAGCTAGGCAACTGACCCAAGGACACATAGTCCTAGAACACAAACTCCTAATTTCTCGAACACTCCAGTGTTCTAGTCACTTTACAACATATTGACTGGACTGGATGGTACTGAACACCCTTCCACCTTCAGAATATGATCCCACACTCAATATCTCCGTTTCCTAACCACACATTTATTCTGTTACCTATGACTGCCTGGCTTCTGTTCCAGCACTCTCCCGGTAGCCCTGGAGAGAATCCCACACCTCTAGAGGTTAGCACCTTGAGACAAATCCCTTTTGTTCCTTGATGGTTACAGCTCTGATACTCAGTCTGGACAGATGTGCAGGTACTGCCATTTAGGGATATTCCTACCTACAAGCAGAACAAGGTTTCCATCAAAGATGAAAGCACCTAGTATATTATTGGTCTCCATCAGAAAATGGTTCACAAACAGCCACAGTGACACTCCAAGACCAAATTATAGACCTTCTGCCTTAGGAGCCTATGGTCAAATGTGAGAGCTCATTGACCTCTTCTAATGTTCATCTTTATAAGAATTATAACTCTTTAGAGCTCAAAGAGGCCTTTGCATTCATCTAGTTCATTCTTTCATTCTGAAGTTATGGAAATTGGGGCCCAACAGGTTAATGTCTTGCACGAGCTCATGCTAGATGGTGCCGTGGATAGAGTACTGAGCCTGGGGTCAGGAAGACTCATCTTCATGAGGTCAAATTCTTAATTTGTGAGACCCTGGGCAAGTCACTTCATTCACCCTGTTTACCTCAGTTGCCTTATCTATAAAATGAACTGGGGAAGGAAATGGCAAACCACTCCAGCATCTCTGCCGAGAACATGCCAAATGGGGCCAAGAAGAATCAAAAATGACTAAAAATGACTTAACAACCACCAGGGTTCTGCCTCTTCCTAGTACAGTAATCTTCCTTCTACAGAGAAGCAGCATGTTATGTTCCAACAAGTGTTGATTCTGTGCTTGCCAGAGTGTCTGGTATGTAGTAAGTGTCCAATAAAACCTTTTCTCATTCATTCATTAAAGGATGAATAAGACTTCATTAGGCAGAGATGGGAATGCAAGGCATTATAGGCAAAGGGGATGGGTGTCAAAGGACATGGGTTCAGATCCCAGTTCTGCTACCTGCCAGCTATGTCATCTTGGGCAAATCATTTCCCTACTCTCTTCCTCAGTTTCCTCATCTGTAAGATAAAAACTTGATGTTCTTTAAAGACCCTTCTAAGACTAGGGACTTTGGCCTATCTCTTTGCCTTTGTGAACTCTCATCATGTAATAAAGAGTAAACAAAGACACAGCACCAGGTTACCCCTCCATTCTGGTTCACTCCACTTACATTTTAAATCCCAGTGCTCACTGGACCCCTTGTCCCTTACCCAAACATTTATCCTACATTTACTGAGTACTTTCATTGACCGAGTCTCTATGCCAGACATAGAGGAAGATGTAGAGATAAAAAAAATGCAGTCTCTGCCTTTATGGATTATTTTAATCCTGTAGAGAGGATAAAATACCCTCATAATAATCCATAATACAAGATAGAGTGTGAGTTGTGTAGTAAAAAAGGTGCAACAAAATCTTGTGAGTTCAGGGAAAAGGGGGATCAATTCTGGATGAAGGGAAATCAGGGAAGGCTTCCTGGAGGAGTTGGCATCTTAGTGTTGTATTAATGTCTTCTATATCCAGCCTGCCACAGATTCCTGGAGCACAGTACTTGGGCTATCTTCATGCTCTTTTCATCTTCCTGCCCTCTTAGCTCTAGACCATGGAATCCAGCTCATACCCTCACTCCAGCTCTGGAATATACTGGGTATAGTAAGAAAATCAACACTATGGTTCCTGGAAATGGCATGTCATTCAATCACCATCCCTTTGACCTCTCACACCAAAAGACCTCTCTTTGGCCAATATTCTTTTACATGTGTGGTTTTCCCCCATTGGAATATAAACTCCTTAATGTCAGGAAATATTTTGCTTTTTATATTTGTACAGTGAGACAGTTAAGTGGTTGTAATAGCTAGAACCATGGAGCTGGGGTCAGAAAGACTCAAGTTCAAATCCTTCCTCATATGCTTACTAGCTGTGTGACCCTGGGTAAGTCATCTATCCTCTTAGAGTCTCAGCTTCCTCCTCCATAAAATGAAGATAATTCCTAAAGTGTAGGTCCATCCATGTCATCCATTTACTCAATAAACTCCAATTTATCACCTACAGGATCAAATACAAAATCCTGTGCTTGGCATTCAAAGCTCTGCATAAACCAGTCCCCAGCTAACTTTCCAGCCTTCTCATATCTTACTCCCTGACACGTACTCTTCAATCTAGTGACACTGGATTCCTGGCTGCTCCATAAACAAGATTCTCCATCTTTCGACTTTGACTATTTTCTCTCTTTGTCCCCCATGCCTAGAATACTCTCCCTTCTCCTACCTCCTGGCTTCTCTGGCTTCCTTCAAGTGCCAGATAAAATCTCATCTTCTACAAGAATCCTTTCCCAATTCTTTTTGATTCTGGTGCTTTCCATCTGTTACTTATTTCCTATTTCTCCTGTACCTACCTTGATTATAATATATGTTTATTTGCATGTTGTCTCCCCCAATAAATTGTGAGTTCCTTAAGAACAAGGACTGTCTTTTGTCTCTTTTTGTATTCCCAGTGCTTAGTACAGACCCTGGCACATAGTAGGCATTTAATAAATGTTTAATGACTATTTGACCAATGAGAACACCCATCTTTACAGGGTGGTTGTATTCATTTCATCAAATGAAATAACATTTAAAATTCTATATAAACACTAATTATTGCTAACTCTACTGGTTAGTGATGTTCCGGGCACATAAGTGCTTAATAAATGTTTTTTTCATTCACTCATTCATTGAAGGATGACTAGGACTCCACTAGGCAGAGATGAGAAGCGAATGCATTACAGGCATAGGAGAAAGGTGAAGAGAAAGGACAGTATATCAGGTGTTCAGGGCATGATGAGAAATCTACTTTGGCTGCAGTGCCTCGGACATAGTAGGCTCTTAATAAATGTCAACAACAACAATAAATATTGGTTTGATTGAATCCATCGAAACATATGTGAAAGGGAGCGCTATCTAACAAAGCTGGAAAGGGATATTAGAGGTAAATTGTGCAGGACCTTGAATGCCTGCCTAAGGAGACTGTGTTTTATTATACAACCAGTGGATGAGGAGACTCTGAAGGTTTTTGAATATGGAAGTTACATGATATGAGTTGCACATTAGGAAGATTTATCTGGCAGCTGTTCATTGAATAGATTAAAGAAAAGCCAGAGAGATTGGAGGCAGGGAGACTGGTTAGGAGGCTATTGAATTCATCCACGCAAGAAGTAATGAGGACCTGAATTATGTTGGTGGCAATGGAACTAAGAAGGTGGGCAGTGGGTAAGATAGGAGAAATATTGTTGAGGGAGAATTGATGGGACTCGATGTCAGATCCGCTCTCAGAGGTGAAGGAGATGAATGCATCCAAGATGACTCTGAGGTTTTGAGCCTGGGTACCTGGAAGAATGATGGTGTCATTAACAGAAATGGAGAAGTCAGAAGGAATAATGGGCTTTGGGGGATAACCGGGCCACACTGCTGGCACAGGTACAACAAATCAACAGAAACCCTTCTTGCTGGGCTGGTGGTAGCAACTGCCAGGGGGTTAATTGTGCTCTGGGCATGTAAATCTAGCCACTAGCAGCAAAAGACCCTCCATCCTAATCCTACTAGGAAGTTACCCAAGTGCTTTGAGCTCTCTGACCCTCAGTTTCCTCTCTATAAAATGAGAGAGAAGTCTAGAGGGCCACTGAGTTCTTTTCTATCTCCAGATCCATGACCCTGTGACTGATTCTTTGTCTTAAAGCCATTCTAGCCTTCTAGATCTCTCTTACTGAACGCCGACTCTGTTTAACCCCTCAGCCCCCACATTTCTCATACTTATGGATCTCCGGGTGTATTTCATATCCTGTAAAGACTCCTTTGACACTCAGCCAACACTCTCCAAGCTGTCATGCGGCATTTTGGCAATTCTTCTAGCCTGCCACGGAGAAAAAGGGATGAGTTTCACTTGGGCCATTTTAGATTCAAAATGCCAACAGGAAAAACTAATGTAGAAGTTCAGTACTCAGCTGGAAATATACATCTAGATGTCCATGTAAAAATGGACTTAGAATTCAAAATCACAGAAATTACAGGCAGAAAGGAAGAGAATCCACAGACAGAGACTATATGATAATAAATTCGGGGGAAAGTAGCAGAAATAGGAGCCAGAAAAAAAATTAAAAGAAAGGATGATTGGGGAAGGAGGAGAACCAGGAAAATGGAATGCCACAGAAACCAAGGAGAGGAGTATTTTCAGGATGAAAAGGTGGTCAATAATATTGGGGAAAAAAATGGGAAAAGGACACTAAATTCAGTGACTGAGGATCATTTGTAGCCTTTAAAAGATCAGAACATTCAAACTCCAGTCAATGGTATGATTCAAAGTCAGACCACAATAGATAAAGGAGTGACTGGGGGGTGGGGATGGTTAGAAAATAGAAGTATTTTACTTCCAAATTTTACTTTCAAATAAATTTATTTGAAATGAAAATTTATCTTTACATATCTTGAATTCTCTCATGTTCTGCTATGTACATGAAATGCTATTTTTTTCCTTCTCTTACTTTGTATTTAAATTCCAATATTTAAGTTTATGATGTGTTTTTTTCTTTTCTCTATTCTCTATTTGTGTTCTGGTACTTGAATCTAAAATAAATTTAAAGAAAAAAGAAAAAGAAATAGGGGGCAGCAAGGTGGCAGAGTGGATAGAGCACCAACTGTGAAGTCAGGAGAACCTGATTTATATTCAGTCTCAGAAAATTACTAGCTGTGTGACCAGGCAAGTCACCTAACCCCAATTGCTTCCAAAGACAAACTAAAGAAAGAAGGAAGGAAGGAAGGAAGGAAGGAAGGAAGGGAGGGAGGAGAGAGAGAAAGAAAGAGAGAAAGGAAGAGAGAGAAAGAAAAAGAAAGAAGGAAAGAAAGAAAGAAAGAAAGAAAGAAAGAAAGAAAGAAAGAAAAAGAAAGAAAGAAAGAAAGAAAGAAAGAAAGAAATGGAGGCATTGAGGGAAGGATCAAAGCTCTTGCAATGGAAGAGACCTTAGACTTCATCTAGTCCAACCACTCATCTTTCTGTTGTGACCACAGAGGCTAAGCGACTCACTTAATTAAGGTCACAAAGGCAGCAAATGTCAGAGAAAGAATTGAAATAAACTCAAAAGAACTTTTCAGCCACAGCAACTGTAGAAGAAAAAAAACTAGTAAGTTGTAGAGGAGTTGCAATCTGTATCAGTGGAAAGAGTAGCCACACTAGTGGAATTCCTTGGATTGTTGATATGTCACGGCCCTATTCATCTCAAAAGGATCTGGGGCTTTTAGCAGAGTGCCAGCTCAATATGAATACGACATGGTGGTCACAAAAGCTAAAGCAATCTTGGGCTATTAGCGGAAGTATAGTGTATAAGACTAAGGAGGGGATCATCTCAATTTACTCTGCCCCAGTTAGACCATGTCTTGGGTACTGAATTCTCTTCTGTTAGAGACTGCTAGATGACACAGTAGGTCCAGAGTCAGGAAAACCTGAGTTCAAATATGATGCAGGAACTTACTAACTGTGTGACCTTGGGTACATCATTTAACCTTTTCTAGCCTTGGTTTCTTCAACTGTAAAAGAGAAATGATTAACAGTATCTACCTTTAGAGTTGTTGTGAAAATCAAATGAGATGTATTGGTAAAGTGCTTAGCACAGAGTCTAGCGTAGATGCTAGATAAATGTCTGTTACCTTTTCTTCTTCACCTTTCCAGCTACAATGTAGCAAGGGCCTTAATAAGGTAAAGAAAGCCAGAGGAGGGCAACAAAAGGTGCTTGATAGGAGGCTAGATTCTAGATTTAGAGCTGAACTATCAAGTACAATCTTATCTTATAGGCAAGGAAACTGAGGCAGACAAAGGTTAAAAAAAAGCTTGCCCAGGATTGCATATTTGGTGTCTGATCCAGAATTCAAACTGACATATTTCTGACCCTAACTCTTTCCCACTACACTGCCTGGCTCCCTCTAATAAATCTTGGTCGAATATTGAGGGAATGACTCTAAACCATTGTGAGACTTAATTGTGGGCTTTCTAGGCATAGGGCAGATAGGTATGGAAGAAGTGTGAGAAGATGGGGTGAATTCTTGCCTTTCAGTTCCTTCCACCACTCTGTGTGAGGGAATCTATTCTCCACCTACACTCCTGGCAAATCCTTCAGGTTTTTCCTGGGTTGTTTTTTCTGGGTCTTTGCAGACACAGCATGGCTTCCAAGTTGCTTATGTGACAGTTCCCAAGTCTTCAGAGACTCTAAACTTAGCTGCTCTATGTGGGAAGCCCAGCAGCTCCTAGAGATGCCCACCATGTACAGGACAGCTAATGAGGAGTAGAGCAGCAAGGAATACAATGAAATTATTCCAGTTTAAAAGGAGACATCCGAAGGGCCCAGGAAAAAATAAGCTTTTCAATCAGAATAATTATTCCCATAAAAGCTGGTGCCTTAAAAAGAATGACTTTAGAATGAAACTGGAAGAGGACGAAAAAGCTAGTCTTCTAAAATGAATTCTAAAATAAAATTTTACAGGAGAGTTGGAACCTCATGAAGGACATGGAGCAACTCACAGACCCAATGGAAAAAGAGTAAATGAGACAGCTTAGAAGAGCCATCAAACCACAAACCCAGGCACTCTACAGGAGCTCAGAGACCCTCTGGCGAGGAAAAGAAAAGCCTCCCATGCGGTCTGGAGAGTTATTCCTGCTTCAGCAAACATTCCCAGCCAGGATAAGGTTCTCTTCTCAGTAATGAGAGAGATATGAGCTTCCTGCCAGTGTAATGACTCACAGCCCTTGCCTCTCCCCAGGAGGGAAGCAATAGAGAGAGAATGTCTAACTTGCAATAAGGGGAAGAGAGAAATCTGAGGGAGAAACTTGAATTCATTAATCAAGTGATCAGTAAGCACTTGTTAAGGACCTATTATGTATGTCAGGCATTGTGCTAGGTGCCAAGGATACAAAAACAAATGAAATAGTCCTTACCCTCAGAAAGTTTACATTGGAGGGGCAACATGGGCACATGGGAGTTTACCCCAAAATAAGTAAATGTGAAATGTATTTTATATTAATTAAATTATACTTACTTGTTTTTAACATTTATTTTTATTTCAAGTTCCAAATTCCCTCCAGTCCTTTGCCCACCCATCAAGAAAGCAAGCAATGTGACAGCCATCATACACATGAAGTCATGCAATCTCCACATTAGCCATGTTGTCAAAAGAAGGCAAAAAAAAATAAAGTAGGGGAACATGTTTCAGTCTGCATTCAGAGTTCATCAGTTCTCTCTCTCTGGAAGGGGATAATATTTTTCATCATGAGTCTTTTGGAATTCTCATGCATCATTGAATTGATCAGTGTTGCTAAGTCTTTTAGAGTTGATCATTGTTACAATATTGTTGTTACCGTATACAATGCTCTCCTGGTTCTGCTCATTTCATTTTGCATCAGTTCATATAAGCCTTCCTAGATTTTTCTGAAGTCATCCCCCTTTTCATTTCTCATAGCAAAATAGTATTTCATCCCAATCATTTATTTATTTGTTTAAGACCAAACCTGTCATTCCATCGGTATAGGGAACTCCCAATGAAGGAATCACATCTACCAATGTAGACCAGCAACTCTTCTATAAATTATCATCTTAGAAAGCTACCTGGGGCACTTAAGAGTTAAGTTAACTTAAGTAAGTTAAACATTAAGTCTGTATCCGAGGTAAAACTCAATTCAATTTTTCTTGACTCTGAAGTCATCCCACTAGAGGACATTGCTTCCCAAGCAAAACATGTACAAGATAAACATAAGATAGTTTTTGGAAGGAGACATTAGTAGCTGGTGGAAGGAGATGGAATTAGCAAAGGCTTCATTTGGAGTTGTCACCTGAGCTGAGTTTTGAAGGAAATTAGAAAATCTAAGACAAGTGGCAATAATAACCTTCAGGTTGGGGTGGGGGTAGGTGGGGAACAAGACCCTGTTCTCTTTTCAGTAATGACAATGGTAAAAGGAAATCATATACCCCAACATGCCTTCATCCCTATTCTGACCCCACTTCATTCTCAGGAGGACAGTTTGATTTTCTACCTGTTTCTATGTGTTCCTGGTGCTTCCGAGGAGAAGGAAAGCACATTGAGTATCTCTGTTGACTCAAAATGTGGATAAACAAACTAGGATGTAATTTAATAACAGGAGATCATGGCATCACAGATTTAAAGGTTGAAATTGCCTCAGAGATCATCTCATCTAGCTCCCTGATTTTCATGAAAGAGAAAACTAAACCAAGACCTAGGCTGTTAAATGCTTTGTCCAAGATCATATGGTTAGTAAATTGCATAAGTGGGATCCAAACCCAATTCTTCTGACTCCATTCTAACAGTTTTTCTACTGTACCACAAGCTAAGGCATTTAAAGGTCTATGTGACCTATGCTGTCTGATATGGTCACTGAGGTGATTGGTTTTAACTTTTGTTTCCTAGATTTTCTAGGTAGGGACTAGAAGTGGATATGAGCTATATCCAGAAATGACAGTGACATAAAACCAAATGCAACAAAATCTGTATTGGAAAAGAACCAATAAATGGTCCAAGTCAACCAACACACCAAAGTGGCTCTGATCACCAGGACCCACTATTTAGTTTCATGTGCCTACATACAAAGGTGAATTTCCATTTTCATACATGGCATTTGTCTAGCGGAAGGTAGGTGGTATCATCAGTAGAGATGACATCAAGAAGACCAAAGGCAAATATGACTCACACACTTACTAGCCGTGTTAACCAGAGTAAGTCATTTAATTTCTTTCTGCCTCTGTTTCCCCAATTGTAAAATGGAGATAATAACAGTACTTCTCTCATACAGAGGATCAATGGAAAAAGTGTTGGATGATGCTATGCCCAGGATTTGAAAGACCATGGAAAACAAGGGTCACAAGAGTAAAGGAATCTTAGAGTCGTTGACTCTCGTAACTAGAAAAGACTTCAGGGGACATCAAGTCCAACCTATTGCTGAAAAAGAATCCCCTTTATAACATGTTTGACAAGGGGGCATCCAGCCACAATCCAGTGAAGAGAAACTAATATCCTCCAGGGCAGGTCATTCCATCATTGAATAGCTACAATTATTAAGAAGGTTTTCCTGACATCAAGCCCACATTGCCTTTTGGAGTTCTGACACTTTGTTCTTTCCTCTGCCCCCAAGAAGAGCAAGCCTCTTGCAAATGAGAGACAGGTTCAATACCTGAGCACAACTCTCAACTCTCCCCTCCACCACTGTCTCCATACATGAACTATTTTTTTCCTCTAAGAAAAACAATCCATTTCTTATATGGCTTGATTTCAAGGACATTCAGAAGTCAATAAATATTTATTAAAAGGGTGGGTGGATTACTGTTACAATAGGTACCTATAATGATAGTGCTAAGCACTGGGAATATAAAAGAAAGGCAAAAGGGGTAAATAGTAAAACAGCCAAACCTAAAAGCCCTTGCCCTCAGGAAGCTCGCAATCTAATGGGGGAGAGAACTTGCCAACAATATGCAGACTTTATACAGGATAAATTGGAAAGCACAGATAGAATAAAGACACTAGAATTAAAGGAAATTGGAAAAGGCTTCCAGCAGAAGATAAGATTTTAACAGGGACTTGAAGGGAGCCAGGAGGTGAAGGTGAGATGTTTAGTCATTTTCAGTGGTGTTCAACTCTTCTTGATGACATTTGGGGAGTTCTTGCCAAAGATATTGAAGGGCTTTGCCATTTCCTTCTCCAGCTCATTTTACAGATGAGAAACTGAGGTAAACAGGGTTAAGTGACTTGCCCAGGGTCACAAAGCTATTAAGTGTCTGAGGTCAGACTTGAACACAGGAAGATGAGTCTTTCGGATTCCCAGCCTAATGCTCTATCCCCTGTGCCACCAAGCTGCCCATAGGAAGGGGAACATCCCATGCATGGAGAACAGGCAAGGAATATGGCCAGAGCTGAGAGATGGAGTGTCTTATTTAAGGAAAAGCAAAGCCATCCAGTTAATCCTCTTCATTTCAAGCTTTAGATTGTTAATTAGAAATCCTTCCTAAAATGTGTGTATAGACCTACATGGGACACTCAAGATATGGTCTGACTAGGCTAGAAAGGGTGGGTGGATTGCTGTAAGCACAGTTGTAGGGATGCCCCATGCTGATGAGATCCTAACTCTCTAGAAGTTCTGAAACACAAGGTGTGCCTTCTTCTGAGTTCTGGTTGCAGCCCCCAAATGTTTAGGACTCATCATGTCTGCAGGGCTGAGTCAGTAGCACTCCTCTTCATGCCTCTAAAATAATGTCTTTCCAAGATATGCTGAAATTCCCTTGCATTACTGTCTCCCTGTCACAGTTTCTTCCTAGACTGTCTTCAAAATGAAGAAACTTGAAAACAATCCTCTCTTAAAGAAAGTGAATACATGAGAAATTTTATCTTTATTTCTTTGTATAACAAACAGGGAGTCTCAAGAATTTCTGCCCTTCATAGAAACTTGAAAATCTCTCTCTCTGTCTCTCTATCTCTGTCTCTGTCTTTCTCCTCTCTCCCTCCATAGATAAATAGATATACATATATATGCATATACATGTATATATATATATATATATAGTCAACCATTTACCAAAGTTTTGATCTAAAGAAACAAACAGAATCAGTTTCCCCTTTTACCAAAGTTTTGTTCAAGAAGAAAGACAATGGGATTCACCTTACCAAAAGTTTGACCAAGGAATGACAAAAAGAATCCAGCTGTTCATGTGCTATAACATGCTTCTTTATTCTCATTAAGCCAGAGAATCATGCAGACATGGGAGTCAGAAAATAATACTGAACTCAGAGGTAAACAAGCTGAAGACCCTTTATACGCTTAGAGCAATCCCAGCTCAGGATGCCCGTATCAAACAAAATTATGGTCTCCATATGTGTTAACCATAATATGAGAAAGGAGTTTCTTAATAGGATAGATTGTCAATACAATGAAATAAGAGAAGTATCAAAGTGTCAACTGAAATGACAAACCCAGGATGTCTGCGTTTCTTTTATCGCCAACACATTATAAATACATACATATAGCATAATATAGCATAGCATGTGTCCATAAAATAACAAGATAAGAAAAGTCCTATTATTCAAGATAGTGTCTAGTTCTAAGAACCTTGCCATGGACAGTGATAAATAGAATGCCTTGATGAGCTTCATACAGCTTGTAGTTGCTGACACAGGAAGGGGCATTTTGGATTCATTCTCCTGATTGGGTTTAGGCTTCTCAGGTGTTGGGGTAGGGAAGGCTCAAAATGGTTCACAATATATACATATATATGTATGTATATGTATATGTGTGTATATACCTATTTGCACCACTCCAATCCTGAAAAGTCTTCAGTTCTGTTTATTAAGAACCTACTATGTAGAAGACATTCACAACCTATTCCTTCAGTGGAGGTGGGAGGTCTGCAGATGTTACACATTACACGTCTTCAGACTTTTTTTTCAATGTATTAACCACACTTGTGCTGTTATATTTTCCTTTCTAAAAGATACTATTTGCCATATGGGATGGCTCTCCAGAAAAGGTAGGAGGAAATCTGAGATAACTATGGTGATGTAAGAAATGGAAAATATCAGTAAAATCTTATTTTAAGGAAAAAAAAGAGTCTACTTTGTGGCAAGCACTGTGCTAAGTTCCAGAGATAAATAGATAAAAATTTAACATTCTTTGCCCTCAATGAGCTGGGGAGAGGTAACATGCTCCCCCAAAAAGAAAAATATTAACAATAGAAAGTAACACATAAAAGTAAAGTTAATGAAATATTAACAATATGAACTAATATTAATAATTAAAATCAATTTGGGGGAACAGTAAATAGCACTAACCACTAGGATGGAACTCCTATCCTCTTAGGATGGGTGACCCCTGAACTAAGCCTTGGGAATCTTAAAAGCATATAGATGGTGAGGAAGTCATAAAATCTAGGAATTTCTCTGCCATTTCTGCCCTGTTATTATCTAGGACAGGACAGATGTCCCTGCTTCAGCCTCATCGTTAGAACCCAACTGCCCACCAGGGTAGCTCACAGTCGAATGAAAAATAATATGTAAGCAACTATGTAAACACACATTATATATAAAGTTAAGATATCAAAACTCTCAGAGGAAAGGCACTTGGGGCTAGGGGACAGAATTCCAGAACGTGACTGAATCAGATTAAAATGATATTGGGAATTTTTAAGAAAATAAATGAAAATGCAATACAATATAATATTAATTTGTGGTTTCCTATGTCACAACATGGTGCCTCACGCCCCCCATCCATTTCTGTTTGAGTTTAACACCATTGATCTAGACCAACTACTCACATTTTACAGATGCATCTAAGTGGTACAGTAAATAGAAGTCAGAAGGACCTGAGTTCAAATGTGACCTCAGACACTTACTACCTGGGTGACCCTCAACAAATCACTTAACTTCTGCCTCAGTTTTCTCAGCTGTAAAACGGGGACAATAGCACCCATCTCCTAGGCTTGTTGTGAAGATCAAAGGAGATATTTGTAAATTGTTTAGCACAGTGCCTGGCACATAGTAGATGCTTAATAAATGTCTGTTCCCTTACCCTTTACAGATGAGGAGATTGAGGCCCAGATGTACCCAAGGTCATATAGGTAACAAAGTCAGAATTTGACCCCAATTCCTTCCAACTCTCAGTCCTATGATTCACCTCTCAAAATCTCTTTTCCTTCAAAACTCAGCTCAGATATTGTCTTCTACATAAGTTCTTTCCTAATTCCACCTACTATGAATGTCAGCCCCCTAAGATGTTTTTTGTAATTGTTTTGTGCATAACTGATACACTCTTGTATACAGCAAACTGTGTGACCCCTCTGTGCCTTAATTTCCTCATCTGTAAAATGAAGGAGTCAGAGTAGATGACCTTTAACAGTGCTTCCAGCTCTAAGTCTGCAATCCTAGAAACCGATGAATACATATTGCCTTCTCTCACCCAAATGGAACTGTACTCTTTGAGCACAGG
>CM053772.1:23220619-23268418 GCA_028658325.1 Potorous gilbertii
AATGTTTCATTTTCAATTGTGTTGCCAGTGCCTAGGGCAGAATAGGCCATTGCTTATTGGCTGTCTGATTAAAAGGACAAGTGGCCCCCAAATCAAAAGCCCAAAGCTCCCTCACTCCTTGAATCAGGCTGGACACAAATCCAAGTTATCATCTGCACCTTCAGCTCCTATGTGATTGGTAGTATCTTCTCCAAAGATCAGTCCGTCACCTGCTTGTTACCTTTCCATCAGTCTCACTAAATCCCTGGATCAAGCAGGGTGAAGGGAAAGGAAGGGAAGGGAAAGGAAAGGAAGGGACAGGAGGGGAGGGGAGGGAAGGAGATGGAAAGGGAGGGGAGGGAAAAGTGTAAAAGGAGACTGAGGCTGGTGAGAAGAAAGACCATTTGGGGCTGACTCACTTCCGTTTACATTCCATTCCATCTCCACCTTTATTTACCAGCATATCCACCCCCTCTTCTTTCAAGGCATTGCTGAATAAAGGTTTGTAGAAATGAACCGAAGAAACTTCTCAACGTAAGACAACACCATCAATTATCCTTATATCACAAGACGCAAGAAATGACTAGTAGTAGTTAAAATTTATCTTCTATGGAAACATCCATCAGCATAGTGCCAATACAGAAGTTTGCAAATGAAATGTCCTCTAGAGTATCTATGTAATTGAATGTAACCAGGATCTTAGAGAGGCAGCAGGGGATGGTGGTAGAAGGCTTTGGGGCCAGCAATACCTGGGTTCAGGTCCTGTCTCTGACACACCAGAGCCATGTAACCTGGGCAAGTCATTCTCAGACAAATCTCTAACACTTTAGGTTACAGAAGAGTATTTGAACTGCATCAGCAAAGAGAGTTTCCCCTACTTGGACTTCCCTATAAATTAAATTTCAAATCTACATAGAATGAAGAAAGCCCAACATTTTTGATACTAGCGTGGTGGAATCAAATGAACCCTTAGAAGTGTGCCAACCCCTAGATGGTTAAAAAATGAGTGCCACCTCTAAATTTTACATCTAACTCTTCTCATCTGCTACCGTGATAAAATAATTTGGAGTCACAGGACCTAGGCTCAAATTCTGCCTTGACTATTTACTGTCTCTCTCATTGTAGACAAGGCATGTCTTCACCTCGCTAGTCTTTAGCTTCTATAAAACTAGGGAGAGAGAAGGGAAGATCAACTAGCCTTGAAGGTCACTTCTAGCTCTAAATCTATGAACCTAAGAGTTAAATCCGTCTTCTATGCTAGATCTCAGCAAACCTTAACACCTAAAACTTTGATACCAGTCTACTCTTTTCACTTTGAACAAAAAATAGAAGCAATGAGAGTTTATTTGGGTCCAAATATTTTGATGCTTCAATGATACAAAATGATTTTGGAGTGAAAATTCTCTTCACCAATGGAGATCATCATCCCTCTATATCTTAGAAAGCATTTTTGGAGCCTTGCAAGGACTGAAAGAGTCATCCCTTCTGACCATCTTGGTGACGAAACTCTCTTAAATTAGTTCCATTGATCCTTTTGGAAGCCATTCCAACTCAGAAGAGTGGATCAGAGCTTGTACTCCACGTAAATAGCCTTCAAAAACTCAAGATCTTATCTATATCACAATGAATTATTAGATCAGGGGATGCAGGTCCTAATGAGAAGAATCTGAATCCGTGGATGCAACTTCTACTCTGGGAGTTCCTTACACAGATGAATTCACAGATCTGGACAAAATAATTAAGAGTATCATAGGACATGGGAGAAGAGAACGTTTGGTCTAACTCCATTCAATTTATTTTATAGAAAAGAACAGTATGGCCCAGAGCACTGGTTCTGGAGTCAGAGGACTTGAATTCAAATTGCTTACCTGCCTATGTGACCCAGAGTAACTGACGTGTTGCCTCTCTGGACTTCCCTTTCCTCATTTGTAAAAGGAAGGTGTTAGCCAAAAGGGTCCCTGAGGTCCTTCTAGTTCTATGAGTCTATAATGTCCTCAATTTAATAATGAAACAATAACAACAAAATAATTCATATTTATATAATGCTTTAAGGTAGTCAATGAATTTTCCTCACCATAACCCTGTGAGAGAGGTCATGGAAACATTATTCTTGACCATACTGGTGATAAAATAGTAAATAGAATTAATAGGCATCTTGAACCTTCCTATTCTATGCATCTGTGGAGAATTTTTCAGTATATTTCATGTATTGAATGCTGTGACCTTGAGTAAACCTACACTGGACTGTCCTCTACCCATCCAACCCAAGAAGGAATCATCAAGTCACCAAATTTAGACATTGGAAGGAACCTCAGAGATCACCTAATCTAGGTCATACTTGAACAAGAATAGTTTCTATAACACCCCCTAATAGTAATCATTCAGTCCTTATTTGATGACTTCCAGAAACCCCCGCTTCCAGAAGCACCCCATTCCACTTTTATACATAGTTCTTTTTGGGAAAGTTTTCCTTCCTTCCTCAAAGTGTTTCTTTGTAACTTGTAACCCTAGTTGTACCCAAACACATCTAATCTCTTTTCTACAATCACTTCTTTCACATACTTGAAGACAGAAATTATGTCCCTGTTGTTTCTTCTTCTTCAGGCTGACCATCCTTAAGTAGTCTTGTATAGCGTGAACTTAAAACCATTCCCTACCTTGTTTCTACTCCTCTGGACATGCCTAAGCCTATTTTCCTTTTTGTACAAACTGCTGTCCAGAATTGGACATGATACTTTTGTTGTACGTTCCATTTACATTGAAGTAGTCACTGTGGATATTGTTTTCCTGGTTTTGTTGACTTAATCTGCATCAATTCAAGTAAGTTTTCTGATGCTTCTCTGAATCCATCATATTCATTGTATCTTCTAAGAGAGTGATAATCCATTATATTCATAATATCCCAGCTTGTTTAGCCATTCTCCATTAAAGGATGTCAACTTTGCTTCCAACTTTGCAACTTTGCAAAGTGTTGCTAGAAATAACTTGGTATAAATGGGGCCAGTCTTTTTTAGTCATTGACCTTCTTGTGGTATGTGCCTAGCAATGAAATCTCTGGGTCAAAGGGTATGTACATTTTAGTCATTCTCTTTGACTAATTGCAAATTGCTTTGGAGAATGCTTATATCAAATCATGGTGCATTAATGTACATGTATCTACCTTTTTACTACCTCTCCAACATTGACTATTTCCATCTATTGACATCTGTCAGTTTTATGCCTCCTCTTTCATGGCAGTTTATTAAGTAATATCACGCAACCTACTTACACTGACCATTTTTCTTTTGCCACCTGAAATTTTGAAATATTAACACATATCATTTGGGACAAGGCAAGGTACGAGGTTCAAGACCTGTGATTATCTTGGGGTAGAAAATTCCCAGTGGAAACTGTCCTCCATCAATACTGATCTACAAACAGGCAGATGAAATTCAGTTTTATGCTGATAGTAACAATCCAAAGTATTTTTATGATACCACAATTTATACTCTTAGAGGAAAATCTTGGTCAATAAGAATCTGTGACTTACCCTATATCATAAGGTCAGAGTATATAATGTGAGAGGCTTGAACCCAGGTCACCCAGAGATAAGCCCTCTATCTACCATGGAAGATTGTCTCTCTACATATGCACATAAACACAAACACATACACACATGAACACAACATGAAATTTAAGCTTCTATCAGAGATATGGTTACATGCTTACATAGGAGTCAATTATAACATAACTAAATGATTTTCTTCAACACATGAACAACAAAAGGAATGTAAATTCAAGCAGAGTTCACTATTTTTTCATTTCTCTTACTGGAGACGTTAGGTACCATACAGATATGTAAGCACATGTTTGTTAGCCTCAGGAATGGCAAAGCAAAACCAAACATAATTTGTCACTTTGTCAAGCATTCTAATGTGCCATCAGCCTCAGATGAAGACATAATTGGACTGGGAACAGAAAGGACAATACTGAAACAAGTGCCTATTGTGTTGGTCATTAGACTGCAGTCAACTTCCAAGTGAGTCCACAAATATTTAGTAAGCATTTATGTGTGCAAGGCGTTGTGCTAAATGCTGGGGAGATACAGGAAGGTGAACATCCTCTTCCTGCCCTCCAGGAGCTCAACTTATGATGGAGGGGAAAAGAGGAGAACAAATGGATGGGGGAAGGGGGATCATCTCTGAGTAGAGACACTAGCAGGAAGGGAAAACAGGAAAAAGCTCCAGCAGAAGGTGTGATTTGAGCCATGATGATGAATCCTGATTTGAATGAAAAGATGGGCTACATGTATCCTGTGGTGAGTGTCAACACTCACTGACTGATGGGACTCTTCTGGTAAGATTCTTTGAACAGATATCAGCCACACATATGTGCATGCACACACCCCCCCCACACACACACACACAGAGGAAACTGTTTTTTGTAGGGTCAATAATTTCTCCTCAACTTTTCTTGGGGTGGCTACATGGTGCAGTGGATAGAAGGATCTCTGGATCTGGAGTCAGGAAAACTTGCATTCAAATTTGACCTCAGACATTTACTAGCTGTATGACCCGGGGCAAGTTGCTTCACCCTGTCTGCCTCAGTTTCCTCTTATGTAAAATGACCTGGGGAAGAAAATGGCAAACCACTTCAGTATTTCTGCCAAAGAAAATCTAAAATGGAGTCACAAAGAGTAGGGCGTGACTGAAAAGGACTGAAGGACAACTTTTCTTATTACACTTTATGATCACATTATGAGTCTGTGGATAGAGCTCTGGGCCTAGGCTCAAACTGGTCTTCCCGCTTCAAATCTGTCCTTTCTAATCCATTCTCCATAGAACTTCCAAATGAATAGTTCTAAAGCCTAGGTCTAACCATGTACTCCCCCTTCCCAAGAAGTTTCAGTGGTTCCCTTTGGCTTCACAGATAAATACAAACAACTGGGTTGGATGCTTATAACATTCCACAGTTTGGCTGAAACACACGCCTTTTCTGTTCCTCACACAAGATCCTCCATTTTCCTTCTCTGCACCTTCCCTCTAAGGAGTGTTTCCCAGGTATGATATATAATCCATCATCACCTCTGCCTCCCAGAATCCCTAGCTTCCTTCATTCCTCAAGCCAACTCCTACCCCCATGAGACACCCTTTCTTATCCCCCAATTCCTATCACCCTTCCCCCTCCCTAATTCCTTTGTATTTACTACAGACTCACTTTTCCTGATTCCCCCACATGCTCATAGCATCCCTCCCTCACCACCTTGTACTCAGCCATCCTACATTTATCCCATATACATTTATATGTGCACATGCCATCTCTCCCAATGGAACGTAAGCTATTTGTGAGCAAGGAGCATTTCCTCTTTGCATCCCCAATATCTAATGCAATGACTGGTGCATAGTAGGGTCTTAATAAATGATTGTGAGTTGATTTGTTTTTGAATGATTGATATATGTATATGTTATTTTCCCCAAAAAGTATATAAGCTTCTTGAGAGGAGAGGCTATTTCATCTCTGTATTTAAATCCCTGATACAAAACACAAAGTCTTATACATAGTACATACTAGACTGTTACAGTAGGTGTTGTGTATTGAATGATTGACATGCAGATGCACACACACACACACACACACATAGATACAGAGACATGAAAAGTTCAGTAAAGCATCTGTTTTCACAAGAGGCCACAAATAAATCTCAGCTGGATGGAGCATCCAGAATCCTCCCTTTCTTCACTAGCAATGGCACGGCCACAGCCAAGAGAGAAAAGATAGCTGCCAAATGACCAGGTCCCACAGCCAGTGGGAGATCATTGAGCAAATGTCAGAAACAGAAGAGCAGAGAGTGGAGAACATTTGACAGCATTATTCCAAAAGGAGAAATCAGAAAGCCAAGTAAGCAATTCTTGACCTTTCAGAAGCAATTGGGAGGAAAATACATAGAAACAATTCTGTGACCTTAATGAGGGAACACTGTGAAAAGTGTAATGGGCTATTTGTGCCCATCTCAAAAGCATCAAATAATCTAAGCCCATTCCAAGCCATTCTCCAGGGAGGCAGAGAAGGGATGCTATGGTTCAGGCCTGTGGGGCTTAGGAAAAACAAAGCAAGGCAAAGAAAGTACTGAGAAATCCCCATCACCCCCACTAACCCCACCCCCCCAGGGAGTCGATGAACTGAAATCATTGTGGTTATAGATTCAGTCATTTTCCGGAAAGCAAAAAGATGCTTGGTGATTCTAAAAACTAACCTGGTATGTCACTAAAATTAATTTTTTTAATTTACTTTTTCTCCTGCAGCTAATTCACTACCTTGACTAAATGATTCATTGTTGAGACTGATGGCTAGAGAAGGCTTAAGAATGAGGTCTCTCCAAAAGGAAACTGAGATACCTAGAGGCCAAGGGGTTCCCCTATCACATTCAAGCAAAAATGGGATGGCCACTTGTCAATTTTATGATGGTGGTAATATTTTTTTCATTCAGTTATAGACTGGGATGGATGACCTCTGAAGTCTCTTCTGTGCTTCTGAATTATCCAATTATACCTACAAAATAAAGGACAGATTTGCAGGCAACATGATAGGGGTCTTTAGCATTTGAAGGAATTAGAGGACTGTGAATGTGGAACCAGAAGGGATCTCAGGGGCCATTTAGTCAACCCTATCATCTTATAGGGACAGCTAGGTGGGTGTAGTGGATAGAGTGCCAGGCCTGGAGTCAGGAGTTCAAATCCAGTCTCAGACATGTCATAGCTGTTTGACCCTGAGCAAGGCATTTAATCCTGCTTATCTCACTTTCCTTATCTGTAAAAAAGGGACTGGAGAAGGAAATGTCAAACCACTTCAGGATCTTTGCCAAGAAAACCCCCAGTGGGGTTATGAAGAGTCAGACACTACTGAGCAACAACAATAAATCATTTTAGAAAGAATTTAAAAAACTTTCTCTAGGTCACAAAAGAAATAAGCATCAGAGCTAAGATTTGAATCCAGAACCAGGCTCTTCCTGGTCTGTTGAACTGCCTCCCACCTAGGAGGAGAATGTAACTTGTAAGAGAGACTAGACATGCTCTACTTGGCTCCAAAAGGAAAGAACCAGGAATCAAAGACAGAAAATACAAATGGGCCCACAAGAATCATAGTAACAGGAGATTATGAATGCATTACTCTTTACTTACATCATTAATTTTAAATTTCACAGCAGCCCTGAGAGGGAGGGACAGGTGTTATGATCACTTCCTACCCTTAAAGTTAGCCCCAAATGGAAAGGGCTTCTTTGGAGCAGGATGGGTTCCTTTGGGGAGGTTTTCTAGCTGGAGAATTCTGTGATCCTGTGAAGGGGGTGGGGCTGGAACCAGTAGTGGAAGGAGGACAGTGGCATGTCCCAGTCTTTGTAGAGTTACCATTGCTCCATAGTATCTCTTTCGTCATCAGTTTCACAGGAGTGTTTACTATGCTGAGGGTATCCATATTCTCATCAGCTACATCATCACAATGATGTTCTGGGGCCATTACAGTCTACCACATCAATTATCGTGGATTCTCTGAGTTTATAGGGTCGAATGTACTTGCAAACAAAGTGTTTACCTCTCCATTCCATTATTTACTTCTCATTAGGCTGTTTCCTTTCAGCCCTTTCTCTTCCCCTGGAAATTACATGATATTTATTTAAATGTGGACATGAAATATCCCTGCTCAACCCAGCTCCTGATCTATTGGAAACTCCCTCAGAGGCAGAGACACTTCATAGTTTTCTTTGTCTGACTAATGCTTTGCACATAGTAGGAACTTAGTCAAAGTTTGTTGAATTTGGATCCTAGGACCATAGATTAAGAACTGGAAGAGACGTTAAAGGCAATCTCACTTTAATGATGAACCAAAGTGACTTACCCTCAATCCCACAGGTAATAAGCATCATTTGATCCTCTGGTCAGGATTCTTTCCACAACAGCACAGTACATCAAATTGAATTGCATCCAACAAAAGAAAGGAATTCTCAAATACTCAAAGACTACTAAGTCACTCTACCAAAGAAGAGTTTCCCACTGGACACTGAGTGTTCCTTTTAGCTCAGACAATTAAGCATCACTTTCACAGTCTATGTTTTAACTCAAATACATAAATAAAGGAGAATTTAGGCCAAGTTGGGAGGGGAGTGCTTCCTTTAATACTCATCTTTTAGGGGAATTGATGTTGCAACTTCCATGTACCTTATGTAGAATTTGGATGCTTTTGTAAAAAACTTTAGCCATAGTGTTAGGTTTAAAAAATACTAACATCCTTTTCTTATGCCTCACTGTAACTTGCAGATGACCCTGGAGTCTCACAGACCAGGGCAGTAGTGTATAAGCTCTGACAGACCCCACAAAACCAAAAAGAATTTGAGTACACATGTGGCAATGAACTTCATATGAGGCATGGGATGCTATCTACATTTGGAGAAACTGATAGCCAGGTTGGCTACAGGGGGGATTGACTCACAAAGACCATGCTCTAAAACACAGAGATTGTGACTTTCAAAAGTTTTAAATACAGGAAGAAAATAGAATACTGCCTGTGCTGAAAGACCTGAGCATTTTTAGTTGACTTGCCTAACAGATGGAAAGACTTGTCTAATACGGAGGAGAAACAAGGAGGGATCACTAGGTACCTAGCAAACTGAAAATATCCTTGGCCACCTGTGGTATGCCAAGATTAGAACCCACAGATGCTGGATACACAAAGGAAGAAACATGTAAGTAAATTTGAAGGCTGGGAGGATCCTCCAGGGAAGAAAAGGTGAATTTTCTCCTTCTGAGCAGCTCAACCATTATTGATTTTTTTAAAGACATCTACCTCCACTCACGCAAGCTCCTGTTTCATGCATCCCTCTGGACCATGACTGAAGAACTCTCAATTCAATTCCCATCTCAACGACCACTTTGCCATCTGATCCTGGGCATGCTGCCAAGATCCTCTGTTCCTCTTTTTTCATAATGGGAAGCTTTATACCATTCCATTCAGTCAACCAACCAAAATACATTGAGGGTTTTTTATTTTTGCTTTTTTTTAACTGTGCTGCAAGTGATCCCCAACCAGTTGAGTGAGAGGGCCTACTGCGTAATGCTCAAGCTGCTTATACTATTGACTTCTCTTTCCTCTGGTAGTCAGGCACCATCTTTCTGACCTTTTCCCCTCACCTCAACACTCCTCTCCTTCAGGGATTTCACCAGTAATACTCTTCTAATGTGGAGAATTTCAAGGCATCTAGAAAAGGAAAAGTAGCTCCTGAATCCTCAAAGGTTAGAGATCTCTGATCTACTCTGTGCCCAACTTTGTGCTTAGTGTACTAAAGAGTATAAGAGGAATACAAAACAAAGTTGCTGCCCTCAGAACGCTTACAGTCTATTACCTTCAATCAATCAAATAAGAATTTATTAAGCTTACTAGCTGTATGACCCTGAGTCACTTAATCCCAATTACCTTGAAAAAAGGAAGAATTTATTAAGTACCTACTGTGTTCCCAGTCCTCACTGTACCAACTCCTCAGGATGCAAAGACAAAAGCCAGCCATTCTATATCCTCATTATTACATTCTAGTGGGTAGAAACAACATACAACAACAATTGTTAGCATTTCCATAGAGTTGTACTATTTGCAAAACTCTTCACGTAAAAGATTAGATGAGACAAAATATATGATGTAGATGCTACTATTATCCTTAAGCCCAGAAAGGGTTCTTTTTTAAAAAAGGAAATAAAGTTTCTTTACTCTAAAAATAATAGGTAAAGGAGTCCATCTTACATGATCCCAGAAAAAGATGGGGAAAAGTATCTTCAGGCTAAGATGGCCATGAGCCTTTCAAGACTATGCACTAAATTAGCCATTAGCCATTCCACAGAAGACTAAAAGGTCCCAGAGGTGTTTGAAACATGAATCTGGAAGTGACAGCTTATATGAAAGGCTTTACTCATGATCCTTCACCTGTTTGTTAGACCTCTCTCTTACCCCTGCAATATTGTCTTGTGCTAACTTATTACATATTTTGTAATTACTTATGTGTTTCCAAGTTGCCTCCCCAGTAGAATGGGAGCTCCTTGAGGGCAGGGATGATTGTTGTTTTTTCAAGAACCTGGTGGCTAGTAAGTCCTTAAGAGATACTATATTGAATGAAATCCAGGCTAACAAGAAGAGTCAGAGATTTCAGATGAGGAAAAAACAGCTAAGTTGTAGAATCCAGTCAGTTTATTTTATGTGGTCCACTTGTAAGATGTAAAGTAGTTTTTCATAGTGTATCAGGGAGCAAAAGTATAAAGACAGAGACTGTGTGTGTACGTGTGTGGGTTCATCCTTCATTGCCGAAGAAGACCATGCCTCAGAGAAATAACGACATGACTTACATTTGACTTTGTTTTGAGTGAGGGAGGGCTATGCATGTCACCAGCCTCACTTCTCCTCCAGAGCATCTGGATCCAGTGACCTGATATTCCTCAGGATGACTGGAGATGACCCAGGATGAGGCAATTGGGGTTAAGTGACTTGCCCAAGGTCACAGAGCTAGTGAGTGTCAAGTGTCTGAGGTGAGATTTGAACTCAGGTCCTTCTGACTCCTGCACTGGTGCTCTATCCACTGCACTACCTAGCTGCCCTAAGGACAGAGACCATCAAAAGATAGAATATTGTTCCTGAAATTTCTTATATTCAGTGTTTAGAGAGGATCCTAGGAGCATATATCCAGAATTAGAAGGAACCTTTATAAGTGGTCAGCTCCTCTGACTCTTGCATCTCATAGATGAGGAAAGTGAGGCATAGAAAAGTTGGTAACTTTACAAGGTCATACAGATATTTGGCAGAACCAGGATGGTCACTGTAGTCCTGTGACCCCAAGGACAGCATTCTTTTCAATGTACACTATTTACCCATCCTGCGACTATAGCAAGAATCAAGCTGTTAGTTGAATATCTGGGTCAAAATGTCTAAGGAGTGCCCTTACCTTTTTTTATCTATAAGATGAAGGGCTCTTCCCTCTCCAGGCAAGCTAGGACTACTCCAGGCAGTGTTTATACCTCAGAAGGTGGCAGAGGGTTGGAGGAAAGGAAGAGAGAGGAGGAGTCACGGGCTATAGATTTAGAGGTAGAAATGACCTCTGTGGCCACTGAGTTCAACCCTCTTCATTTTACAGAGGATAGAAGGAAAAAGGGACTTTTGAAAATGAAATGGATACCAAAGTCCTATAATCTTTGTAATGCAGTATTTATTTTTAAAATGACTTCTTTGACCTGGAGTAGAGAAGACTTTCAGGTGACCTCAAAGAAATGCAGGAATTTCAAGTCAACCTTGTCAAGTGCTGTACAGTGAAGTCAAGTACCATACAGTGAAGACAAGCTGAGATCCAGTAGTGGATGGAACCCAGCCAGAGGTCATTCTCATTAAGGTAGGACAGAAACTGTGGAATGCAAACAATCTTATTTCATACTAAACAACCAAACATGTGGAATCATTCGAACACAGTGACCGAAGGGCAAATTACATTTGAATGCACACGCACAGTTGCTATTGACTCCAATGGCACATGTTGATGTGTAGCCAAGGACAGAATTGAGCCTGTGGGCTGGGCAAGGAAACTCTGGGAATCCATTGAAAAAGCAAGCAGATGTTTTCACTCTTAAAGGGAAGAAGGCTGAAAGACATGCTTGTGTATCAGTGGTATGAGACTAGGTTACTGTCAACTCAGATGGAGCCTTCACAGTTGGCCCCTGTGATTTCTTCTGGAATTCTCTCATCCTTTTTATTTCACTTAAACAATGTTGGGTAACTATTCCTTTGGGTGTGTATGTGTATGCATGTTAAACAAAACTATCTTTTGCAAAGTTAGCTTCAACATGAAACCATTTTTACCTATTGATCATTGTGTGTGTCCTTACAATTAAGAATGCAAACGTGTTCAATTCAGCAAAGATTAAGAAGCAACTACTCTGAGCCAGGTGCCATGCTTCATGGGCCTGACAGAAAGGCAAAAGACAGAAGAGTGTTCACTTTCATGGAGCTGGTGTCTCTGCTTTCTCTGAAGGAACCTCTGGTCCCAGCTGTGCAGATGCACCAATAGTGAGAGTAGCAAGACTTAGTGAAAAAAAAAGCCTTTGAAGAGCTCCCTCAGTGCCAAGCCCCCACAGTAAGTGCTAGGGATACAAAGAGAAGCAAAAAGGAACTCCCATTCTAATGGAGGGGAAAACATGTGTGCATGCGTGCACACACACACATACACACATTATACTCTTGTTGGCAGCTGAGCAGAGGATGGATCAGACTGGGGAGAGATTTGAGGCAAGGGAAACTAACCAGAAAGGTCTTGCAATCTGCCATACTTGAAGTGAAGAGGGTCTGTGCCAGTGGGGCAGCTGTGTGAGGGGAGAGAAGGGAACTCATGACTGAGATACAAAGGCAGGTAGCTCACTGATAAGTTAATAGGGCACTGAACTTGGAGTCATAAAGACCCGAGTTCAAATCCTACCTCAGACACCTACAAAGGTGTGACCTTGGGCAAGTCACTTAATCCTTCTTGCCTCCATTTCCTCATCTGTCAGATGAGCTGGAGAAGGAAATGGCAAACCATTGCAGCATCTTTGCTAAGAAATCCCCAAATGGGGTCAGACCCAACTGAAACAACCAAACAACAACAATTACATGACCCAGATAAAGACACAGGAAAGGAGATAAAAAAGGAATGATTAAAGAAGACAAAAGAGTATCATGAAAACCTAAAGAGGAAAGAATTTACAGAATGAGGTGAATGCAGCTGAGAAGTAAGAGTGACACATTTTCTAAGCACTTTATAGGCATCATCTTCTTTAACCTGGACACTAGCCCCATGAGGCATGGGTTACAGGAACTATTATTGCCATTTTATGGATGAGGAAATGGATAATGGGGGAAGTTAAGCTACCTGCCGGTGACTACCGCCAGAGGTAGGATTCTAACTCAAGTTTTCTCATTAGCACCAGCACACCGTGCCCTACCCTACATTGTACACAAAACCAATATGATTAATGGACAAGTTACAAATTCCACCAACCAACCAAGTTTCTTGGTCTGAAAGACGCCTAGTGTCGAATCTGATGTTTGATTGAAATGGTTATTTTGACATCTTGATGGCACATTCTAAATGCTTCAGACTGGGTGTCAGAGGGGCCAAGTACTAAATTATGGAACTTATTAGCAGTCACCTAAATGTTTACCCTGGAAAATCTACTACCCTTTTATTTTCCTGGGATGAAGACTTATAGACAAATGTCAGCTTGTAGAATAAGTCTTAGGAAGAGGAAATGAATTAGGACGTCTTAGAATAATGTTCAATTGAATACCTGGCAGCCAAGCACATTCGAAAGGTGTATCATGTCAGTTTTGAAAATGGAACAGCTCTACCAGACAACTGCTCCCCCTCACGTTGCATTCAATTAAATAAACATTTATTACATTAGAGGTTACTTTGTATGAAGCATCATGCTAGGTACTAGAGATACAATAGAAGAGTGATTCAACTTCAAAGGTACAGGCTCTGGAGCCAGATTCAAATTCCATCATTGATAAGCGTTCCTTGTGCAAGGCTGGGCAGCTCCCGTAGCTTCCCTGAGTCTCAATTTACCCCGTCTGAAAAATGAGGGGGGATGCTACATCACTCTGAATTCTCTTCCATTTCCAAATTTAGGATCTTGTTATTAGCAATAGAAGGGAGGATACTTGAGGATAGAATAAGGACTCTCTGTGTCCCAGTGCCTAGCAAAGAGCAATTGCAATAAAAGATAGTTTTTATATAAGCCCTTTAAGTTTTTCAAAGAAAATTTGATAATTTGATACCAACAGTCTTACGAGGTAGGTGCTATGATTGTCCCCATTTTATATGTGAGGAAACTGGGACAAGGTTAAGTGACTTGCCCAGGGTCATACAACTAATAAGGGACTGAGGCAGGATTTGAAATCAGATTTTCCTGACTCTTAGCCCCACACGTTCTCCCCTACTTCACCTAGCTGTCTGAATGCTTAATTTGACACTTGTTTTTCACTCATGCCCAATTCTTTGTGACCCTATTTTGGGTTTTCTTGGCAAAGATACTGGAGTGGTTTGCTATTTCCTTCTCCAGTTCACTTTACAAATGAGGCAAACAGAGTTAATTGACTTGCTCAGGGTCACACAACTAAGAAGGTGTCTGAGGCTAGATTTGAACTCAGGTTTTCCTGATAGCAGGCCCTGCACTCTGTGATGTTTACCAGTTTGCTGAAAGATAGCAAACAACTAACTTTTGGGAGCTTACATTCTATTGGTTAGGATTGAACATTTACATCGATGAGTAAATTCAAGACAATTTTAAGAGGGAGAAACCATTAATAACTTGGGGAGAGGAAACAGAGAAGGGTTCCTAGAAGGAAAAATGCTGGAGAACTGCCTTGCAATCTGGTACCATGGAGAAAGTAGTGTGATGACAGTGGAAAAAGAACTACACTCAGGAACTCAGAAGACCTGGGTTCAAATCCTCTCTAATGTTTACCACTTGTGTGGCCTTGGGCAAGTCGCTTAACCTCAGTTTATTCATCTAAAAAACAGGGATATTGGTCTATATGACCTCTGAAGCCCTTTCTTGCTCTAGACCTATGAGACTCTGGGAGAGAAAGACTCAAGAGAGTCTGAACTACTTGCAGGGATACAAGAGATGAAGCATCAAATTCAGGGAAGCACTTGTAATCCATCCTATCTGTTGCCTTGTTGCCTTTAGTCTTGCATTGTGCCCATTCAGAAAACAACAACATATTAAAAAGCAGGCCTTCTGACCCAGGTTGAAGCCCTTTGTTCAAGAAAATCCATTCAGTCACTCTGTGACCAAGCAAGCAGCCTCTAATGGAGTCCATGCACAGCTTTTGTGCTCAGATGACAAGCATCCTTCCCCTTGGGCTCCCTGGTTTTTGGTTTCCTGGTTCCTCTTTAAAATCAAAATTGCTTATCTTGAGGGGACTCTTTCAGCAATTGTTCTGGGGTCCTCCTCTTTCTGCCATCTCCTCCCTGGCAGTGCCCCTCCCATTTTTCAAATGCAACAACACCATCTACCCTCCCACCCCCAACACCACCCTCATCCTGTCACTAATTACAGAGCAAAACAAATCTTTCCCATCTGGAGATTGGCATTTCCAGTGTGTGTTCTTGAAAAATATCGTTCACCATCAGCGATGAGTGATTGAACACTAAGGGAAATTGGAGCCCGGATGCTTTTCAAATGCTCAAGTGTCTGTTCTCCTGGCTGTCAGGGAGAGCCAGTTAACCCCCTCCACTGCTCATCTCTGCCTTGTTCATCAGATAATCCTCAGACAATCTGAGGAGCAGGGAACCAACTTGTAGGGCAAGCTTCATCACTGACCCCTAGCCTAGTCAGTCCATCAACTACAACAAATACAAGACTGCCTCTCCAGTCTTAACAGTATAGGCAAACAAATGGGACTTTGCAAGGAAGCACTTCTGTTCCAGGAAGAAAGACAAGATTCAAACACAGATCAAGTCAGCAAAGATTCATTAATTGCCTACTGTGTGCAAGGTGCTGTGTTAGGAACTGGGAATACACATACAAAACCAAAACAGTCCCTGCCCTCTGGGAGTTTACTCTCTTTTGCACACAGGTAAAAAAATATTAAGCCTATAAAAGTGATACTCTAATGGAAGGGGTTCCCCTCAGCTGATGCAATCACGGAAGGTCCAGAATGTAATTACAAGGAATTAAAGAAGTATTTAACTGGCTAAAGAGAAGAATCTCTATCCTGATTTCTTTATGAGCTAAGAAGGGAGCAAGAAGGGATTTGCTTAGAAAACAAATTAGCCATGATTTGGGGGGCTTAAAATAGCTAAGCCCTGAAAAACTCTTGGCAGACAAAACTCAAAGCACTTGAGGTCCCTGAAGTGGGGAGGAAGAGACTTTTTTCTCTGTCTCCCTCTCACACCCACCCATGGATCATGACTTTTAGCAAGTGAGAGGACGATACCCCCTATCCAGCAGTTTAAGGGTAGAAGAGATTTTAGGCTGGGAGATTACTCTGGGAGAGATCTTAGACAAAAAGATGGTAGAGATTTTCTCTGCCCTACTCCCAGGCATTGGCCATGTCCCTTTGAATAAGAACTACTTGACCAGTAGATTCTGCATCTAGTGGGTAGCACAGATGCCATCCAAACAAATATAAATATACAGAGACAATTCCCCAAAGGAGGAAGCACCCTCAAGGAGCTGTCTCTGATAATAGAAAGTCAAGCTATGGAAAGAGAAAGACCCTCAGAACCCAGTATGAAGAACCTCAGAAGAAAGAAAAGAATTCTGCTGTACTAGGGGTTGTTATCTTTGTCACACATGTATCTTACATATGTGCCTTTCTACCATTTTACTCAAAGTTTGATTCCATTTTTTCTCATAGATCTTTGAAAGACGCTATCCCTGATTATAGGGTGAAAGTTTTATTACTATGGTTTTTGTTAAACTGGGTAAATGCCTTTGATAACAGCTAATAGTCTACTGGCTGATTACTAGGGGAAAGCACACAGGGATTATGAACTATACTATTAGGATTATAGATTGTGAAAAACTGATTTAACAGCTGACCTTTGGGGACCTAATCTTCAAATGCAAGTGTGAATTGGCAAGTGGTGGGGCAGGGTAGAGTAATCTAGAGTAGATATTATAATACAAATTAATTTCAAAGGGAGAAAGTGCCAATAATTGGGGAGAGCAGAAAAGACCTCATACAGGAGGTGGCACCTTGAGCTGTGCTTCTCAAAAAGTTAAGGATTAAACAAGGTGATGGCAAGAAGGGAAATCCAGGCAAGTAGCAAAGGTATTGAGGTAGGAAACACAATACTATATTGGGGCAAGTAATTCATTTTGACTATAATGTAGAATGCATGAAAAACATGTATATAAACCAAGAATCAAAGTTCTTCCATTTGAAAGGATCTTAGAAGTTATTTCTCTTCTTTGTAGAAATCATAAGATCACATATGTAAGAGAAAAGGGATTTCAGAGGCTATCTAGTCCAACATCCTAATTTTACAGATTGAGGAAATTGAGACCCAGAGAGAATGAATTGTCAAAAGTTATATAGGTGGTAAGGGTCAGAGACAAAATGTGAACTCATGTCCTCTGATTTTAGAGCTGATGCTCTTTTCCCTATAGCATGCTGAATCTACAATTTGCAAGTCCCTATTTCCACTGAAACTTGCCACCCTCCCCTATACATACACAAACACACACACACACACACACACACACACACTGAATCGAGACAAAATACATTGTATGACATCATAATAAAGCTAAGCTTTTATATTGACTTCCAACAGAATGCAGCATAAATAAGAAAGCAACCAACACTTTTTCCACTATTTCCCACAACTCTACTTGCAGTCCCTCAAAAAACACCATACCTTCAATACACCAGGGAAAAGACCCGCCACTTTCCAGTTAACTCTGCCCTGTCTCCATCACAAAGGAAAGAAGGCTATCTCAGTCATTCATAAGAGTTAGTAGAGAACCTTAGTATAACTCTTGGAAGTGCTGATCCTCTCAGCCAGCATTGGTGACAGTCATAGATATCTTGGTCCCTTCTCCACAGCTATTCTCCAAGATTCCTCTCCTGGTAGTATTGAAAAACTATGATGGGGAAGTGAAGGGGAAGGGAGGGAATTTATACTGTTGGACTACTACACAGGTTTCTGGGGAATATAGTTCCCAAGGAAAACATGGTATTAAATCTCTCCACCAATATACCAACTAAATTCAAAAGATATTTACTTAATGTCCCCCACATTTATTAAATAAATAGTATGTGATGAATTGATTGTGGCTTTAATCTTAGCTGACTGAGAGATATGTGGAAATTGTATTCATTAGTGAGAACATATACAAAGAAAAAAATTACCCTAGGGCTCAGGATGATAAGATTAAAAATAGAAATGAACCAAGCTGAAATCAGAGATGACCAACAAATGAGTTTTGTTGACCCCATACTCTTGTTGTAGCTATGAAAAGTTTCCTTGCAAAAAGGCAACTCCCCTGTTAGATAAAAGAAAAGTAATTAGATCTGAATAAGACACATAACTGATGTTTTGTATGTAGATGGATTCATACCAATGATAATCTTGCACATATTCCCAGTCTCTTAAGTAATGTGCTATAGTGTCCTTCGTCAAAAACATTTTTACCACATCCTTGTGAAAAGGGAAAATGGAAAATAGGATCTGTCATTTCTATGTCACTGAGAGACATGGGGAAGTCACCTGATCTGCCTGTTGTCATCAAAGTGAAGCCCACTTTTTGCAATAGTCTACATCACTTTGACAATGTGTTTTTTCAGATAGTAAAATATTCTTTCTATACATGTCCAAATAATTCACTAAGTGGCACCCACAGTCATTTGAATCTAGAGCCTAAAGGAATCTCAGAGATCACCTTGTCCAACTTCATCATTTTACCAATGAGGTAACTGAGGCAGAGAAAGGTGGAGTGATTTAGCCAAGGTCAGATGGGAAATAAGTAACTGAGTCAAGAATTAAATACAGGTCCGCTGACTGAATCGAAGGATCATTCTCAGAGCTGTGAATCAGTCAGTCAGTCAACAAGTATTTAAGCTTTTACTATGTGTCAAGTACTGTGCTCATCTATAAAAAAGAACAGAAACAGTCCCCAACCTCAAAGTACTTTTGTTCTAACTGGACAATAACAAGTGAATGACTAGGAATTGAGAGGGTATAGACTGACTAGAGGGTAAGTCATCTGAGAAGGTAATGTGCTAACAGCTGAGGAGACTGGGAAAAACCAGACAGATATTGGACCTTAAATCTACCTCCCAACTCCTTTCACTCTCATGTGATGTCCCACATGCCTCGAATTCCCTCCCTCCTCCTCTCTGCCTTTTAAAAAGATGAGTGGATTTGTCTTTGTTTGACTCTCTCCATTTACATGTGTGTATGTGTATGTATATATGTGTGTGTGTGTATATATGTATATATATATATATATATATATATATATATATTTGTTATAGGATAGGGAATATATTTCAATGGGAGGAAGAATTATGGAAGAGTGTGGTTAGGTGATACTGGAAAAAAAAGAAATGAAAAGAGTGTTAATGAGACCTCTAAAAATGTAAAGAAGACTGGGGGCAGTGGCGGGAAAACAGATGTTCAAAAGGGATCACAAACCAATAGAGAACTGTTAGAATGACCACATTAAATTTAATATATACCTTTTTTAAAGAAAAAAGTCACATATAATAGCAATTCGTAGTTTCTTTATATAAGGAAATGTTCATGTCTGCTGATGTGTGTCACGTTTGTAATGATAAAAGAGAAAAAAAGATGCCATTTGAAATACAAAAAGAGACAATTTTTTGCTAATTTTCTGACTTCTAGTCTCTGAAAAAGGTTTTTAGTAACTTTTAAAAAAATGATTTCCATGTAACTCATTCAGTTTTTCTCCTTAACTGCTCATTTCTCATATATGAGGACCCACAGATACCATCTGACTCAACCTCACCAGCTTTAGAAATTGATTTTTCCAGTAAAGAAACCATTGCACCATTTCTACCTACCACCTTGACACAACTTTTCATTAAACTAAATTTAATCTGCAATCGTGGTAAGAAAACACGTTCAGGACTAACCAGGGGTTGGCTTACCATGTTTCGCTTTCCTGGAAGCCGTTCATTCCTCCGAGCCCAGTGTTTCTTAGCAGAGAGGATTTTCTATTTCCTCTCTCCGCTGGCACATTCACAAATAAAGCAGCAATATTTGAAATCCTCAAGTTGTGATTCTTCTAGAAGAGCAGCCCCTTCCTCTCCCTCTAGTGAATGTTACCAAGTTATCTTGTAGAGAGGTTGTTTGTACAGAGTGTTTTAATGTTGTCCCCCTATTAGACTGAGAACACGAATTGTTTGTACCTTTCTTAGCACAATGCCTGGCATACAGAAGGTGCTTAATAGATGTTTACTATCTCCATACTCATAGCAAAAATGCTTTTTGTACTTCATACTTTTCAAGAGAAGCTTCGTGTTTTGAACATAGTTTAGGGTCCTCACATGGGGATTCCAGCCTTTTAGTTGAGGAGCTAAACATTCAACTTGACCTTTTTTTATATTAAGATCCCCCCCTACAAATGTCATTTAGTTCAGCATGAGTTATTATTAAATGAAAGCCTCAGAATGGGAAGGTGACGTCCCATCGGAGATGGCCTTGCTAGCCTCATCCTTGTCACTGTCATTGAGACTTATGGTTAGAATCAGAATGTCCATTTTCTCCATCCAAATTCCAAGTTTTTGGTTGTTCAAGGATAGATAAATAGTTCTTCACTACAGATATTATAAACATTGTTTCAACTTGGAGGTAAAAATCTCTCATATCTGCATTAAACAAAAGTTGTAATCACTAGAATTGTCTTTTTATTTTCTCTATATCACAGGAACCACAAAGAGTATATGAGAAAAACAGTCTGGTGCCTGGCACATAGTAGGTGCTTAATCAATGTTTATTGACTATCTGATGAGAAACATGTATTCATCCACTCAGTAATCTAACAAAAGTGATACAAGCAAGGGTGTGGTGGTAGATGTTTAACCACTGGCTCTCTGGGTTTGAATTTAATCTGCGTTATTAACATTTTCTCATGGTATTCTTAAGTCTAGACAAATGACAAAAAAATATATCAAGCCTGGATTTGTAGTGTTTACTGAATTCTGAGGTTTAAATCCTCAGAGGAGCTGGCATGAGCAAACCCCTAAATACAGGACAATTACAAAGCCTGCACCATATTCAGATCCCCTATTTTACAACCAAAATGGAATTTCTATGTTTTTCTTCACTGGAGGAATCAAGCTTCATCTCTGAGACACAAAACATAACTCACCTCACAGGTAACAAATACGACTTAGATGATTGAGACACTTAGGAATCATTGCTGTGAATTTATAAGATGCACCCCAAGATCGACAAAGCCCTTGAGAGAACAGAAGTGATACCTGGCCCATAACTGACAGAGAATAAACTGCAGACTCAGTTTCCCTGCATGACTATACATGCATGAACATATCTCAACCTGCCTTGTCACACGGAATGTAAGCTAGATTTCCACAAGCTGCCCAAGGTCTCCTCCCTAACCCTTCCATCACTAACCCAAGTAAGTCAAACCACATTTTATGATCTTTTCCTATCATCACACAGTTAATATAAAAATTAACAGCTCAAGGTGAATGAGAGAATCCATTTGAATTTTTGAATTCGGAATCCAAAAATACTTATACAACACCAACTAACTGCTAAATAACAGAATGGAAGCCCAGGGATTATTCAGACTAAAGTAATTCTGTCAAGTAGACCTACACTGTCCTGGGTCTATAACAACAATGGTGTGAGCAGTGCAGCTAGCGCTGCAGGGATGGAGAGGAGACAGATAGAATCCCTCTATAGAAAGTCCCCACATATAGATGGCCCTTCCTGGCCAGCGGCTGCCTTCTGTGTTCCCTTAGTTAGATTTTGCGCTCTGTCCCCTTTGGCAACCTTCTTGGGAGTGTGGGCACATAAAACAAGAGGAAGCAACAGGTTCATAACGATCTCAGCACCTGCAGGTGCAGCTTTTACCACCTGCTTGACGCTATGTTCTGGGAGCAATTTCTTTTCCATCAGGGTATGCCTATGACAAAAAAGGTGAAAGACCCTCTCACTGAATAAGACCAAGGCATTTGATGTTTGCTTTGTCTGAAAGCCAAACATGCCTGGGATTTGGGCACTTCAAGAAAACAAGATAACAAAGTATTAAGGTAAGTCTAGGCAGAATGGGTAACCCAAGAAGAGTGTAATGTTTACATACTGGTACTTTGAATACCTGTGCTAATGAGGTAGATCAAATGTTGCCAGATGTATTGGTTTTTCTCTTAGTCAGAAGCCTCCTTTATGAATTTGTGATTTCCAGGATCACTATGGCAACGTGTCTGAGAGATGCTGTGAGAGGAGGCACCAAGGGTTTGCCCCAAGCTGAGCCTGGTCAATGGTGTTCACATATGATTTAGTTGGTGAGATGCCTGCTCCCGAAGGCAAGCAACCACCTCCTCACAGAGGGCTCGGCCCCTTCCTGCTACCAAATAAATTCAGGAATTCAGGGCATTCCTCCCACAGGATGAATCTTAGGACAGTCTTACCCATATCTCAAAGGGATGAGAAATGAGATGAAAGATTTCGCTCATTAATGATGATTGATATTTCTATCGTCATTTAAAGTTTGCAAAATACTTGAAACACGTTATGTCATTGTAGCCTTTCAGCAGCCCTGTGAGGGAGTTATTGCCGGAATGATTATCATAAGGAAACCAACGTTCAGAGGGGCTGAAGGACTTGCTTTTGTTCACACTATTAGAATGGATCAAGGCAAGATTTGAACTCAGATCTTGTGACTCCATCACTCTACCCTCCATACCAAACTATCTTTCCATAATCATGAGGATTTGGGGTGGGGGGGGGAACCAGAACTGTAATTTCTTCTACATGGGAAATCCCCAGAAAGGAAATTACCTACTCCAGGGCATATTGGCACTTGCTATATAATTTCTAGTTTTTGAGATTTGCCTGATGCATTGAGAAATTAAGTGCTTTACCTAGTCTCACACATCTAGTAGATTTCAAAGACTTGACTTGAACCTAGGACTTCCTTGATCATGGGCCAACACTGTGTCTACCCATTGGCTCCTCCTCATAGTTCATATTTATGTAGGGCTGTGATCTTTACAAATCACTTCAATGTTTTTAAGAAGAAAGAAGAAAATTGGCCAACATTAAGAGTAGAAGAATATTCATTGGGCAACTTGAGCAATCCGTTGGCATCTTCTCTACATCAAGAGAGCATAAGGAAAGTGTGGGTTCGCTTTCCTCTGACAAATCTATGAGAAACTTTGCACAAGGATTTGCACAGGTTTGGTAGCCATGGGTGGATTGTGATTCGTCTTAGTGACCTTCTGTGAACTTTCAGTATTGACATTTTTCTCATTAAAGCCTCAAAACAAATATATGATATTATTATTGCTGTTTAATAGAAGAGGAAACTGAGGCTCTGAGAAGTTACTGATTGGCTCAAGATCATGTAGCTAGTAAATGTGAGAGTTGGAATTTGAACCAAGCCCAATTTCAACATTCTCCAATTTGTTATATTGGCTCCACCGCAAATTAATACCTTCATTAGTGTTTATTGACCAACTGTTGGATTGATGACACTAATAGCATCTCTATTAGTCAATAACTGGTCAACATCTGGAGTTACTTTACGTTCCTGAAGATAATAAAATGGCAATTCTTCTCAATTAGTCTATAATTTAAATGTTTTGCTAAGTTGTATTAACTTCCATGATTGCTCCATATTAGTAAGATTTTTACTTACTTTGAAATTTTGCAAAATATTTCAATGGCTGCAATTTGAAAAATCTATCAATTTCTCATTGCCAAAATCATACAAATATTATTTGATCATTCACCATCTTTAGTTTTACATGGATTTGTATATCCAAAGACAATGGTCATTTGGAATTTGGAAAGCATTATCTAATGAGTGACTTATAGTTATTTCATAGATTATATAATAAAGCTGTAAAAAAAATACTTATCTAGTCCAGTCCTTTTATTTTACCTTTGAGGAAATAAATCAAGGCCTAGACTAGAGTTTATGTGACTTGCCCAAGATCACCAAGCTAGTAAGTGGCAGAGGGAAGATTTAAACCCAGATTCCCTGACTCCAAAAGTTAATGTTCATCCCAAGATGACTGATTTATGGTTATAATCTTAGAACAAAATAAAATGAAATTAAGTTGATGGAAAAAATTGATCGATTTAATTTGAGAAACATTCATCAAGTGCTTATGGATGGGAGAAAGAAAGAAAAAAACAGAATAATTCCTGACCCTTTACATGCACACAGAGATGTCCAATACAAAGTTCAGGGGGCCAGGAATCAGTCTGGGAATTGGGAAAGGTTTTGGAAAGAGTCATCATGAGTTGAGATTTGAAAGGAAGTAGGGATTTCATGAGGCAAAGTCCAAGGGTCAGGGACAGTATGAGCAAAGGCACAGAGGATTCTATATGTGGGGCATTCTGGCTGGGGCAGAGAGTACATGACTGAGTATAAAATAAATCCAGAAGAACAGGTTGGAGCCAGACCAGGTAGTTTGGCTTGAAATCTCAAACAGAGGAGTTTGTATTGAGATATACAAATCAAATACTTTGCAAACCTTAAAGTGTCTTATAAATACAATTAGGTTAATTTGGGTCAATGAAAAATCTCTGACTGCTTAGCATCAGAAAGACCAAAGAATAGTGCTATTGAAATGTTCAGTTTTTAACGGGTTGAAATGTATAGTGGTCAACTGATAACTCTTAGTGATTTCAGCACAAAAAGTCATTTTCCCTGAAAAGGGTCAAAATCCCTTTGAAAAAACATATAATTGAGGGGAAAGAGGGCTCAGGATTAACAATTGGGCAATTTGGCTTTCATCTTGAGAAATCCAGATGCTAGGTAAAATGACTGACTATTTCATAGTTGTAGTTGTGTGTGTGTTCATCCCTCGTTGCCAAAGAAGACCATGCCATCAGAAAAATAATGACATGACTTGCACTTGACTTTGTTTTTTGAGTGAGGGAGGGCTGTGTAGGTCACCAGCCTCACTTCTCCTCCAGAGCCATCTGGATCCAGTGACCAGATATTCACCAGAATGACTGGAGATGACCCAGGATGAGGCAATTGGGGGTAAGTGACATGCTCAAGGTCACACAATTAGTGAGTGTCAAGTGTCTGAGGTGACATTTGAACTCAGGTCCTCCTGACTCCTGCACTGCTGCTCTATCCACTATACCATGTAGCTGCCCCATAGTTGTAGACACCTAGCTTGGATGGTATATTTCATTAATTACTGGTAAGCTGCTATTTTTTGACTTCAGGATTGTGTTGAAAATTCTATACACAATAAGTCAACCTTTCTCTCTGTTCCTCTTCCTCATGGGGATAGACTCTTTGGGATTTGTTTTCTTGTGATTTTCATTGCTTAACAAAGTTGTCTACACTATTACTCCCTGAGTGTAGGGGTGATGCCCATGATGCCTCAGATTTCCAATGTCCATAGGGACTAAAAAAAATAATCACATACTTTCTATTGGAACAGGGAAAAGGAAAGACAAGTTACTAAGACAAGTTCTGCACCTGGGAATTTCACAACTGCATAGAGGAGATGAAGTAAGTTTTGAAAAGTAACAGCTATGGGGATGTTTTCCTCCTTGGTTAAAGTGGGTTTTGGTCATAACCAGTAATTTCATTTGCATAAAGAACTTCCCATATGAAAACTTCCTACATTCTGTCACTTTGGTGGTTACCTGAGCTGCACTAAGAATTTGAATGACTTGCCTCTAATCACATGAGTAATAGGTATCTGAGGAAGGATTTCTCAATTCCAGAGCCAGAACTCTATCTGCTATGCAACTGTGACACTCAGCTATTATGCCAATGTAAGGTTTATTTCTAAAAAATAGAAGAAAACCAGAATGGTGGTGATTTCTGTACTATTTTTAATGAAAATAATTGTAATGCAACAAAAATTACATTCAATAAAGGGCCACTGAAACATACATTAAACATTAGTTGGAAACTAAATAATCCTAAAGAATAAGTGGGTCAAAGAACAAATCATAAAAATAATAAATAATTTAATTTAAGAGAATGACAACCATGTAACAACATACCAAAATTTATGGGATGCGGCCAAAGCAGTACTTAGGGGAAAATTTATAACTCTAAATGCTTACATTAATAAAATAGAAAAGGAGCATATCAATGAATTAGACATGCAACTAAAAAATAATCTAGATGAAGAACAAGTAAAAAAATCCTGAATTAAATACCTAATTGGAAATCCTGAAAAGGAAAGGAGAGATTTTTAAAAACTGAAAGGAAACAAGCCTTTGAACTAATAAATAAAACTAAGAGCTGATTTTTTGGGGGATAGAGTGGATAGAGTAGATAAGTCATTGGTTAATTTCATTTTTTAAAAAAGGAAAAAATCAAATTACCAGCATCAAAAATGAAAAGGATAAATTCACCACCAACAAAGATCAAACTAAAACAATTATTAGGAGCTATTTTGCCCAACTATATAACAAAAAAATCTGACAATCTAAGTAAAATAGGTGAATATTTACAAAAATACAAATTGCCCAGATTAACCTAAGAGGAAATAGAATACTTAAATTACCCTATCTTAGCAAAAGAACAAACCATCAATTAGCTCCCTAAGAAAAATATTCCCAGGACCAGATAGATTCAAAAATAAATTCTATAAAACATTTAAAGACAGTTAAGTACAATACTATATAAACTACCTGGAGAAATAGGTAAAGAAGGAGTCCTCAAATTCCTTTTATAACACAAATATCGTACTGATGCCTAAGCTAGGAAAAGCAAAAATAGAAAGAAAGTTACAATTTTCCTTAATAAATATTGACACACAAAAAAATTAAACATGATATTAACAATGAGATTGTAGCAATATATCAGAAAGATCATACATTATAACCAGATGGGACTTGTACTAGGAATGTAGACTTGGTTCAATATTAAGAAAACTATCAGGAGGGTGGAGCCAAGATGGCAGAGTAGAAAGATGTACATACTCTAGCTCTTCCCTACAGTCTATAAAATACCTTAAAAAAATGACTCTCAACAAATTCTAGAGCAGCAGAAGCCACAGAACAACAGAGTGAAAGAGATTTCCAGCCAAAGGTAACCTGGAAGGCCAACAGGAAAGGTCTATCCCACTGGACATTGAGCAGAACGGAGCCCAGACCTGGCCACATGGCACTGGAAGGAACAGGACCAGAACAAGCCTCCAGGGCAGGATCCCCAGAAGTGAGGGTCTCAGATCCCTCAAGCCACAAGCACCAAAGAAAGCTTCAAAGGTCAGTGAGAATGTTTTCCCAAGTGAGCAAGAAGGGAGCAGGGTTCCCCCCAGCATGGGCCCCAGGTAGCAGCAGCAGTAGCCAGTAGCCCCAAAGGTAGCATCCATCTGTCAAGCACTCTGCTTAAAGCCCCTGGGGGAATTGAGCAACTGATATGAATCTCAGCCCTGAGCATGGTTGTGGGGTGAGGAGGAGGACTAGGGTCCTTCTCTTGATAAAGGATTCAGAAGTCAAGTAACTGTCTGGGAAAACACCAAAAAAAGGGGGAAAAATATAAGACCATAGAGGTTACTTTCTTAGGGAACAGGTACTTCCTTCCATCCTTTCAGATGAGGAAGAACAATGTATACTATCAAAGGAAGTCATGGCTTCTGCATCCAGTATCTCAAAAAGAATATGCAATAGGTTCAGGCCATGGAAGAACTTGAAAAGTGAGTACACAGCTTGCTAAAGAAGACCCAAAAGAATGTGAAGAAAATAACACCTTCAAAAATAGGCTAACTCAATTGGAAAAAGAGGTCCAAAAAGCCAATGAGGAGAAGAAGGCTTTAAGAAACAGACAGCCAAATGGAAAAGGAGGTTCAAAAGCTCACTGAAGAAAATATTTCTTTTAAAATGAGAGTGGAGTTGAGGGAGGCTAATGACTATATGATAAACCAAGAAATTACAAAAGAAAACCAAAGATTGAAAAAATAGAAGATAATGTGAAATATCTCATTGGAAAACAGATCCAGGAGAAACAATTTAAAAATTATGGGACTACCTGAAAGCCATGATCAAAAAAAGAGCCTAGACATTATCTTTCATGAAATTATCAAGAAAAACTGCCCTAATATTCTAGATCCAGAGGGCAAAATAAATATTGAAAGAATCCACTGATCACCTCCTGAAAGAGACCAGAAAAAAAGAAACTCCTAGGAACATTGTAGTCAAATTCCAGAATTCCCAGGTCAAGGAGAAAATACTTCAAGCAACTAGAAAGAAACAATTTGAGTATTATGAAAATACAATCAGGATAACACAGGGTCTGGCAACTTCTACATAAAGGGATTGAAGGGCTTGGAATATGATATTCCAGAAGTCAAAGGTTTTAGAACTAAAACCAAGAATCACCTACCCAGCAAAACTGAGTATAATACTTCAAGGGAAAAAAATGGTCATTCAGTGATATAAGGGACTTTCAAGCATTCTTGATGAAAAGACCAGAACTGAAGAGAAAATTTGACTTTCAAACACAAGAATCAAGAGAAGCATGAAAAGGTAAACAGGAAAGAAAAACCATAAAGGACTTCTAAAACTGAACTGTTTACATTCCTACATGGAAAGATAATATTTGTAACTCATAAGACTTTTCTCAGTATTTGGATAGGTGAAGAGATTTTACACGCACACATACACACACACATACAAACACATATATAGACAGAGAGCACAGATTGAGTTGAATCAGAAGGGATGATATCTATAAAAAAATAAAATTAAGGGGTAAAAGAGGAATATATTAAGAGGAGAAAGGGAGAAATGGAATGGGGCAAATTATCACTCATAAAAGAGATAAGAAAAATCTTTTTCAACGGAGGAGAAAATGGAGGAGGTGAGAAGGGAAAAGTGAAGCTTGCTTTCTTCACATATGGCTTAAGGAGGGAATAACATGCTCACTAAATTTAGTATGAAAATCTATCTTACACTACAGGAAAGTAAGGGAGAAGGGGATAAGGGGGATGGGGGGATGATAGAAGGGAGGACAAATGGGAGACGGGAGTAACTAGAAGTAAACACTCTTGGAAAGGGACAAGGTCAAATGAGAGAATAGAATAAAGCAGGAACAGGGTAGGATGGAGGGAAATATAGCTAGTCTTATACAACATAACTATTATGGAAGTCTTTTGCAAAATGATACATATATAGCCTGTATTGAATTGCTTGCCTTCTCAGTGGGGAATGGGTGGGGAGGGAGGAAGGGAGAGAAGTTGGAATTCAGAGTATTAGAAACAAATGTTGAGAATTGCTATTGAATACAATTGGAAAATAAGAAATACAGGTAATGGGGTATAGAAATCTATCTTTCCCTACAAGAAAAGAAAAAAGATGGGGATAAGAGAAGGGTGGGGTGCGATAGAAAGGAGGGTACATTGAGGGAAGGGGTAATCAGAATGCAAGGTATTATAGGGTGGGGGGAGAGGAGAGATGAGGAGAAAAATTAGAACTCAAAATTTTGTGGAAATGAATGTTGTAATCTAAAAATAAATAAATTTTAAAAAGAAAACTATCAGCACAATGGACCATTTCAATAACAAAATCAACAAAAATCATATGATTAAATCAATAGATAAAGAAAAAGCTTTTGACAAAAGCCAACATTCATTCCATTATTAAAAACTCTAAAAAGCATAGGAATAAATTGAGCTTTTCTTAAAATAAGTAATATTTATCTAAAACATCAGCAAGCATTATATGTAGCGTGATAAGCTAGAAAACTCGATAAGATCAGGGGTGAAGCAACGATGTCCATTATTGCCACTCTTATTTAAGATTGTGCTACAGAAATGCTAGCAATAGCAATAAGAGAAGAAAAAGAAATACAGGATATACAGAATAGGCAATGAGAAAACAAAACTATTATTCTTTGCAGATGATATGATGATATTCTTACAGAATCCTAGAGTATCAGCTAAAAAACTATTTAAATAATTGACAACTTTAGCAAAGTTGCAGGACATAAAATGGACCCACATAAATCATCAGCTTTTCAATATATTACCAACAAAGTCCAATAGCAAGAGATAGAAAAAAGAGTTTCCATTATTTGAAATTGCAGACAATATAAAATACTTGGGAGTCTACCTGCTAAGACAAACCCAAGAACTATAGAAATACAATTACAAATACTTTTCACACAAATAAAGTCAGATCTAAGCAATTGGAGAAATATTAATTGTCCATGGGCAGGCTGAACCAATATAATAAAAATGAAAATACTATCTAAATTAATTTAACTATTCAATGTCATACCAATCAAATTACCAAAAATTATTTTATAGAGCAAGAAAGAATAATAACAAAATTCATCTAGAAAGAGAAAATGTCAAGAATATATCAAAGAAATCAATGTGAAAAGTGTGAAGTAAAATGGTTTAGTCATATCAGATCTCAAACTATATTACAAAGCATTAATCATCAAAACAATCTGGTACTGGTTAAGTAATAGAACAGTGGATCAGTGGGATAGATTAAGTACAACATACACAGTAGTAAACAACCATAGTAATCTCATGTTTGATAAACCCAAAGACAAGTGTTTGGAACAAAAACTCACTATTTGACAAAAACTGCTGGGAAAACAGGAAAAAAGTTTAACAGAAACTAGGTATAGACCAACATCTCCTATTATATACCCAGATAAGGTCAAAATGGGTACTTGATACCATAAGAAAATTAGAGGAGCATGGAATAGTTTGCCTGTCATATCTAAGAATAAGGGAAGAATTTATGACCAAAGAAGAGATAGAGAGAATTAAGAGATATAAAATGGATCACTTTGATTACATCAAATTAAAAGGGTTTTGCATAAACAAAACTAATGCAGCCAAGATTAGAAGGAAAGCAGAAAACAGTCGGGAGTAATTTACAGCAAGTTTCTCTGATAAAGGCTTTGTCTTTCAAATATGTAGAGAAATGAGTCAAATTTATAATATGAGTCATTCCCCAATTGAATATCCCAAAGAGATTTTTTAAAAGCACAAAAGGAAAAGGACCTATTTTGTACATAAATATTTATAGCGACCCTTTTTTGTGGTGGCAAAGAACAGGAAATTGAGGGGATGTCCATCAATTGGAGAATAGTTGAATAAAATATGGTATATGATTGTGATGGAATGCTATTGTTCTATAAGAAATGATAAGTAGGATGATTTCAGAAAATTCTGGAAAGACATATGAACTGGTGTAAAAGTGAAGTGAACGAAACATTGTACACAGTAATAGCAATATTGTACAGTGATCAGCTGTGGATGACTTAGCTTTTTTCAACAATAAAAAGATCTAAGAGAATTCCAGAGGACTCATGATGAAAAAAATTCTATCCACTTCCTGAGAAAGAACATATATAGTGTGAATGCAGATTGGAGCGTGTTATTTTTTTATTTTTACTTTCGTTGGGGGGGATTTTTGGTCTGTGTTTTCTTTCACAACATGGCTAATATAGAAATACATTTTGTATGAGTGAACATATATAACCTGGATTAAATTGCTTGCCTTCTAAGGAAGGGAAGGAGGAGGGAAGGAAGGTGGAATTTCGAACTCAAAATTTTAAAAAACAAATGTTAAAAAATCATTTTATATGCAATTGGAAAAGTATCTTTAAAAAGGAAAAAAAAATCTGTTTTCATACAACAATTGTACTCATTACAATTCTTATCTATTCATTAAATCCATCTCTCTAGAACTCCACCAAGCAACACTTTGACAGTCTAGTTCTAACTAGTCTATAGACTTTCAAGTACCATGATTGAATTTCCATTTTTTTAAAAAAATTCTAGTTCAGACATTCTAATCATTCCAGTGGGACTCGCTTTCTCAGCTTCTCTATTCTAAATTGTCTATGTCTACACCTACAAACTGGCTTGATTCCCATGACTGACAAGCTTTTCTTAATTTACACAGCAAAATATAACGGTTCTGAATACTCAAAGCAATAAACTATCCTTTGAGAGTTATTTAAAACAAAATAAAATGAAGAAGAGGGAACAAGGCAACGAGGGGAAAAATCAGGAACAATTAGTTTACCGATAATGTACTAGGCTGGACTATACTGCACAGTGATACTGACTGGGGCTGGGGGGAGCGAATTAAAATCTTGACACAGCCTCAGAGATCAGGAATATTAATTAAAGGCAGTAACAGTAGAGTACCAAGTATAACTAAATTTTAAATTATTAGTTGCTGTTGAAGATTACATTTTAAATGAAAGCTTTGGAGGCATAGAAAGAATTAATACGTTAAAAAAATGTAAGGCAGGTACCTTATTACTGGTACTGGGATGTCTTCTCTCTCTGGGAACGCCTATTGCAATACATCACATCTGTGAATGGACACACAATTAGCAATGTAACAGTAACCCAAAGGTAACACAAGTTCACAAGTAGTGGTAATCACCAATTCTTCAAACCATCATATCCTTAGGATGGCACAGGAATCTCTCTGCAGGTTGGTATGGCAGAAGGAAAGAGTATTTGCCAACTGCTCTGGTTAATAACAACTATGGGGTGTATGGGACATTCAGGGAAGACTAACACCTCTGGTGTAAGGGCTTGTCAAGCCCTTTTCAGGGCTGCTCATCTACCCTTGCTGTCCACCTGATTCATCCGACTCTCACCTGTGACTCTAAGAGCAGCCACACCTGAGTAAAATGTCTCAACAGACAGGCTAAACCAGGTTGAGAGGAACTGACAGGCTTCAAACTCTTTGATGAGCTAGGGGGAATGTCTACCCAAGCTTGTAAAGACTTCTCCCTGTGGAATGGGCAGATAAAAACAATTGTTCCAATTTCCACAAAGACAGATGAAGCAGTGCTGTGGAGCGGTTCAGACAATGAAGACACCAAGGTCATCCACTTCATCCCAGGCCATTGACAGTTGGCTTGACTTTTGTCTTGCCACTGGACTTCAATGATTCTGGAAGAGAGAGTAAGGTTGGCAACTTTGTGCAACTTTGTCTCACTTAAATCCGATTCACACACAAGTCAAGATGTCATCCCATGATGTCATTGGTCCTCTTCAAAGATGAAGGATGAACAGCAGGATGGGCAGATGACTGATCTTTCAAATAACAAATAAAATACAGCATGTCCCAAAAATCTTAGTTCAGTTTTACATTTAAAATTTCACTAAGAATGGGCTTCAAAATAGGCACTGATGCTGAAAAGAACCTTTCTTTAGTCACTCAGAAGGCATTTTAGAACCTTGGAGAATATCAAGACCAAGTCATGACCACCAATTTCTTCTGTCCTCAGACATTCAGAAATGCCAACAAATAGCTTTTGTTACATTGTCTGAATTGTATTAACTAAAATGATTTCTAATTGCTTCAAGATATGAAATTTAATTCAATCAGTCAACCTGGCGTAGACGTGGAGAAAAGACGTGATCAAATCCCACCTCTGATCATTGCAAGCCACATGAGCATGGACAAGTCTTCAGGTGTTTGACACATTTGACTGGGAGTTCATTGAAGGCAGGGGTCATCTTTTGGCTTTTTTTGTATATTGTGAGCTTAGCACGGTGCCTGAGACATAGTAGGCACTTAATAAATGTTTCCTGGCTGACGGATATCTCTCGCGGACCATGAGTCATAGATGGTCATTGACAAAAAGAATTCTAACTGAAGAAAATTCAGAACCATAGTTACTAAAGTACAGAATTCAAAAATTAAACAAATATCTGTTCAGTAGGCAAGGCACACAATCTAGTGGTAGATGTGCAAAGATAATGGCCTCAACACTAATAAGCATTTTGAAAATAAACAATCTCCTGGGTGGAAGGGATTAGGAATAAAGAGATATCTACTCAAGGAACACCTAAGGCAATTTGAGGTAGAAGAGGTCAGTGTCCATTTAGGGGATTGGGGCCTACTTTGTAAAGGAGGTAGCATCTGAAAAAAATAGCCTTGAAGAAAGAGATTTCAATAGGTAAAAATAAGGAGGGATCTCTTTCAAGGCATGTGGGACAGCTTGCATGTTTAAACAAAAGTAGAAAACTCCATAAGTAAGGATAACAGGATCAGAGATTCAGATTTTAAAAAGAACCTTAGAGGACTTTAAGTCTGATGCCCTCATTTTTACAGATGAAGAAGCAGAGTGACTTGTCCAAGGTCACAGTGTCTGAGGCAGGATTGGAATTACGAGATAATCAATTCAACACTGGAAGGAATCCTGGGGCAGAGCTGACTTGGCTGAGGGTAAGAACCTCAAATGTGTATTACCACATCTCTATTAACAGCCTGGCTCCAGGGCTCTGATGAGCCCTACTATAACCAACAAGCAGAACTTGGGACTGGATATCTTCTGTGGGCTTTAGATTCTGCCCTTCTCCAATCTGCTTTCTGGTTTTTCTCAGGTATTGATAATCAAATCAACTTAATCTTTTCCCCTGTTTAGGCAAACTTTGACAGTCCCCTACTCTATGGTAATTTTTGCTTGTAGACTTCTGAAGTCAAAGCTTTCTTCACTGGCATCACTCCCTGATCCATTATACTCAATCAGATCAACCCATTATATTTGGTGCCTCTCATCTCAATCTTTTGAATGTTTCCATGTTTCCCTGTTCTGTGTCTTACAAATAGCCTTTCATATTACTCTTGTGCCCTCTTATAAGAAAATATTTTATCTAAATTTTGTATTACTAATATATGTACAAGTACACACTATTTCCCTGAATAGATTGTAAGCCTTTGAAATATGAAGGACAGTTTTAATTTTTCCTTTGTATTTCCAGAACCTATAGTATGTGCTTAATAAATGCCTTTTGAAATGAATTATGCTAACAATCCACATTGACTCAAACACAGAATGTATAAAGGGATTCAATGCCTTTAGACATATCTCATTTAACCCTCTCATTTTATCGGTGAGGAAGCTGAGTCACAAAGAAACAACATTAGCCCATGGTCATACACCAAGTTTATGACAGAACCAGCATTAGAATGCCGTTCTCCTGACTCCTCACCCATTGCTCTTTCCCCATCATCCCACATCCAGCAGTTGTGCCAAAACAACTGACACAATGGAAGAAAAATGTCCCTCTCTCTCAGGGCCAATCAGCTGACTCCTTTGGATACAGGCTTGAATCCAGTGTCATTGGTTCTGCTGCCTACATTTTCCTCTCTTTTCATCAAATGCTATGACAGCAGCCACTTAATTTTTTCATTTGTTATTGTAATGTCATGAGGATTTGCTGTGTCGTGTCACAGAGGGCACTGGGCACCATCTTTTATTCTTAAAAGACTAAATTGTAATGGGATTATACAATTTAGTTCTCCTAACACTGTGTCTGCCAAATCATTCAGTAAATGCTAAGAAAATTGTCTTAACTAGTACAATACAAGTCAACAGTTCAGTTTCATACATCATAAAAGTAATTTTTTTTAAAAGAAAGAAAATGGGTAAAAGAAAAATTTGCATTTGGGGAAAATACAGCTTTCTCCTGAGTTGAGATTTCAGAACGCAAAGCTCTCCTTTCAATTCTTCCCTGGGAAGAGAGAGGTGAGAACTATCCCTCTGATCTGCTGATGCAATTGGGCTTCTCAGTGGATACTCCTGGGATTTGTTTTCTTCTGCAGGAAAGGAAGGGTACAGAAGAAGTATCTGCATCAATCCATCCTTCACCACCAATTATCCTCCTCAGGCTAGCTCTAAAGTACAACGAGGAATATGGAATCTTGAAGTTGGGATGGCAAGGAACTCAGAACTAGACACCTAAGGGAGGGGTGATGTTCTTAGGGAGAAAACATCTAGTCCAGGACTTCTTAACCTTTTTATGTGATATAGACCCCTTTGACTATCTGGTAAAACCAATGGATCCCTTTTTAGAATAATGCCTTTAAAATGTATGAATAAAATAACACACATATAACAAAATAAATAAATACATAGGATTATAATTATATTGAAATTAAAATGTAATTTTTCCCCTGAATCTAATCAATGGATTCCAGCTTAAGAAGCCCTGACTAATCCAGCTTCCTTCATTTATAGATGAGAAATGTGATGCTCAGGGATTGTTAAATGACTTGCCCAAGGTCAGTAGTATCAGAGGTGGCATTTAAAATCAGGTCCTTTGATTTCAAAGTTAATCTGGAGTACTCCCAAAGTGGCTCCATTGAACCATACTGCCTACCCTGGAAAGGACTCTGGATTTGTAATGAGAAGGCCTGAGTTGTTGTAAATCACCAGCATAATTAGGAATCAACAATATAATTAAACAGTCAAGAAGGCTAGAACAAACCCTGGATACTTTCAAGATGGATTGCATTGAGATATCCAGAGTGCCCAAGGCCATGGAAGAGATTGCCCTGCTAGACTAACTAGAAATGCATAGGACTTACCCAGGTCAGCTATTTAAATCTCTGTACAGAATGTTAAGGTTCTTCCCTAGTTAGTGACTCCATGTGCAAGAGGATTTCTGAGTCTTGGTTTTTATTAATACATCTAAACTCTTAAAGTAAGAGAGATAGAGACAGTCATAAAGACATAGAGATACAGTGAGAGATGCCCAGGAAGTGGGATCGTGAGCTCCTGGGCTAAAATGATGGGGCTCACCAGGGAACTTGTGCTATAGGTATGCTATGAAACTACATGGCAAGGGTAACGTGAATCTTGTTTGGAAAAAGGTTTTCTCTATTAAGTATTAGGTACTAGACCTTCTCACCAGATTATTTGTCCTCATCCCATTGCAAACTCTTCCCTACATGTATTATGGTGATTACTAATAACAGACTTCATGTTAGTTAAGAACAAAACGAATTAGCAAAAGTTGTGTTATCAATCAATTAGCCTTTACCTCCTACATTCCAGGCATTGTGCCAAATGTTGGGACTATAGAGACAAAAATGAAACAGTCCCTGCCCTCAAATAGCTTACATTCTAAGGAATTAGATTAGAAAGGAAATAAATGTATTACTAGTAAGCCCTCCCAATGCCCATGGTCCACACAAGCCACTGTCTCCTCTCAGATATGGAAGGTGAAGGATAGAAGAGTTTGGCATGCTATGATCTGCGCCGTCACAGAGTCAGACACAATGGAACAACAAAATCCAATCTTCTTCTTCTCTTCCCATCCTTAAATATTTCCAAGTTGTAGAAGAATGAAATTTTCCTGGTACAACAGACTCCTACCTATCCCCATACAGTGTAGGCAGGGAGGACCCTGTCAGTCATTCCTGGCACTTTCTAGGAAACCCAATGCACACGAGAGGGGCTGTGATCCTTATGATTTGGACACAAGGTGATCCCTGGAATTCTTCATCATACTTTCATGCCAGGAGAACCTTGTAGTCTGGTTTCTCCCTGTCTACTCTCACTCTACTCTCACTTGTCTGTCTTATATAGACGCCAACTCAAAGATGAGGGAGGACCTGAAGACCCTCAACATCTCCAAATCATAGTCAGAGGGGACATAGCCTGGTAGGATCCTCCTGCATTCACTTAGCTGCCCCTTTGTCTTTGTTCTCAACTTAAGTTTGAGTTTGCCTTACCTTTGCCTCATGGGTTAGTCTCTCTAGTAAAGGTTTACAATTAAGACTATAGGACCATGGGCTGTACTTTGCTCTGACCAGGAAGCCACAGGGAAAAATAAACACCCAGAGAATCCAAAAATGCATCCATACCAGTACACTCTTTGTTCAAGGAGAGAGGTGAGGTCTATAAACTCTTTGATGGTACTTCCCACCCAGCACCTCCACAAGAGGAAGTAGTTCTCCGCAACTCAAATGTCCAATTTGGTCTTGTCCAACTTATCTGAATGCTGAGTAATTGAGCTCTCCATCAGATTTCTGTTTGGGAAAGAGAATGTCCAAGGGATGCTGGGCAACCTAATGAGAGGGTTCCTTTCCTATTTACCTGTTTGTATGACCTGGGTCTCTATCTTACTCTGGCACTAACTACTATGTTAGCCTCTATGTGCCTGGCTTTCTTCATCTATGAAATGAGGATAAGTATACTTTCATGTTTTGCCATAGAGGGCTATGACAACTACAACACTTTGTGAATGTAGTGCTTTTAAAATGTGAACTATCGTTCTAAGTGGCACAGTGGATAGAGCACAGGGTCCAAAATCAAAAAGATTCATCTTCCGGAGTTCAAATCTGGCCTCAAATACTTACTAGCTGTGTGGCCCTGGACAGGTCACTTAACCCAGTTTGCCTTAGTTTCCCAACCTGTAAAATGAGCCGGAAGAGGAAATGGCAAACCACTCCAGTGACTCTGCCGAGGAAACCCCACATGAGGTCACAAAGAGTCCCATGATTGAACAACAAATTCATTAGTTTTGCTGTTAGAATAATTGTTATTAGTTTTGAATTCTAGGCCAGTTCCAAGACAGGTTGCCCATAGAGAGCAGGCGTTTTGGTAAAAGGTTGTTCATCTGTTTATCGATGGCCAAGGGGGAGGGAGCCAGGGAGCTCGGTCAGATGACTAGGGGCCAGGAACTAATGAAAACTTGGCTGCAGACTGTGTCAATGAGCTAACGTCTGATGGATTATTTCTGAGGTCACCATGGTCTGTGCTGTAGAAAATCCCCATCGAGGGAAGCAAGCAGCCGTCACCTCCAAAGCAACTCACTCTACTTTTAATATAGTCTTAATACATATTTTAGATCAAGAGCTGCAGCACAACTCAGAGGCCATCTAGTCAGACAGGCAGTATTTGAAGCAAAATTGGAACCTAGGCCCTATGTCACAGAACCAGCTCTCATTCTATATGGTTCTAATTGTCAGAAAGTTCTTTCTACTCAGTTAAAATCCACTCTTTTATAATCTTCCTCCATTGGTTCTAGGTTCTGTCTCTGGGAGCCCAGTCAATTATATCTACTACCACCCAAAAGCCTCTATGATGTGCCCTCTGGCTTTTCCAGGATAAACATCCTTAGTTCCATGTCTGCCTGAGTGGTCTGATGGTTGAGGGTAAGCACTCTTAATGCCATGGCCAGGATCAATTCCTGGTCAAAAAAAGATCATTTTTGAGAGATGGTCTAATGGATAGAGCCCTGGAGTTGGTGGAGTCAATAAGACCAGTGTTCACCCACCCCAGACACTTACTAGGTGTGATTCCAGGCAAGTCTCTTTTGCCTTCAGTCTCCTTATCTGAAAATTGGAAATAGGGAGAAAGAAAAGGTGAGACTCACTCGCTTCTAAGGTCCCTTCCAGTTCAAAATCATCAATCCAGTAATTCTCACATGATCTCCATGCAATATTTTATGTACATGTTGTGTGGTTTTCTGTAAGAGAAAGAGCTATGGACTAGAAACTAGATGATCACAGTTTAAATCTTAGGTCTGCTACTTTCTAGCCTGTGTGAATTTGGAAAATTAAGTTAGCCCCCATATCCCTCATTAGGCAGATGATGATGAGGATGATGATAGCAAGCATTTATGGAGCCCCTACAGTGTATCAAGTGCCTTACAAATACCATAGCATTAGATCCTCCCAACAAGCCTGGGAGGCAGGTGCTATTATCATACCCATTTTACAGTTGAGGAAACGCAAGCAAACAGAGGTTAAGTGACTTGTCCAGAGTCACACAGCTAGTAAATATCTAAGGCTGAACTTGAATACAGATCTTCTTGACTTTAGATCCAGCACTCTGTTCACTAAATTACCATCTGCCTCTCCTCCATCAAAGAGAAAATCAGTCCCAGGTACACATGGGACAATTATGAGGAACAAATGAAATATGCATCAAGGTAGTAGATAGAGAATGGGTCATGGACACAGGAAGACCTGAGTTCAAATCTAGCCTCAGATACTTACTAGCTATGTAACCCTCAGCAAGTCACTTAACCTCTGTTTACCTTGGTTTCCTCATCTGTAAAAGAAAGATAATAGTAGAGCCTACATCTGAAGTTTGCTTTGAGGATAAAATGAATTCTTTTTGTAAAGTACTTTGCAAGCCTTTAAACACTATGTAAGAACTAAATTATTATTAATAAAGTAGTTTGTAAAGATCTTTCCTAGGGATATATGCATTTTAAGGTGCCACCAAGAGAAGTGATGTCTTAATTAACCTACAAAAGAATGAGTGTTTAATAATACAGTTTCAGACTCTAGGATCATAAGAATCTAGAAGATACCTTATCTAGTAGGGAAAATGGACTCTGGGGCATGGGATTCTCCACAGAACCCCTTAAATATACTAATAAGGCTGGACATTCCTTCCCAGACTATCACCTTCTTATCCAAAGACAATATGGCACTTTTGAAAAGCAATTCAGATCTTGTGTTACTCAAAGGCTGCCTTCCTTGAGCCTATAGGAAGATAGTCTGTCACTTTCTTAACTATGTAACCTTCCTACACAGTTATACATGTACCCACTGGTGGCATTTTGATTGAACCACATGTCCAATACCCTCAGCTATTTCTCTCTTACACATGGGTGGGATAGCCTTCCTAAAAGCCTGTAATGTCCTCGCTGACCACCAGAAGGCTCCACCTAGTCACTTACACTTCTGCTTCTCCACCCTGTCCCAAACTCGGGACTTCTGTAGTGATGCTAAGTGACCTTCTGGTAGAGTTTGGAATTAATTTAAAGGATGAAACACATGACTCAAAATATTAAAATATAAGATATATGACCCACTAACTTCTACCCAGTCCAGGATCCCTCTTCTCAGTTCACGTCACATTCATGAATTCAATAACAGCGTACTGTGAACATATAGTACATATTTTGTAGAAGTTAAAAAGAAATAACTCAAATACTCCTATATGGAGGGGCCTTTATGTCCAGTCTTCTCCTAAACCTCCTCCTACTTGCCCTCCTCAATCTTTGGATGTTATTAATAGCTAACATTTATATAGCACTTTAAGGTTTGCAAAGTGCTTTACAAATATTATAACAATTGATACTTAAAAACACCCTGGGAAGTATTGCTATTACAACCTCATTTTAAAAATGAAGAAAACAAGGCTGATAAATGACTTAAGTGACTTACCCTAGGATCACACAATCAGTGTCCCCAGGAAAATTTGAACTCAAGTCTTTCTGAAATGTTGAGTCCCAGCTCTCTATCTACCATGCCTCCTAACTGCCTTCTATGTTTGCTCCCAATCATGTACACCTGCAGAATATGGGGAAAAAATAATGGAAGGAGTATCCATCTGCCATCTAAGGATCATGAAGTATAAATCTTAAAAAGCAAGGTAGACCGTGATGAAGATCAGTCTCCCTGTCATAATTCACTGGCCCTGTATGATTCAAGATGCGAGGGAGTCACAGCTCTTGGGTTCCTCTCTCCTCATGGCTCCCTCCTCTCTCTGTCTTCCAGGACCAATATCTTTGCTTCAGCATTAGTCTCTGGTCAACTTGCTCATTATTCACTCATTGCCCACTCTTTTTCTCTGGCCACAAATTCGTCCATCTTCCATTAGGAAACCCAGAAGTTGGAAACCAAAAGCAACAGAAGGAAAAGAGGAAACCAGCTCTGGACACTGCAGTATACAAAGAGCATTCTCTTCTGTTCTTTTGTAGGACTTCTCCCCTTTTGCAATGTTCCCTGCAATCCACATGAGTTTTGAAAACCTGTCTATCATCATCATCACCTGGGCAGCAGAGTGAATAATAGTTATTAGAGAGAGCAAAGCAGGGGCACAGGTCATATTCATAAAACTGGAAATCAACTGGAAAGGATTTTTAATATCCTTTTGTAGGTGAGAAAACTGAGACCCATAGATGGTTAGTAACTTGTACAAGGTCACACTGTTAGTAAATAGCATAACCAGGTGTCCACCCAAGGTCCTCTAATCTCAGGTGTAGTACATGCTTTTTCCAGTACTTTTTGCCGTACTTTTCTTTTCCTTCTTTTTTTGAGGCAATTGGAGTTAAGTGACTTGCCCAGGGTCACACAGACAGTAAGTTCTGAAGCCAGATCTGACTTCAGGTCCTTCTGACTCCCAGGCTGGTGTTCCATCCACTGTTCTGCTAGCTGTCCCATGCCGCAGTACTTTTCAAGCTCCAGGAATGCTGAGGGTCACCTACCCTTTGCAGACTGAGATTAAGGTGGCAAGCTATTTCCTTTGTATCTCCAGACCACAGCAGACCACTAACCCACACATTCAAGGGGAGTGTGAAACTTATTAGTTCTAAATGCTGTAATTGTGATATTCAATGAAACCTAAATTGATTACTATATGCTTTCATTCTCAAATAAACCAAGTACACTTGCACAAAGGCAGCATACAGTTTACTTAAAAATCAATACCTTTTAAAAGAACTGTCAGGCTGGTCCCCAGCTCCCATGCCAACAAAACCAACCACAATATTCTGTGGCTCTGGAGGCTGTAGGATCAGGTCTTGGAAGTGGCACAGGAACCAGGGAAAACACATACAACTTCTTCAATTATTCCATTCAGGCAATAGGAAAGTCGAAACTTAATCGGTGTCTTTAAAGCCACAGAAATATATGGCTAGGCTCTGTTTGCCAGCAAACACTATCCAGAACACATACTCCTGCTGCTAGAGAGCTACAAAGGTAAGTATGATCCCTCAATGATTTGATTTAAATGTATTTGAGTGGTTTTTTTCATAAGAAGCCCATTTCCCAGCACTAACTCATCTTTGGTAAGAGAAGAGCAAAAGAAGTGATTTCTTGCCCAGGACAGACCTCATTCCTGGGCCTCAATTATTTTTTTAATCTTAAACCTTAGGAAGGAAATTGCTTTTTTTCAGACTGGGTTCCACAATTGTTGCCTAGTTCCAGCTTGACTTTACATGGGAGGTACTTTACAGGAAGGGAAGGTTATTTACTACAGCCTACTGGTCCAAGAGTGACATGAGAGTTTAGTTGTGTGTCTAGGGAAATTACTGGAGAGGAATTTAAAAAATTGCAAATACAGGGATAGCTAGGTGGCATAGTAAATAGAGCACCAGCCCTGGAGTTAGGAGGACCTAAGTTCAAATCCAGCCTCAGACACTTGACACTTAGCTGTGTGACCTCGGGCAAGTCACTTAACCCCAATTGCCTTACCTTCCCTCCTCCAGCAACAACAAAGCAAATATCAAGAGTTGTAGCATAGAGGACAGATGGAGTTAAGATCTTCCTCTAACATGTAGTGTCTGTGGGACCCTTGCACATCTCTGTGCCCTCAGGTAAATTTCTAAGTAACAGTTTCCTGTCTATAGGGATGGAGGGAGATTCTTCACTGGGAGTTCCCTATAATGATGCTATCTCGAATCCTTACCAAAAACATACAAATAAGAGTTAAAGGATAGCTCGTTCATGGTCCCACCCACAACCACTCCTTCCTTACTGGGCTCGACTGACTTGTTCACTCTATCTGTAGCCATGCATGCATATTAAGATGGCTTTCCAGATAGTCAACCATGCTGCTACCCATCATTATTGGGGTCCCATAAGTAGCTCTTGTGTAGGATGAGCTATATGTCTACTACTCACAGTGGTAGAACTTGATCCCTCACTGGTGTGCTCCATTTAAAGAAATCAGCCAAGATGGTACCATTAACTTTTCATCTGACCTCCTCACTTTACAAATAAGTAAATTTCATTGCCCAAGGAGTTAAAGTGATTGGCACAAGGTTTCAAGTGTCCAGTGAAGTAAATTTCTGAATACAAAATCCTATTTCCTGGATCATGAGACATCTCCCATTTCCTTAACATGAGTGTTACACAGGGCTCTGCCCTGAACCAGCTTCTAATTCTGCCTTTATCCTCCACAGAGACTTCATCACTCCTAAGAGTACAAGTATCATCTCTACAGAAATAAAACTCAAATTTATATATTTAACCTAATCTTTCTCTTAGAGTTCAATTAGGCACCATCAATTGTCTGCTGGAGCATCTGTATGTCCTGTAGGCAGCTGAAACTTAATGTACCCCCCCAAAAAGAATCCTATTTTGCATAGAGTAGGGACTCGCTAGGTTTGGTGAAATGAATGCTTTGCCTTTTCCTCTTAATAGTCACAGGATCACAGTCTTAGAATTGGAAGGAAATTTGGAGTCAAGTCTATCCCCCACCTTATTTTTGTTTAACAGATGAAGGAACTGAGACTCTGAGATGTTAGACAACTTAACCAAGGTTGCACAGTTAGAAAGCATCTGAGGCAGAATGTAAGTCTTCCTGACTCCAGGTTCAATGCTCTGCCCACTAGTCTCTATCTTCCTCTTCCCTAAGCTTCTTTGTCTACTTACAGCCCTACTGCTAATTATCTGAAGCAACCAGGTTCATAAGCTAAGAGTAAGCCTAGCCTCTTCCTTCTCCATAGATTATTCCCTCCCCTACATCCAATCATTTTCCAAGTCTTATTAAATGTCCCTGTGATCTGACTTCTACCTTCCTCTGTACTTGGATATGACTCAATGCTTTACTCTGGTCTTTCATAAACATGCATCACCAGACTTGCATTCCTACCTAGTTTTAAATTAAATGTTGCTTTACCCTCATCTTTGGACATGTGTATATATACATGCACATGCATGAGTATTTAGGGCCTCCAGCTATCCACTTAGCTAATGATCCCTTGCTAGCCTGGACTGCAGATTTCTACATATTTTCTGGCTTTTTTGTTCCCCACCTCTGATATCTTTATGTTCCCTCCACGTCTGGCCACAGCTTTGTCCTGACTTCGAGGAGAAATGTCTAGGGATTTCAAATGAGAAAAACCACTGACTCTTTCCTTGTGCTCTATTATAGTTAATATGAAAAGCAGACTATACCCTCGTCTCTTTAATATTTGATATCAGCATTCTCACACCATGCAATCTATTTTCAAACTTGGCTGAAGTGTATCACAAATAAATATCTATTTATGTCCTCCAAAGGAGGTTTGGACAGGAGATGTGCCAAGAGATTGTGTGCGGGTCTTCTGAGCTCTGATATAAAATCACTTATACACACTCTCTGTCTCTTTGGCTCTGGGTCCAGTTTCACTCACTTAGGTGTTCACTGTTTGATGTAGAGACCAGGGGGGCTCAAAGTTGTACCTTTCAGATATTCCACATCTGTCAAGGCTCATCATCTGTGTCCTCTGAGACTGAAAGCCATTCTGTGGAAACTGACCGTATAACTCAATATGCATCCAATCTTGTTAATTGGAAGCTCAGACTACGGAGGGGGAGGGGGAGAACTGAGCAAGATTGAGTTAGGTAAGAAACAGGGTTCAGTTGGGATCTGTTCTCTGGAACAGTGTTGGAGTGCAAAGGCCAAATGACATGTCTTCCTTCTTCTTGACCTCTATACAGGTCAAGATCAGTTGTTAGATTGGGAGCCCCTTGAGAATAGGGCTCTGTTTTGCCTTTTTCGTTTCCCCAGGACTTAGTAGAGTGCCTAGCACATAGTAAATGCTTGATGTTTATTGACTGACTGACTGATTGTATAGTTTGTGATACCATTGACCACCTGTTCTTCTTGGACACTCTCTCTTCCCTCAGCTTCTCTTCCCTGGTTTTCCTCCTACCTACCTACCTGACCACTCTTTCTCATTGCACTTTTGATGGGTCATTATTTATGTCCTGCTCTCCAATTGTGACTTTGCCCTCCAAAGACTATCCTGGAACTCCTCTCGACTCTGTATCCTCTCTCATTAATCTCAATAGTTCTCATGGGTTTATGATCATTTGTATGCAAATCACTCTCGACTATCCAGCCCTAATGTCTCTCCTAAACTCAAGGACCACATCCCCAGCTGCCTGGTGGAGATCTTTAGCTTGATTCCTGTAGATATCGCCAATTCAACATATCTAAAACATAAATCACTCTTCTATCACCTCCATTCCAAACCTCTCCACCTTCCAAACTTCCTTGTAACCTCTTTCTAGTCACCCAAGTTCATAAACTCAGGCATCCTCATTTGAGGATCCTCTGCTTTCCCTCCCCCTTCCCCACCATGTCCAAGCAGTTCCTAAGATTCATCATGTGTACCTCTGGGGCATTTCTCACATCTACTTTCTTCTCTTCTCCCACTCCACCATCACGATAGCCCATGTCTTCATTATTGTTTGCCTAGACTGTTGTAATCTCCTCCTAACTGGTCTTCCCACTTCTAGCCTCTCCCTCCTCTGATCCATCCTCCAGGCAGTTGGCATAATAATCTTCCAAAGACATACATCTCCCCAAGTCACCTCTGCTCAAAGACTTCCTGGGTTCCACACTGCCTCTAACATAGAATACAATTTCTGCAGCCTGGCATGTAACGCCCTTCCACAACATGACTCCAACTAACTTCCTAACTTTATCTCATTGCGCTCCCCTTAATGAACTGTCCATTGCAGCCAAATGACTGTTTCTAACTCTTCCCCAAACTGGATCTCCCATCTCCCGTCACAATTATTGACACAAATCATTCCCATGCCAAGAATGCACTCTCTCGACTCCCAGAATGCCTCTTTTCTTTCAAGGCTCAGCTCTGTTGCTAGCTCATCCATAAGACCTCTTCTGATTTCCCAGTGATTAGTACCTTCTCCCTCTTCAATTTTCCTTGTCCTCTACTTAGCTGGCATATGTTGATTTCCACCCCTTCCCATTATGTAAGATCCTTGGAGGTTGGAGATGTTTTTCATTTTACCTGTGTGCTTCTAGCCCATGGCACAATGCCTGGCACAGAGTGGATATTTAATATTTACTGAATTTAAGTGAATCACTGACTCCTGCTGTAATATTAGAAGATATATTCTACTGGAAAAAAAATCTGCCTCCAAAATATAAAAACAATAGCTAGGAATTAAACAAATTTAGTTAAAGGGCATTTTCTGGGGAAGGAGGGGGTTGGATTTTTTTCAAAAAGATTTCTTAGCAATCCTTTCAAAAGTACAAAATGTCCATAAGAGATAGCTAGACTTGTTTTCTATTAGAACAATATTTTGAACAAGATAGTAATTCCAGCTGCTGCGAGCACTGCAGAGTTACCTGGCAAGTTGGGTAACATTAGGGCTAATCCTAATGGAGCAAGACAAAAGAGAGATGCAGTGACCTGGGGGAGGCAGTGATTCATGGTGCAAATATTCATGGGGAGTGAATGGGAAACTCTATGCAATACATACAGTAGTGACTGAAATAAGAGGTGACCATTTACTGAACCAGCAGTAGAGGGGAGATGAAAATTCTGCAAAGGGATTACTTCCCTCTAGATTCTCCAGTCTTCTCCTCCAGAGCCTGGCTAAATGCCTTGCCTTCTTTTCTTCTCCCTGGCCCTTCTCCAAGATGAGCTACCCACCCTAAAGGTGCAAGCATTCCTCATGTAATGTTTCATGACAGTGAAGGCCAAGTTACTGGACCTTATTCATCATATAAAAATTAAAAACTAAAAGGAGGTAATAGAAAGGAGGACAGACTGGAGGAAGGGGTGGATGGGGTGCATTCTGTCCTGGGGTGGAGGGTAGGGAGAGATGGGGTCAAAATTTAGAAATCAAATTCTTGTAGAAGTGAATGGGGAAAACTGAAAAATTAAAAAAAATTATTAATAAAAAAGACTATTAAGGAGAGGAAGGAGAGAGAGCAGCCCTTGAAGCCAGGAAGACCTGGATTCAAATTTTGCTTCTGGCTTTACTGGTTGTATGACTTGACATAACTTCTCAGAATCTCAGACTGTAACTACTCAAACTCTCTGTAGAAAAGACTTTCTAAGATTATATACTAGCAATATACCTTGTTTCCTCATCGGCTATTTCCCTGTACCAATGAAATCACAGGTCTGGGCCCTCCTTTATCTCCCCAAGATGGCAATGGGGAGACCACTGAGTTAGGAATCCAAAGTCCTGATTATAATTGAGTTATCATTTCAGACTTTTCCATGAATGAGTGGTGTAATCCAGGACAAGTCACATGATCTCTTATGCCTCGGTTTCTTTCCCTCTAAAGGGAGAAGGGAGCACTGGGTCATCTCTGAGTCCTCCTAAGACTCTAATATTCTACACTTTGAGGTATACCTATCAAATGCATTCTAATTTCATGAAATTCCCATGTTTCTTTGATTTGTCCCTCTCCAATACACTCCCCAGAAATAACTGGTATGATGAAGCAGAGGTTCATGCTTGGAATCAGGAATTCTAGGGCTCTAATTGTTCCCCTGACACAGACTGGCTGTATGATCCAGGGCAAGTCACTTAATCTTGCAACAAGTGACCTGGACAGTTCTCTAAGA
>CM053772.1:23268918-23350667 GCA_028658325.1 Potorous gilbertii
GTGGGGTGGTGGATACAATGCTGGACCTAGAGTCAGAAAGACCTAAGTTCAAATCCTGTCTCAGACACCGGACAAGTCATTTAAATTCTCTCAGACCTCGTCTCCTCAACTGTAAAATGGGGATAATATCAGATGATGTCTAACTCCCAGGGCTGTTGTGAGAATAAAATGAGATGAGATTCCTAAAATATTTGCTATTATGAGAATAAAATGAGATGAAATTCCTAAAATATTTGCTATTATGAGAGACACAGAGACAGAGATTATCTGTTGTTTTCTACAGATCATTGAGTCATCGGGGCTTAAGCAATTTGCCTAAGGTCAAACATGAATCTATGACGATTCAGGTATAGACCATGATGACTCTTCGCTCTCTGGACTTCAGCCAAAACATGTAGTCTTTGTCCAGACTCACTCCTGTCAGTAATTAGTTCACATCCTGAAGCAAGAGCTCTGACTGCCCTTATCTTAGCTTATATAACTGGAACTGTTGTTATTAATAGATGTGAAATCCCAGAGAACTTTCGAAACATCCTTCCCAGAAAATTTGACTCTGTTCCATCTTGAGACAGTAAATTTCACAAGGCATCGGAGTCCTAAGTGACAGAGGAATCTCAGGGCTACTAGAGGCAGTGAGGGTGAGAATCTTTACCCTGAAACACAAGAGGTGAATGAGGGAGCTTGCCAGCTTCAGGGAGTAGCTAACCTGATCTGTCACTTGATCTGGTAGGGAAGATTGGATTTGCAATTGGACTATTTATAGACCTAGCTCTTTTCTTAAAATAAAAGGAAAAATACTCTTAGATATACTACTCTACTGTTATTCAACTGTATTGTTTTCAGGTGGGATTATGTATATTAATAAAGCACCATATAAATGTCAGCCAATATTATTTTAATTATTATTCTCTTTTTATTATTTATTATGTCAATGTGGATGACATTCTCTGGTAGAATTCAGATAGAAATGGTCCTTGAATCTAACATTATCTTCCTATTATCTTTTGCGGAAGATGATGATTATACTGTGAAGAAAGGTCCCTATAGAGCTCAAGGACTGAAAGAAAGGTCCCATCTTTAGCTAAATAGATGCTATTTGGGAGGTAGCAAAAAACAAACTAGAAGAAACCTTTGAGGAGTAGTGAAAAACTGGAAACAAAATGGGTACTCATTGATTGGAGGATAACTAAACAAACTAATGTATAAAGTAATAAAACAGCAGAATATGGGAAGAAACAACAAATATGGGGAATTTAAAGAAATATGGAGATAGTCCTATAAAACTAGTTGTAAGAATAGCTTTGTGTATATGGGATTTTAAGATTTGCAAAGTGTTTGACATGTATGCTCTCACTTGATGTTCTCAACAACTCTGTGAAGAGACCACTTTTCCTATTCAGCTCTTATAGATGAAAAAGTTGGGTCTCAGAGTGGCTCTCTCAGAGTGATGCTACTAACAAAGATCTAGGTCAGTATCCAAACACAGGTCTTCCTGACTCTGAGACTTCATAATACATCACTACCTCTCAGCCACAGAATGAAGTAGGTAAAATATAAGCAAGCTACAATAATATGAACAAAAACAACCTGAAATGCAACTAGTTCAGATGAATTGCCATGACCAATCTTGGTCCCAGGAAACTGATAATGAAAAATACTTCCCTCTTCTCATTTAGGAGGTGGGGGACCATGAGCACTGACTGATACATATCAGATGGTCATCAGATGAGTGTTGGGTTTTTTTCAGATGATTTTGCTCAACTCTTTTTCTTTATTACAAGGAAAGGCTCACTGGGGAAAGCTGGCATTATAGTAGATGACTTTGATGTGAAACAACAAAGGGCATTTAAACAAAACATTTTAAGTCCCTACACAAAATTAGGCAATTTTTTGAAGCTTAGTTAAGATTTTAAAAAAATTAGGAAAAAATACTTTATGATCCTCATTAAAATACCTGGATTTAGATATGGTGGCTGAAAAGACTCAACTGTTGTGTTTTAACAACATATTCCAAAATGATGCCAATACATAAATGAATAAGCTGAATTATCTACTGTTGTCTCTGTTTATGGGGGAAAAACAGAAAAGAAAGGTCTCTCCCAAGTATCAGATGACTAGGTTGCTTCTTTTGAACTCTTTTCTCCCAGGTTCATTGCATTCCCTAAGAAACATTCCGAAAACAGTAAAATTATGAGACTGGCTCACCTGTACATAGCACTAGTATCTAACAACATAAAATGTTCTTAAGAAACAGTTTTATATTTAATCTCTATTATAGCATTTTCCTTGTCACCTTCTTATGCCTAGACAATCAACATAACAATAAATCAAGCCTTGGTTTGTAGTATTTGTTGATTTCTGAGGTGTGAATACTTATACCGAAAATTAAACCACCAACTTTCTGGAGTCAGTTTAGGTGGCTCCAGTCTGCTCCAGGAAAGAACTTTATTGTTTATGAAGTACTGGGTAATGGAAATATTATCTATCATTCCCATTTTACCAAGATATTGAACTTTAGATGACTTTTCCAGGTTGGCAAAGTGAATAAGCATCAGAGCTGGAGAGGTTCCCTCTCTCCATTTCCCTTGAATTTCTCAGCAGGCTTTGTGTCCTGTCTAGGGGCTTGCTATAAGCCACCTCTCCTCTAGGGTCAGAAAAGTTGAGCTTAGCTGTCAAGGATCAGATGTATAGCTCTGAGCTCAATCCATAACACATTATTTGCAGTTGGATTCCTTTTTTGCTTTTTTAAGAACTCTGTGTCTCTGCTTCAGAAAAGCAAAGGATATGACTATGGCCCCAAACACATAATACTTAGGTAACTCAAACCTGCTACATGAATTCCTTCCATTTTCTTTCAACTAAAGAAAGGCAGAGAAAACAGAAAAGTGTTCTATCCAACAGGAACTACTGAGAAAAATCAGAAAAATGATCTAGCAAGAAATAGATTTAGGTCAACATCCTACACCATAAACCATACTCAAATCCAAATGGATAAATGATCTAAATTTTAGAGATCACATTATTTGAAAACAGAGGAGAATCAGAGGGCACATCTGTCACAGTTATGGGGGTTAGAGAGAATTCATAATAAGAAATATAGGAGGTAATATTCCAACCCTTCAATGGATCTCTGATAACAATGAAGTAGCAATTCTCTCCCATGATGCAGATTACAATCTAACCATGCTCATCCATCCCATTTGACTATTGTTTATATCGTTCCATAAATTTGGCTGAGAATAGACAATTTCAAGTACATAAAATCCAAAAGCTTTTGTATGGACAAAGTCAATGCGGCTATAATTGGGGGGTGGGGAGAAGTTGTTAGGGGAAATCTGTGCCTAAAACATTACTGATAAAAGTTTGACAACCAAAATCTATGGAGAATTGATAAAGAAAAAAGTAAAAGACTGTGTTCCGTTCCCTAATAGACAGCTAAAGAATATTAAAACACCTTTTGGCCCTTCCCAGAACTTTGCCAGATTATTCATTGCCACCTTTTGCTACACATGATATGACAAATAACCAGTAAATTACTTCAATAAGGAATCTTACCTGGGAATTTACTGACCTAAATACTGAAGATACAAAGGAAAAATGAAAAACACTTTCTACCCTCAAGAATCTTTGATTCTGTTCAATGGATACAATATTTAGACAGATGGACACAATGTAATTTGAGACAGAAGAAAGCACTAACAACTGGGTGATCAAAAAAGGCTCCTGGTAGGTGATAATCCCCAAACCGAACCTGGAAGCATTCTAAGAGATAGGGATTAGATTGGAACTCATTCCAAATATTTAGTACAATTTGGAAAAGGAATGGAGACAGTTTATGGAATGCCAAGATCAAGAGAAAGGAGGTGAGACAGTTTGGTTGGAACAGAGAGTGCATGATAGGGAGTGATTTTAAATAAATCAGCAAAAGTAGGCTGCAGCCAAATTGTGAGTGGTTTTGTCAAGCTAATGAGTTTACCTTTTATCCGAGAGGCAACCGTGAGCCACTGAAGATTCTTGACCACAGCAGTTATATCTGTGCTTCAGGAAAATATTCTGGAAGTTATGTGGAAGATGAGTTAGAGGCAGAAGAGCCTGGAATTCAAGAGTCCAGGCAAGAGGTGATAGGGGATTAGATGAGAGCAGTAGCTAAGTTAGTAAAGGGAAGAGGAAATATTTAACAGCCATCATGACACTCAGTAAGAATTGGAAACTGATTAGATACAAAGATTGAGAGTAAGGGAGAATAAGAGAGAATGGTCTCAAGGTCATGAACCTGAATGGATAGAGGGAATCGTGCTCTCAACAGAAATAAGGAAATTTAGAAGAAGTTTAAAGGAGGACATAATTAATTCAGTCTTATACATGTTAGTTTGAGATACCTAAATGATATTCAAATAGAATTTTCTCAGATACAGTTGGTGTTGCAGAATTAGAATTCGTAAAAGAAATTAAGGCTGGATAAATGTATGTACTATTTTGTGTGTGTATCTGTGTGTGTGTGTGTGTGTGTGTGTGTGTTGAGAGAGAAAGAGAGAGATAACTGAAGCCATGGAAGATTATATCACGCAGAGAAAGTCTAGGATAAAACTGTGAGAGACCCTTCAGGTTAGGGGATGGAACCTGGATAATAATCTAGTAGGGGTGTCTAAAAGGAAGTGATCAGATAGGGAGGAGGAAAACCAGGAAAAACCATTGTATGCAAGCTTAGAAAAGAAAGAATGTGCTCTCCAAGGCAGTCTCCATCTGGCATTCACACACCGGAATGATTCTTTAGCACTGTCCCCATCTAAATTCTTTTCCCTCTTTAAGAGGGGAACAGAGCCACCAGAACTAACCTCCAGCGTAAGGCCCCTAATATAGTGTCCTGCCCATTGCTTAATAGGATGCTAGTTGCTTAATAGGGTTCACAGCTCATCATAGTTGGGAATAATCTCCTGGGCTATAAAGGATTATCAGGACATTCTCCTGAAGTTGTCCGTCAACAGTCCCTGGATGTTTGTCAGAACATGGAGCAATTATCAAGAGTGTACAGAGTTTAATAAATTCAATTAAACAAACTTAATAAGTTCTTGCTGAATTGAATTGAATTAAGTGTAAACCAAAGAAGAAGAGCTGAATATCAGTAAGAGAATTAAAGGAAGAGTGAGAGATTGCTGGAGTTAGAGGAGATTGTTGGTGCAAAGTGTTTGTACCCCCAACATTTGAAGAGGTGATTCTGGTCCTGAGCCTTGAGAAGTTGGGTCACCTTTGCTTTGTGGGAATATAGGAAGAACTGAGGCTTAACAGAGTTGGTGGAAGTAAAAAGGAGACTCCCATGGTATCGTAGAGAGATGGCCTTTAAGCAGAAAACCTGGGTTAAAGTCTTGTCTCTAACATATACTGACTGTGTGACTCTGGATAAGTCACCTAACTCAGTGCTCTAGAAACACGGAAAAAATAGGGAAGATGCCAACTTGTATTGGTGGAGGTTCCTGTACCAGTGTTTCCCTGAAATTTGCCTGTACTAATAAGATTGCTGGTCTAGTCCTTCCCCTGTTCCAGTGGAAATAACTACCTCAGCCTGTGGATCAGAAAGTCAAGATTAAGTGCATGCTGGGTCATCATGTCAAAACTCATACCATCTGGACATAGTGATGACATGACCTGATACATGTGAATGGTATAATTACAAGCCCCTTGAAATCTCTGCGTGGAAGAGACAAGCAACCGAGTCAGACCAGGAAAAGGTGCATGTGTTTTGGAATAGCCTTGTGTCACATCACTCAACCACATAAACCATGGTATTTCTTGTGCCCAAATCTCCAGCAGTGGAAATAAAGATATTTGTTTGTGGTACTCTATAGGCAAATATTAAAATAAATAGTATGATATGAGAATACCTCCACCAAAATATTAAAAGGATTAGGAAATAGCCTACTTTTCAAATTAAGTATAATGGAACAAAAAGGAGAGATTCTGTGGCTTTTCTCATTTGAAATCCCCAGGCTTTGTTTTCTCTAAGCACAGGTCAAAAGTGTAGACAGCAGTGGAAGGAACATAATGACACAGGAAGCCAGAGAATATACTGAAGTCAGAAAATCTAAACTTATGGCTGATGATTAGCCGAGAGGAGAGATGAGAGTCCATACATACAATTATGCATGCACACACATACATACACATATGAATCAATCAATATGTATTTATTGTTTCCATATTGTGTTGGGCACTATGCTAGATAACCAATGAAAATGCATTTATTAGGTGTCCAATATGTCCAATTATATGCACACCAAGACCAAAAAAAAAAATCAAATAATCCCTGCCCTCAGGGAGTTTCTATTTAGAGAAAATAACATGAAAATAGATAAAGAAATATAAAGTAGGCCAAGATGGAAAGATAAAATAGTCCCTGTCCCCAAAAAGTTTATATTACATTGAGGGAAAAGAACACAAAGATAAGTGAATACAAAATATATCCAAAGTTGGAGTGTAACAGTGAATCAGAAATTAACAAGGGTCTAAACATACCATATATACTCCAGGTTGAAGTGATGGGCATTGGGCATTTGGTACCTTACCAGGTAGGGAGAAGTCAGATTGTATCTGCTCAGGGACCAGAAGTTATAAAAATATATTCAACAAGAAACCAGACAGGCAGACAAGAACCAGATGGAAATAGATCCCTAAGGATTTGATAGTTTGAGTGGTCAAAAGCCAAGCAGGAGAACTAGGGGAACTATAGTAGTAAAACAAAGAAGGCAGCAGATTCAAGTTTGGAGTAGCTGAGTGGTGCAGTGGATAGAGCACCAGTGCAGGAGTCAGGAGGACCTGAGTTTAAATCTCCCCTCAGACACTTGACACTCACTAGCTGTTGGACCTTGGGCAAGTCACTTAACCCCAATTGCCTCATCCTGGGTCATCTTCAGTTATCCTGAGGAATATCTGGCCACTGGACTCAGCTGGCTCTGGAGGAGAATTGAGGCTGGTGACTTGCACAGCCCTCCCTTGCCAAAACAAAGTCAAGTACAAGACCTGTCATTATTTCTCTCTGATGACATGGTCTTCTTTGGCAACAAAGAATGAATGCACACACAGATTTAAGGTCACATTATGGAGGTCCCTAATTATAAGACAATGACCATTCACAGTAGCAGCTGCTTACCCTAACTTTCTGGAGTGGGTGAGGACAGGGAAGCACCTGCCCAAAGACCATGAATAGGAAGAAAAGTAGGTAGATTCTGATACATATTTACATAAGGGGCAAACATTGGCTTCCATTTTCATCTTCTATATTTGCTTTATGAGGAAATCAAAATAAAATGTGGTTGAATCCACTAGAGGGGAAAAAATCAACTATTCTTTACTTAACCTGGCATTGTGATCACTGGACCCTGCAAAGATCAGAAGTTCCATGCCCAAATAAGTCATGGCATATGAAGATAGTGGAATATTATTGTGCTATAAGAAACACAAATAGGAAGGCTTTGGAGAAGCATAAGATGACCTATTTGAAACAAGTGTGGTAAAACCAGAAGAAGAAAGGTTATGCATGATTATTTGGGGACTAGGGAGGGTTGGGGTACAGATCAGTGACTTCACTATTATTGGAACTTCCATTTAGGACATTCCATCTACCCATCTAGAAGGGCAGCTATTCTATAAGTTACAAGCATACAGAGTTGTCTGAGGCACTGTGAAGTGACATGGTCACAGACCAAGTAGGGGTCAGAGACAGGATTTGAACTCAGAGCTCACTGACTCCAAGGCCTAGCCACTACACCCTAATGACTACTAGGGTATAAATAAAAAGAATATTGAAAAGCACCTGATCTGACTAATTGCAATGATCTGCACATACAGTGGACAGAAAAGAAGACCTAGAGTTAAATCCTGCCTCCGACATTCAATACTTGTGTCACCCTGAGTTTCAGTTTTCTGACTTCAGTTTCCTTATGTGTAAAAGGAGGGGGTTTGGTTAGATGCTAGCTCTAAATCGATGTTCCTATGGCCAATAATGGCCTCAGGGAACAGATGACAAAGTACACTTTTCCTCCTCTCATTAGAGAAATGGGAGACTATAGATGTGGCAAATGCCTAACACTAGCAGACAGGCAGTTGCTGTATTGATTGGGTTTTGGTTAACTTGCTTCTGTCACTGGAGAGAATTCAATGTATATTTGTGTGGCAAGGGAGGTATATTCAGAAATCTGTATGATATAAAAAACAAAGAACGTCAATAAAATCTAAAAGTAAAAAATAAAAAAGATCAAAAGTTTCTTACTGAACACTTGCTGGTTTTTACAAATATGTCAACAGAATTTTACGATAATATGAGCCTGTTGGATTTGAAATGGCTCCCACTGCTTCCATCAGGGGGCTCATTTCTCAGCCTGCAAACACTCTGAGACAAATATACATATCCCAGATTTCCATTCGTCCTTTATTTTCACGTCTAAGGGTTTATTTACAAGGAAATACTGCAAAGTCACACATTGTTACGAATAAAGACCATCAAAATATGAATTATTATAATGTGCCCCCAATCTCGCCTATTATAAATGGCCTGCTGCAGAAGCCGGAGAAATTACCAGCTACACTAAGCAGAAATTGATGGTATGGCAGAAGAAAGACCGACAGGATAAATTCGAACAGGGAGCCAGGGATTCCATTATGGCTGCCGGCTAACAAGTGATTCTTCCATAAATTAAATGCCAGTATGTTCTTGTTACTATTGGTGATGGAATATGATGACACAGCACAGTATTGATTTATCTTACATATGGATCCAGAATGGTCCACATCACACCAGAGGTGATGTTCCCAAAATAAGATGTTCATTTGTGTTGCTTAGATTTGTTCAAAGATTACATGACATTAAAGAATGAGATGTATACGTGTAACCTGATTCACCCCGAGAGGCATCAATGCTGGAGATGAGGTATTGAGAAAATTATCTAGGTCTTAGGAAAATCTGAGTTATGCTCTTTCGGTCAAGGATGGCAAAGACATGACTTTGCTTGGTCACCCTCTTGTGGTGAGTTACAGGACATGGGCTTGCCTAAGGGAATCAACACTGTCACAGAGGATGTCCACAGCTATAAAGATGGATTCCTCCAGATCACAAGAAGTCCATGAACTTAGATGGGGAAAAAAATGCATCTTTATTTTCACTAACCTCTAATTGAAGTTTCACATTTCCTTCAATTATATAAAAACATTATTCTGAGAGGAAGTTGTGTGGCTAAAAGGACCCATGATGCAAAATAAGGTTAAGAACTCTTTTTTTACATGATTTTGTTTGTGGATGTAGTTGTACTGATTATGTTAACTCTTAGAACACTGGAAAAAGCCTCCTAACTGAGGCTAGAAAGACCACTAGCTCTGGAGACAGAGGATTTGGGTTTAGATTCCACCTGACAATTGCTACCAGTATAATCCTGGGGAAGGTCCTTAACCTCCCTGGACTTCCGTTATAAATAAGGGGGTTGGACTAGTCACTTGAAGCTTCTTGAGACCTGTGATCCTATAATTCTATATACATAATCACTCAAAAGAATTTGACCCAACTCTGGGGTAGCTAAGTGGGTAGAGTCAGGAAGACCTGGGTTCAAATCAGCCTCAGACACTCACTAGCTGGTAACACCTGGGAAGGTCACAATGCTTATCTACCTAAGTTTTCTCATCTGTGAAATGGGGATAGTGATAGCACCTGCTTCCCAAGGTTGTTGTGAGGATCGAATGAGATGACTCCAAAATGTTTAGTACAATGCCTGGCACATGGGAAGCACTATAAAAATGTTAGGTATTCTTACCAAAATAACCATTCATTCATTATACAAACATTTATGAAATGTTTACTATGTGTCAGGCACTGCACTAGATGCTAAGGATTTAAGGACAAAAGTGAGAAAGGGTCTGCCCTCAAGGAACCCACATTCTACTCCAGAAAAACTAACCTGTCCAAAACCACATGCAAAGTACAAGAGAAAGCCATTTGGGAAGACCACACTAAAAATAGGGAATCAGGAAAGACTTCATATACCTGCTGGAAAATGACAGGTGTTCAGTATCCATGCTCTCACATGAAGTGGGAAACACAAACCTTGGATAAGCACTGAGAAAGGACAATGAACCAACTGTTCCTGGAATTAAGTTGGAAGTGACTAGGATGGCCTTTTGAAAGTGGAGTAATTCCTTTAAAGATCCCAGGCCATTTCAGCTTTTGAACAATATTCTTCCAATGATGCTAAATAGCTGTGATTATTTTGGATTACAACATCTCCAAAGAATGAACATTCAAGGTTTTCTAAAGGGCATCAAAGAGATTCCTGGTAGAGAAGAGTAGGTTAAAACAAATTACCTACCAAGAAATATGCCAGAGGTAAAAAGGATGTCAATAGAAATATGCAGAACTGGAAAAGGACAGCTGGTCATGTGCCAAGAGCAAGGAACAGCCAATAGAAAGCTTGGGAGCTCCATTCATATCTACATATTATCAGAACAGAAGAAAGGCCCCCTGCGTATTGGATGGATCCCTCATTGTGCAACACCCATGGGAAAACATAGACAAGGGTTGTATAGGATGGGCAGGTCTGGATGAATAGCTTACTCCATTTTTGGAAGGAGTACTCACATTGATGATATCACCAACCAATTCACTGAATTATAAGAGGAGAAAAAAAACCTATATCCATGTTTTTCTTACACACACACACACACACACACACACACACACACACGCAAAATATCTGAAAAACAGTGGAAATGACAGAAAAGTTTTTAACCTTAAAATTGCTTTCACATCTATTTTTCAAGCTGATTTTTCACAACTGTCTGTTTCCCAAATCCAGGAAAGCCAGACCCTCAAAGAACCATGAAAGGTGTGACCAGCTTACTGAGAAAAAGAAACTACTCAGAAGGATTTGCTGTTGCATGGCAACCTGTCTCAAGTCCTTGTGTCTTCTTAAGTTCTGTACATAGCTGATTTCAGAGGGTTCCTCATTTCAGATTCCCCCCTGCCTCCTTTCTTACTATCAACTTCAACCAAACTCTGCCCTGTAAGTGTCATTCTAAACTCACCCACCCCTTCCACTGTGCTCTCTGCTCCATTAGTAACACATTTGTTTTCATATTAAATCATTCCACTCCCCCTCCTTCCACCTTTTGGCCCTGAGACTTGGTTTCTACCTGGTGACACAGTTTCCCTGGCCATCATCTCTAGCACTGGCTGGAATTCCACTTCATTCTCTGGATTCGCTGGTAGTGGGGGGGGGGCAGGGAGTGGAAGGGCAGTTGGAATACTCCTTGTTCCTTTTTGCCACTTTCATCCCTCAGTAACTTGTCTTCCTTTGAGGTTCACTCAATCTCCCTCTATTACAAAACCAAAATTCTGGTGACTTTGTCTACCTACTTCCAGAAAACTCTCCCTTTCACCTCAACGAGGTCGGTAGCTGGTTCATTGTCTTTTTCTCCTTCCCCAACACCTCCCCTCAGGCTTGGGAACTTCAAGATACATATAGATACTCCCTCAAACACCAACTGTCCCACTATAGTCCATTCTCCCCTCAGTTGTCAAAGTGATCTTCCTCAAGTGTAAGTCCAACCATGTCAACCCCACTATTCAAAATCTCAGAGGGTTTCCTGTCACTTCTAGTAGCAAATATAAAAACTTCTAGAAGTTTCACATTCAAATTCCTTTATCTTTCCAGTTTTCTTACACACTGCTCACCTCCACATACCCTGAGATCCAGCAATACCAGCTGGAACAAGATCCTTCATTTCCTGACTCTGGGCATTTTCACTTACTGTCTGTCCACCATGACTGGTTTTTTTTCCCCTCCTCATTTCTGCCTCCTCTCTTCCTCCAAGTCTCACCTAAAACTCCGCTTTCCATAAGAAGATTTTTCTATTCCACCTTAATGCAGTGCCTGTTATCTCCAGTTCATCCTATGTCTAGCTTGTTTCCACATACTTGTTTGCGTGCTGTCTCCCCCATAAGACTATGAGGCCCATGAGAGGAGGGACTGTCATTTGCCTTTCTTTCTACAGCACAGTTCCTGGGATAGAGTAGGTGCTTGGTTACCATTCTCAGAAAAATGCAGATGAGAACATTTATGACAATAGACTCATTAAGGTTATCGCAAAGGTTGGAAGTACATATCCAACCTAAAACATGTTTGCCGAATTATAATTTCTAAAACGGGAAGAGAAGAAAAATTTCAACAAAAAGTTATTAAATGTCTGAAAAAAAAGTATTTTAAAATATCTCAGGAGCTATAATACATGAGAAAAATATTAACTCTGCAATACCAAGTAAATTGTGATCTGAAACTAGACTTCAGAAATATAATGTGCAATGCCTTATTGCATCACTAAACTCAAAATGATTTGTATCTCCTCTCTGGTGAAAGGAATTGTTCCTGGGGGAGGACATGAGAGATAGTTTGTAACAAAGTCAAGGAAAAGGAAATAGGTGCTGAAATTTGTTTAGATATACATTCCAGTTTACTTTACCCTCTTACTCAAAATATACCTCGCTCATACACCCTTGAGAAATGTGCCAATGCACATCATTTGCTTGCCAACATATCCACCATGTCTGCCATGTGCTCCTTTGCCACATGACCTTGGACAAATTCCTTTATTTCCCTAAAAAAAGCCAGGAGTTTTTATATCTTAATGTTTAATCTAACATTGAAATGGTACCAATTTTATGATGGATTTGTGGATTGAGAAGAAATCAGAACCGATTACAATCATGTCTCTGAGAAAACAAATACTGGGGGCGGGGATTAGATGGCACATTGTTTCTAATTATAAGAATACAATTATCAAATCTTGTTCCTGGGATGGAATTTTATAATTGTAGAATCTCATAATGACTCTCATACACGTGTTTATTCCTGTCATGTATATATTGACTTATTCTTCCAAAATCCCAAGTCTAAATTGAAATAAGAGTGGATAACCATCTGTCCCCATTTCCACACATCCCAAAATACTTGTTCTGTCATCTATAATCTGATACCTGACGCAGAGTTTGAATTGCTTTAAAAAATTGGAGAGGAGAAATTCCCACTACATAAATAAACTTGTTTATTTATATAGCATTCCAAAAGTTTTAGTGCAGTTTTAATCCATTAGGCAGTTAGTCAACAAGCATTTATTAAATGCTTACTATATGCCAGGCATTAGGAAAACAAATAAAAGCTGAAAGAAAAAGACTCTCTACCCTCAAGGAGCCCACATTCCAATGGAGGAGGGAGCAGAAAGAGAAAGTAACCTGGGCAGGAGTATGGCAGAGAAAGTCATATGGAAATGAGTCAGTCACACAGCCTGGAGAGAAATGAAGACACCTTTGTCCATGGCCTCCTTCTCTTAGTGGTTCTGGGAAGAGCCAATCAGAAGGTAAGATTTCAGGAGCAAGGAATACTTCCAAAGTGGAGAAGGAATGCAGGGGTAGGTTAAATGAGCTTTCAAAATGAAAAGGTTTCTATGGCTTGAAAGAGAAATCTTGTGAAAATGAGTCAGCCTTACAGCCTGGAGAGGGATGATGCATTTAACACTGCACCAAGACTTTTGGAATACTCTACGTTAGTATGCCACTCTAAAATTTTAAAATCACCAAACCCCATGACAAAATGTTCAGCCAAAGACATCAGTTCATAGCAGAACGAGAACTGCCCTAAGAGTAGGAAAACGTGGGTCCTAATTCTGGTCTACCATTTGCTTTTTAGTCATGTGACCTTGGACAAATTCCTTTATTTCTCATTTCTACCAGTGAAAAAAATTTTTAAATGAGGGCTTTGGTGTTCTCTGAAGTTTCTTCAAGTTTCTACAATCCTATATTTAAAGCTGGAAGGGACCTCTGAGGCCTCAGTCCAAAACTCTCATTTTCCAGATAAGAAAACTGAGGCTCAAGGTGGTTAGGTGATTTACTCAAGGTCACACGAGTAGCAAGTGTCAGGGTGGCATTTAAATCCAGGTCCTAAAACTTCGTAACTAGTCCTTTTTCCATGAAATCATCTAGCCTTCTTGATTATGCTATGGTCAGTGACTCATCTGTTCTACCAGCTTGAGAGGGGGCAGGGTACAGATGAAGCACTTTTAATTCCCCCCATCATTACCTATTATTAATGAAAGAGCTGATAGCCTATACATAAAAGCCTCTACACCTACCTGTTATGCTTTAATCTATCTGGGGAGAAAGAGATGGCAAGTATAACAACAACACACTCCTATCGCACTACGGCATTTGCATAATGCCTTCTGACAGAGAAGGAGAAGGCCTCCAGACCAGGCCATACAGGTGTCCCAAAAGTCTTAGGGCAGTTTTGAGCTCTAAAGGTTATTATTTAAAAGCTTTAAACTACACTAAAACTTTTAGGACATCCTGTATAAGATATGATATCTCTAAAACATTTTTCAAGTTTGTACAATTCATTATATTCATTATCTTATGTGAGCCTCACAACCTCCCATAAGGAGGTACTCTTGCTCCTGTTTCATAGATAAGAAAACAGAAAGTCAGAATGGTGAAATAACTTGTCAGGGGTCACATAGCTCATAAGCTTCAGAGGCAGGATTTGAATCCAAGATTTCCTAACCTACTACTGTTCAGTCATTTTTCAGCTATATCCAGCTCTTGATGACCCCATTTTGGAGATTTTCTTCACAGATATACTGGAGTGGTATGCCATTTCCTTCTCCAGTTCATTTTACAGATGAGGAAACTGAGGCCAACAGGGTAAAGTGACTTACTCAGGCTCACACAGCTAGTCAGTATCTGAGGCCAGATTTGAACTCAGAGGAGTCTGTGACTCCACGCCCAGCACTCCATCCATTGTCCCACCTAACTGCCCCATAAGTAGTATAACCATGTATATGCTTACTTTATTATCAAGAATTCCAACAGATTAGAACAATGCAAGCAAAGGCTCTCCATCTGTGTTCAATTCCCTAATGACTTAAAGTCTTATATAGGTCAATATCTGACACCAAGTTGGCTAAAACATTGGGAGGAGAGAAATTCCCACAACTGCTAATTTGCTCGTTGAATTCTGCCAATGAGTATAATCATTTTTTGAGAAGAACAAGTCTGCCCTAACTGATTATGTTTTAAAGGCATTTAATTAGATTAGTATAAACAATTAAAGACTTCTAACATAATTAGTCAAAAAAGATGAGATTGAGTCATTTATTATTCTATACAACTATTTTATTACTATTATATTTTAATTGGTTCTGATTCTCACTTAGAAACAATTCCTGAAATCAGATGTGGAAATCTGCTTTCATTGGGCTACCAAGAGAGAAAAACATCTTCTTTTAGCCTAAGATTTTGCAGCCTTTTCACAACACCCAAGATTTTCTACTGTCGTACAATAAATAGACGCTTGGGTATTTTTTAACTTCAGCACCATCAAAAAAGGCCAATTTTGTTCTCTAGTCTACCCATGGAATGGAACTTTCCAGTTAACCAAATATTCCAATTAATAGAGAATTATCATATATTTAACAATGGGATATGACAGTACTTCAAGCTGATCTCTTGACACATCCCTTCTCAATGTACTAATGAAACTAAAAATTCCATTAAGGGAGATTTACCACGAGAAGTAGTAGTGTCTCTATAGGATCAGAGATTTAGGTAGGGACCTCAGAGACCATCTGGTCTAACATCTCTCATTCCTTAGACCAGGAGGGGAGAACCTATGGCCTCAAGGCAACATGTGCCCTTCAAAGTCCTTAAGTGCAGCCTTTTGACTGAATCCAAACTTCACAGAACAAATTCCCTCAATAAAAGGATTTATTCTGTTAAACTTGGGCTTGATCAAAAGGCTGCACCCAAGGATCTAGAAGGCTTCAAGGCCATAGGTTTCCCATCCCTGTTATGGATGTTTACTACGTGACCTTAGATAAGTTATTTTGCTACTTGAACCTTTAATTTAAATTATATTTTTTTAAAAATGAGAAGGGAATCATCATAGCCTCCCTTCTTCCCAATTTCTGTTCAAGGTGGTGGAATCCCCCCATCTCATACATCCAATCAGTTGCCAAGTGTTGTCAATTCTGCCTTTGCAATATTTCTGGAGTCTATCCCTTGCTATAAGTTCACAGTTAGGTCAAGCTCTGGGTCTCCCGGCCTGTAACCTCTCCCCGTCTCTAATCTGTCATACACAAGTTGCCATAGAGATATTCCTAAAGCACAACCCTGACCATATCATGGTTGCCCTGTCTGAGTAGCTCAGCGCTTCCTCTTGCCCCCAGGATAGAACACCATCTCTTCAGTTAGTGTATTTCTGTTTCTTTCCAGCCTGCCTCCAAACTAACTTTCTAAACTGATTTTACATTGCTCCTGCCCCTCAGGTAATTGATTTTCCATTCAAATTGTCCTGTTTGCTCTTCCCCACACACAGTACATGACATCCTGGCCCCTGTTCCTGGAATAAACTCCCCATCACCCTTACTTCTTGGAATCTCCAGTTTTCTTTAAGACTCAGTCCAAGAACCCGTTGAAGAGACATCATTGTTAGTACCATATTCCCCTGAAATTACTTTGCATGTTCTTTTTATTCATTTATCTGTATATAGGTTATAACCTCCTAGTGGATCATAAGCTCATTTAAGCCTGTTTTGCTTTTGTGTCTATACTGCTGGCACATAGTCAGTGCAATTACTTGCACATAGTAAGTACTATTTAATCAATGCTTATCAAATAAATGAATGAATACCTATCTTACAATGTTGTTAGAAAGAACATGTGAGTCCTCAAGTACTTTGTAAAGCATTATACAATGTTGTTACTCTCTCTGGAACTACTCCCCTTCCCTGCCCCAACTCAGCACTCATGGGTATGAAAGAAGGGTACCTAGCAGAGTAACTACTCCTCTGTTCAAAGGCTGCTCCATGAGTGGGCATCCTAAAGCCAGAGCTTACCCGTTAGAATCAATCAGGAGACAAAATTAGCTCCAACACATTCACTAAGATGGTTGATAAGAACAGGAACCATAAAATATCCTCCCATGAACACTGGAGGCACATTGTCCCACAAAATATACAGAGCACACATGGAAATCATATGCTATTAGTGAGTGCGCACATGTGGCCTCATGCTTCTGGTATTGCCTGGACCCACTGATCTTTCTCTTCTCATGGTATCCTCACTCTGGTCCTTCCTAAGCTCAGAATCCATGAGCTCTCTGGGCACAGCTCACCTCCCAATTTCCCTTCAATTCACACTCCAACTGCCAATCACTCTCCTTGAAACTGCTTCCTACTCCAACTCTATTTCTCTCTGCTCTCTCTTGGATACAGGGTCTCCTCCTAGGAACTGGCTCCATGGTGAGATGTCATGGCCAATAAATTGGGAAGAGAAAAAATCCTCCTACCTCTTATCTCTTCTAGAGACACATGGATCACATTGCACAAAACTGCTCCTTGCCTTAACTATGTCTCCAATATTGGCAGACTTAGCTTTTTAAAGGTCACTAGGAACGGGGCCAATCTCGATCCAGCCAATGGGCAGCAGCCCTTATAAATTCATATGACAATCAATCAGACTGTGGCAGGGGTGAGATCAGTCTCTGAACCCCACCACCACATACATACAAGCTGTTGTTGTTACGTTAGAGGAAAGAGAAATTACCAGTCAATCAGTTTCAAAATAATAATCCTTTTGAATTGGTTCTCCAGGAAAGTTGAGCCCAAGAACTACTACTGAAAATAACAAAAGACTGAGAACCTTGCTTGTCATTCACAAGTCAGACCGGAGATCACCAAGGAAACGTCAGAATAAGAGGAGAGTAGCACATCCCAAGAGCAAGAACTCTTCTATACAGTGCCTGCCCCATGCATGCCTAACACTGTTGGTGATTTCCTGCTGAAATCAGGCAGTTAGTTAGCAGCCTGACAATAGACCATGGACTCTCTTTCTGGGGTACATATCTCCAGGAATTTCCCAAGATGGGGAATATCCCTAGAATTGTCAAGTCTTATGACTAACTGCAGCTGTGGCAGTTGTTTGTGCAATGGATAGAGCCAAGAAGACCTGAATTCAAATCCAGCCTCAGATACTTACTAATTGTGTGACCCTAAACATGTCACTTATACCAGTTTGCCTCAGTTTTCTCATCAGAAAAATGAGGTGGAGAAGGAAATGGCAAATCACTCCAGTATCTTTGCCAAGAAAACTCTCAATGAGGTCAAGAAGAACAGGACACAACTGAAACAACTGAACACCTGTTCCTCATGATTTATGGAATAATATATACAAGTGGTAATGAAAGAAACAAGCTTAAAAGTGTTACTTATAAGATTACGAAGTTTTAAGTCAGAAACTGAGGACTTTAGGCACGCAAGTGGGTTTTCTTTCCATTAACTGCTGCTAACTGAAGGCAAAACTTTCAGTAGATAAACATGAAATCATTAAAAGATTATGAAAAAGACAAAAAAGAGTTTCAAGACTAGACACAAAGGTTGTCCCATTTGTTTAAGGGAAAAGGATCTTGGTTTCAATTTTCGACAAAGCATATATAGAGGATGACACCCAAAATGGTGGACAGCCTGAGCCCATATTGTATGGGGACCAAGTAAAGCACCTGGGGGTCATCAACCTGGAGAAGAGTAACTCAGTTGGGACTCGATAGCTATTTTCAAATGTCTGAGAGTCTATGATGTGAAGTAATAGCAATTATAATAGCTAATATTTATTTAGGTCCTACTGTGCACCAGGAGCTATGCTGTACTTCACAGTTGTCTTGTTTGATTCTCACAACAACCCTAGGAGGTAGGTGATACTATTACCCCCATTTTAAAAATTCAGAAGTTGAGGCAAAAAGACAAATAGCTTACCTAGCATCATACAGATGATCAATGTCTCTCCAAATTTTAATTCAGGTCTTCCTTAAGACTCCATATTCTGTCTACTCCTCCATCTATCTGCCCTAAGGACAAGACTTGTGTCTGACCTTGGAGGATAGAACTTGGAGTAAATTTAGGTATAATATAAGGAAAAACTTATTAATAATACTAACTCTCCCAAAGTGGCACGGGATCCCCTCGAAAGGATTAAGTTCCTCCTAACCAGAAATCTTCAAGAAAAGGTTGATTGATCACATGTTGGGTGGAAATTTCAAAACATGTATTGAAATGGAAGCATTTAAATATAGATGGCAGATCTACAACGTGTATATGGAACTATAATTCCTAAAGCATAGTTTTAGTTAAGAAAAATTGAAAAAGCACAAGTCGTTGGGAAGTAAATCAATTGGAATTTTACTGTTTTGTCAATTTAGTCAAATAGTGAATTTCAACTTACATCACAATTTTCATTTCCGACTCAGGCACTTAGCATTTATGTGATCCCAATCATGATTTCTAACCCAAGTTTTTTGTATGCACTTAATGGGAGAGTAGTTGCGCAGGAATGTGTTTCAAAATACAAAATCTCAACTACTCTATTATTACATTTCTTGCTGATTATGATATGATTCACTCCTGCAAAACTTGAACAGTATCAATCACTGTACTCTTTGGAAATGTGCAATATAATGTGCACAATATGTAGAACCTCTCCCTCTGAATCTGTCTTTATCTCTCTCTGTGTCTCCCTCTCTGTTTCTCCCTCTCTCTTTCTTTTACACACACACACACACACACACACACACACAAACACACACACCCCACAACTCTAGAAAGGATGCTAAGATCCTGCAAGCATTTTTACCACAGTTCCATCTGTCACAACAAATAGATACTTGGGCAAATTACGCCAACATTTAGAGAATGTTTACAGGAAGAGGGTGAGGAGAGATGGGAGACCTCAGAAAAATTTGGCGGGGAGAGATATAATACAAAAGAAACTTCAACTAGCTCTAGATATTTTTCATATAACTAGTAGTTACTCACACTGCTTAGGATGGAGCTAGCTGTGATATTAGTGGTATAAGGAAATCCCAGATGGGGAAAGTCTTTCACCAATGCAGGTGAATGCTTTCTCAGCCACTTAGAGACAGAAACTTGGTTCGGTTGCTGAGAGGTTTAAGTGATTTGCCACAGAACACATAACAAGGATATGTCAAAGGCAAGGCTTGAACTCAGTCTTCCTAAAGCCAACCAAGGTCAACACACTATCCCCTAAGTCATACAGAAGTCATTTAATAAATGCTTATTGAATGAGTAAATTGCAGTGCAGTAAGGTCTTGGATCTGGAGGGAGGAAGGCTTGGGACTGACTCCCACCTCAGAAGGGTCACTTTTTACCTTCCTAAGACAAGGATTGTTTCAGAGCAATCTTCATATACCCAGAACTTAGCATGATCTATGACTTACAGTGGCTCCTTAATAAATATTTGTTAAAATGAACCAAGGAGAGATCATTTTAAAATTATTGGACTATTTGAAAATCATCATAAAAAAGAGCTCATCTTTCAAGAAATTATCAAAGGAAAACTGCCCTGATATTCTAGAACCAGAGGGTAAAATAGTAATTGAAAGAATCCACCAATCACCTCCTCAAAAAGATCCGAAAATGAAAATTCCCAGGAATATTATAGTCAAATTCCAGAGGAATAGATAGAAAAGAAAAGAAAGAACCAGAGAGTTCAGTATCATAGAAATCATGGAAAAGAGAGTTTCAAAACAGAGGAGATGGTCAATCAAGTAATCAACAAATATTTATTAAGTGCCTACTGTGTAGCAGTGTAAGCACTGTACTAAGTACTGAGGATACAGAAAGAGGCAAAAGGCTGTCCCTGACCTCAAGGAGTTCACAATCTAAACAAGAGGGCCAACCGATATTTAGAAGAATAAAGACTGAGGACACTGGAGTTCCTGTCACTAAATAATGACTATCTCAAGAACTCCTTGAAGGGAAAACATTGCTTGCTGTACACTGGCAAAGTTGGGTGGAAACAGTCCTTGTCCTCTCATTAATTACAATGTTCTACTATGTGCCCTCTCTAGAGATATTTTAATTCAGAAAGAAGCAGCTAGTGAGGCAGTAGATAGAATGCTGGACCCACAGTCAGGTGGAAATGAGTTCAAATATGACCTTAGATATTTAGTAGTTATGTGAAGTCACTTAAACTGCTTGTATTAGTTTCCTCAACTGTAAAATGGGAATGAGAATAACACCTGCCCTGTAGTGTTGTGAGGATTAAATGAAATATTATTTTTTAATGCTTAACACAGTGCCTGTCACATAGTAAGCATTATATAAATACTTACTCCCTTCAGAGTAAAGCTTAAATTGTCAGTATCATAGGAAGAATGGGTTGTTGTTATTGAGTTGCGTCAGTTGTGTCTGACTCTCCATGTCCCATTTGGAGTTTTCCTGGATAAGATACTGCAGTGGCTTGCCTTCTCCAGCTCATTTTTACAGAAGAGGAACTGAGGCAGACAGGGTCAAAGTGAGTTGCCAAGAGTCATATAAGTAGAAAGTGTCAGAGACCAGATTTGAACTCAGGTCCTCCTGACTCTAGACTCAGTACTCTATCCTCTGTGCCACCTCCCTGGCCTAGGAAGAATAGGTATTGAAAGCATAGAGTCAGAAAATGGTATGGATGTCCCCTTGTAGGAGTGAGGAGGAAGAGGAAAAAGAAATACCTGAACTGGGTGATGGCTTTTTACCAAGACCCTTTCACCAGAATATGTATAGAAGTCAGCTACTGGAAGGGAACTGTTATATTTTGCATCAGGCTAGTTTGTATGCAGTGAGAGAAAGACTAAGGGAAGCTGAGAGGAGCAGGACAGTTGTAGCCTCTACAGTGTTGGAGACCAATTCCTTCATCCCTTGTGTCTTCATTACAGTCTCCATAAACCCTCCATAAAGCAGTCATCTGAGAAGTGAGCAGTTATGAAAACTGTGGTCACACTCTACACCCAGCCTAGAGCTTCCAGCTGAGTTCAGTCCTAACTTTATGTTCCAAAGGACTAGAAAACCATTGGGAATATAACATCAGCTGAGTCTAGGAGGTTACAACTCATCTGCCAATGAAAGATTTTTCTCTATAGATGAGAAGCAGAATCATAGCTCATGGGCTAGTTCTCATAGAAATTCACAAAGTCTCACTTCATCTTAGTGAAGGAAAACATAAGCTAAAAACAGTTCACTATTGCACCACAAATCTCATGGATTTTCTTCTAGGTACCATGAACAGACACTGGACCTCTGATTTCATTGATATGGAGAGACTGGAGAGGTGAAGAAGTTCCTTCTACCAATGTAAGTCAGCACTGTCTCTCCAACTCAGAGACTTAGAGAGCTGCCGAGAACACTAAGAAGTTAAGGACTTGTCCAGAGCCTGTGTAAGACTATGTCAGAGGCAAGATTTGAACTCCATTCTGCTACCCACTATCTGCTACACTGCTCCTTACCATACCTGGACAGCATGATGTAATGGAAAGAGTACTGAAGTTGAAATCAGACAATCTAGGTTCTAGTCTTATCTCAGAGACCACCTGGTCTTAGGATGATGGATAAGTCACTCCCTCTATACCTTACTTCATCTATCAAGTGTGGATCATGGTAAAGGCCCACTGTAAACTCTAAAGGACTCTACAAATGTGGGATTATCATTATTCATGACCAGATGGTGGAAGGAATAATTATTCATTCATTTATTTACTTATTCATTTAAAGAAGCCCACCATTTTCTGTGATCAATATGGGTCCTGTGGTCTAAGATCCAATTTGCCAATCTCATTATGGAAAATATTAATTCTTTATAATTATGGAAAACTTGTCTCCAAAGAGCTTAAAACCTTTTAAATTTCAGCTACCAAGTCAACATGTACTTACCACAAGGAGAGCTGTCAAGTATTATTAATTCTGGCACTCAGGAAAACTAGGGACAGCTAAGTGGTAGAGTAGATAAAATGTCATTTCTGGAATCAGGAACAGTCACCTTCCGAGTTCAAATCTTGCTTCTGATTCTTACTAGCTGTGTGAGAATGAATAAGTCCCTTAACATCTGTGAACCCCAGGTTTCTCACATGGGAAATGGAGATAAAACTACCCAGCTGAATTGGGATAGTGGTAAAAATCAAATGAAATTATTTAAAGCATTTTTCAGACCTTAACATGATCTAATAGTTAATGTGATCCATAAGCTATTATCTCTGTGCTCATTCAATCCCCTAGTAAGGTGCAAACTCATTAGCTAACAAAACAATAGATAAAGAGCTTTGGTCTTCAGAACCAGGGACAGCGTCCCACAGAGTAAGCAATAAGAAACATTAACTGAACTGAAGTAAGTTGTTATAGATTCCATCTACATACCTGACCCACCCTTTCTGGCAGTATATTTCCTTAATGATTTCTTTCTACCCCTCCTTGCACAAAAGTCACCTCTCCTTTACTCTTTGCAATTTCAGTTCTTCATAGTTTGGCAATGTAGTGGAAGGACCTTGTTGGGAGAAAATAAAAATCCAGGATCCATCTTGGAAAACTCAAGATTCATACCCAGAGCCTTAGTGATGACATACCATCAGACCAGATGGCCATGGCATGACCAAGTCAAGTTTTCAGGAACTGAGAGCAGTGACAAACATGTTCTTCAAAATACCCAACACCCACTAGTGGGAAGATTACAAATCTGTACATTAATGTTCAGGATCTGCCTTTAACAGGAGCATTTGGGGGAACAGTGACTAGTTCATAAAAGCTGCAGGAAGGCACCAAGAGGCCACAACTCTACTTGTCCCTCATAGGAGCCTGACCAAGGGCAATTCTCTAAGTTATAGAAACTATAGAGGTCTCCAGAGGAGGATTGGCTGCTGGAGGGATATAGGTAATTTTTTAATGAACTCAGAAGTAAATCCAATTTGTTGTTAGCTTGTAAATAAATTATTCATGCTTTGAGCCTTGTGAACCTGTGTGGAGAGATGATGATTACCTTTATAGGAAGTGACAGAAGCTGACATTTCTAGATCACCAGGGTGAAAGCCCCAAACCAGAAAATGAGAAGTCCCTCAAGGTGTACCCTTTCTTGCCAATGTGAAAATTGAGGTTAAGTGACTCACCCAAAGGCATATTACTAATAAATATTAGAACTGGGCTTCAAACCCAGGTATTTCTTGATTCCAGGTATAACATATTTTCCACTCTGTCATATTATCTTTAACCAAGATAGCAGTTTCAGATAATTGGTCAGGTGGTAAAGAAGAACTGTTTGAACAATCTTCCATTGCCTTTCAATTATAACCATGTAGACAAGAGGAGTGAGGATGTTTAGCCTGGAGAAAAGAAGATTGACGGGGGAAGGAGGGAAGGAAATTATTTAAAAAGTGTAATATAGATGAAGGATTAAACTGAATATGTCAGTCTGCTTGGAGCCAGGGGACAGAACAGGAACAACAGGTAGAAGTTGCAAAGGGACAGATTTTGTTACCATTATAACTGTCAAGCTATTAGGAGACACCCTATTTTCCAGAGCTAAGGCCTCAAGCTGTACCCCAAACTTGGCATAACAACAATCCTTTGCACTCACCCCCTGGATGATCTCAGCTATAGCAAATTGCTGTAGCTTCTTATATTTGTATATTTATACACATATTTGTATATTTCTATATTTGCTTCCTATAATTATACTGCTGTGACCAGTGCCAGGTGTTCTCTGAACTTGACCAAGCCCTTGTTGTATCCATGTTCCAGTCATAAAGAGCTACTATGAATCAGACTTGTCACACTGTTGCTGTTACCCCATCATTATAAGGGCTACAGCTCACTGCATAGCCATAGGTCTAATTGAGATCTGCCTACGCTAAGGTGGGTATCCCAACTAGAACTGGGGCCCAGGCACTTGGGTCTAGTTTTCCTTGTTTGTGTGCCATTTACTTCACTTTGAAGTTAAACTCTCTTGTCTCTGCTCTGCTTTGTTCGGCTCCAGCCTTTCACAGATTAGAGGCCAGTTTGGTTCGCTTGACAAAAGTTAAATGGACTGCCTCAGGAGGAAGCAAATGCTCCATCTCTCGAGGTCTTCAAGTGAAGACTGGATGACCACTTGTCAGCAATGTTGAAAAGGGAAATCTTGATTAAGTACGGGTTAGCCAAGGATACCTCAGAGGTCCCTTCTGAATCTGAGTCTGGGATGCTTCCCGGGCCAAGATTAGCAGCACGAGAGAAATATAGCAGAAATAATGAGTGAGAATGGTGATCATACAAAAACTTCCATTTCAGTCCCACTCATCATTTAACAATTTGCAAATCACTGAGCAAAAAAATTAATTTGGGGAGATCACTGTAAATAATTCCATCCCTGGCCTGGGTGCTCACCAAATATAACAGAAACCCATTTCTGCTGACACATCTGAATTCATATTTAAACAGCTTTGCCTTGGGATGTAATTGCTTCGAGATGCCAGGGATTAATAATGTCATCATGCCTAAGATTGCTAGGAGGGAAGGGTGTTGAGGGACCATGTAGGTGCTATGCCCAGATTGGTACCTACTGGAGCTAGGGGCTCACAAGAAGATAGAATGTTGTCTACTCATCCATATTGTTTGGGAATTATTTTGTCCTTCAAACAGATCAGATGCCTTCCTAACCAGTCAATCCCCTGAACAAGTATTAATGGCAAAAACATTTTCAGTCCACACTGAGAAACTACACAAAAATATTAATTGACATTTTGATAGAGTATTAAGGTTCAAAAAGTACTTTGCATTCATTAACCAGTCAAATATAAGCTCCTTGAGAGCCAGAGCTAGTTTGTTTTTGTCTTTGGATTTCAGTACCTAGCACAGGATTTAACAAGCAGTAGGGGTTTAATAAAGGGTTATTGATTGATTAACTCATTTAACCCTAACAATCTTGTAAAGTGGGTACAGCAGGTATTCTTACCAGCAGGTATTCTTATCCCATTTTTACAGATGAGGAAACTGAGACCTAAAGAGATGAAGTAGTTTACTACAGCACCAAGCAAGGAAGTGCCAGAAGCGTTCCTGACTCTAAGTCTAGCACTCTATCCAGGTATCAGAATGGGAGACTGCCTAACGTTTTTAGAAAGAAATCCTGTGCCTTGTCCAAATCGATAGACAAGAATCCCAATGGCATATGAATTTGCTCATTCTGAAATAGCGTTCCAAGTAATGCCAGGACCAAATGAGAAAGTGTATGCCTAGCACTTTGTAACCAGAAAGTACTACTTAATTGCCAGCACCGAGTTTGCATAGAAATCAACAAGTCTTCATGAAAAGCCTTGAATATTGAAGCTAGACAATGGTCAGATGGGCTAAAGAAATAGGGTCTTAATTAAATTTTTTCATACCTCACATAATATACTACAGAGAGTCAGTGTAGTATTGTGAATAGAATTCTAGGCCTGGAGTTAAGAAGCCCTGGGTTCTAATCCTGCATTCAACTTGAGTGGAATGACTCTAGAGAAGTCATTTAACCTCTGTGTATCTCAAGTAACTCATTTGAGAAGCAACTCCTCAGAACAAACCTAGGAGACTACCTAATCCAACCCATTCATTTTACAGATAAAGAAACTGAGATCCAAGTTCACACAGGTGATGAGCATCAGAGACAGCATTTGAATTCAGATTCCCTGAATCCCTAATCAACTTTCAATTGTACTATGTTGGAGGAGGGCTGCAATCTTCTTCACTGGAGGGAACCTTCACATGTGGAGTTCCTTGCGCTGATGAAAATCACAAATCCTTCATGCATTGGCATATGTGTGTATTAAGGTACTGAAGTTCATTTGGAATGAAACTAGAAGTTCTATTGACTAATTCACTAAATGGCTTGAAGTTGGAATGGCATTACAGGATGCATTTTTAAATCTTTTCCATAAAGCATCTTTTTCTGAGTGGGAACAGACAAGGTAAATGATTTCCCTTCCCTGCACATTTTCGTGCAAAGACCAGAGTGACCACTTGTCAGGTAAGTCCTACCTGAGAATTCTTATTCAAGTACACATTGGACTAGGCAGTCTTAGAGGTCTCTTCCAATTCTGGCTTTCAATTTATTTCTATTTCTATTTCCATCGGCACCTCTCAATGCAACAATATGGTCTCAGAGGTCAGTGTGTTACAAATACCACCTACACTAGGAAAGCCTTGGTTTCCAGTAGACCATATGTCTCATTATGCATCCCAGCATTTAAAAGTATTTTTGAATCTGTCAACCACTTTGTTCTTAACTATTTATCACAACCTCTCAGTGCTATAAACTTAACTGATGTTCTGTTGACTACTTGGAGAGGTAACAATGGTTTATTAAACACTCACTGTGTGCTAGGCAGTATGCTGGAGGCTGGGGATACAAATACAGCTATCTCTTCCACATCGTGACTTTCCCCATCATGGTTCTGATATATTGTGGATTGGCATAAGAAGTGAAATGGAAACATTTGGGGAGTTTTGTAGAAGCCACAGATGACATGCAAAGGTTAGCAGATGACACAGAGCCTCCAACCAAATACTTGACCCAAATTTTACAAGAAGGTATTGTAAACACCTCATAAAAGAAAAAGGCTCAAACTTCTTCTCTAGTATGAAGGGAGGGTCAAGAAATTTTATATGAATTTCCTAGATCTTAGAATAACTGTATGGGCAAAAGGAAAAACAATGCCGGCACTCAAGTAGCTTACATTTCAATGAGGGAAAACAATTCAAAAATGGGAGTTCAAAAGGTAGGGGTAATTTTCTCACAGTCTCTGAGAGAGGGGAATAAAACTTGTCTGACCTGGGGCCCTGTCCAATTTTCCAATGGGAGAAGGTGACTGTGGGAGCTGAGGGACTCCAGAGTGAGGACACAGCTCAAGCACAATAAGAAAGACAAGGAGAAAGAAGCCCTAGGTATGTATCCTTCACCATATTTGTTTCTGGACTGTGACTCATAGGTCTTTGGTTCCAATCTGTTCCCCAAAAAATGCAGCTTGGGATCTCCTTGGCTCTCATGGCACACTACTATCCACTAGCACATCTAACGCATGCCAGAGATGGGGAGGGAGGGTGATGAGGGAATAAAGGACAGTGGAGACTGAGAATCCCAAGAGACCAAAGTGGAAAGGATGGTGGGAGGAACTTGGGCAAGGGATGAAAAGAAAGCTCTCTAAAAGATACGTTAAACTTCTCACTGCTTTCAACCCACAGTCCTGATCATAACCACCCAAGCAGCAACAAATAGGTGATATGCATACCAAATGTTTATCCATAAAGGAACCTACAGACCTTACCTAGGCACTCAATTTAAATGTACAAGTCAATTCTTAGAGTGTCACAGAACCTAGAGATGGAAGAAATCTTAGAGATCATCTAGTCTGACCCCTATTTGACAGAAGGAGAAACAAAGGTTCACGGAAAGGGAAAACTTCCCAGAATCAAAAAACTAGCAAGCCTTCATGTATCTGCCTGTCATTCATGGGGAAACCATCTACCCATTTCTATATTGTTTTGCAGTAATGTGGATCTTGGACAAGGCACTTAAGTTCTCTAAGTTCTAGTTTCCAATATGTAAAATGAGGTCAATGGACTAGCTGCCCTGCTAAGGTTCCCTCCCCCCAATTAAAGTTTAAGTTTATTTTCCATGATATCAGCATTGTTTTAAAAATCACTATAAAATTGGTCATTCATAAGATTATTATTAATAAAATATGAGTTACCAGGCAACTAGATAGCATAATAGATAGAGCAGTAGGCCTCGTGTCAATAAGTCTTGAATTCAAATTTGGCCTCAGATACTTACTAGCTGTGTGACCCTGGGCAAGTCACTTAACTGCCATCTGCCTCATTTTCCCCATCTTTAAAAGGAGACCGATAGCATCTATCTCCCAGGGTTGTTTTAAGGCACAAACAAGATAATTATAAAGCACTTAGTACAGTGCCTGGGATATGGTAGGAGACCCAATTTTATTAGGATTATCATTGCTTGCACACAAGTCTACAAGTCGTAAAATGCCATAGTCTCTAAGATCTGAAGTCAGAACTTGTCCAAAGGGCAATTAAGAAGCACATCCTAGTCAATATATTACCTATGGGACAGTAGAAGGAGCAATGAATTTGAAGTTAAAGAACCTGGGTTCAAATCCTGTTTCCCTCACTCACAGCTTATGTGACCTTGAGTAAATTAAAATTTCTCTGGGCTTAGATTATTCATCTATAAATTAAGAGAGTGGAATAACATCCCTTTCAGCTCTTTCATCTATGATCTCAAGAGGTCAGACTCCTTAGCTTGGCATTCAAAGCTCTCAACAACCTATTCCCAAACCACCTTTCCAAGTCTTCCTTCCTGCTTTTCTACGGAATAAATTACTTTCTATACAACAGCCAACCTGGTCTCCTCATCATTCCTAGAACATGGCTTTAACTTTCTCACTCCGATAGCTTTACTCATGGGTGTTCCCTGTACCTGGAATGCACCGCCTCTCATTCTGCCTGCCTCCCTCTGTCAAAATCCTGCGGATCCTTGAGGATCCACTGCCTTCATGAAGTCCTCCCTGACTCTCCAAACCAGAAAGACCCCTCCCTCCTCTCTTATAATATTTGACATCGGTCATCTGACATTTCCATTCTAGTTATGTGTGTATATTTTAATCTCGTCTGCTAGATTGTAGAACAAGAATTATATCTTTATTTTTATTTTTAAAAAACCTTGCTCTTATTAAGTTTATGAAGTACTTTCCATACAACAACCTTGTGAGGTTGGTGTTAAAAGCATTAGTATCTCAGACAGATGGTGTAGTGGATGAAGCACTGGGACTGGTTTCAGAAAGTCATCTGAATGAGTTCAAACCCAGTCTCAGTCATTTACTGGCACCCAGATTATCCAAGTCAGATGCTTTTTGCATGACCCCAAAATGCTTTTTCTCACACCCCAGCCCAGTACCTTCCTATATATTGTAAACACCTGGTGGTCAGGGGCTGTTTTTCTCTTTTTCTTTGTATCTCCAGGACCTAGTACACCCTAGGACATAGGACGTACTAAATCGATATCTGTTAACTGATTGATGGATTGGTTGCTCACAGCAGGCACTTAGGAGGGAGGAAGGAAGGAAGGAAGGAAGGAAGGAAGGAAGGAAGGAAGGAAGGAAGGAAGGAAAGGACAGGGGAGGAAAGGAAAGGAAAGGAAAGGAAAGGAAAGGAAAGGAAAGGAAAGGAAAGGAAAGGAAAGGAGGAATTAGGAGTCATGTGCCAATATTTGCTCTGAAAGATGAAGCTGAGGGAGAAAACTGTATTTCTCCTACCGATGACTTATTCCCCTAAATCCTCAGGGCCACATTTTGTTATCATACATATCACAATTACTTGCATCAAATATCACAGAATTACAGAGAACAAATTCCAGTGGTATTCTTTAAGTTTACTTATATCAATTATCTGTTTCTGGCCAGACAAACTACAGAAAAATAGGAAACTATTTTGCCATATGGTATTAAGTACAAAGGTAAGAAGATGTCAGAGAATGATTTTGTAAATTGCCACTTTGAGGTCAGCTCTGTCTATTTCTTTCTACCTACTCATCCATGCATTTCTTGTAGTGCTTATTCCATGGGCTTTACACCCAAAGAATTCATTTAGCTTTGTTCAGAAAATCCTAAAATTTTAAAGACGAGCAATTAAATGGGAATGGATTGAGATAACTTGTCCCCCCTATCCCATTAGATATTCTCCCATACTTAATGGTCATTCATTTTTCCTTATTTCTAGCCAAGAAAAAAAGGATATTTATCAAGTCTAGTGTACCCTCCAGCCCCTACCTCAACGATTATTTCTACCCTAGCTCTGAAACTTGGTTCAAATGCCTCAAAATACAGATTACTATCATATATTTGCCTTTTGAAATGAAGATTTTACCACTAGTGAGATCCTAAAGTTGGAAAGGGTATCTGAGGCTATTTACTCCAAAGCCTTCCTTTTACAGAAGAGGAACACTAAGCCCAAGGGGCATAAGGGACTAGCCAAGTCACAAGGGTAGTGAGTGGTCAAGCCAGTTAAACCAGTCCATAGATCCAAGTCAGAAAGGGACCAGCATCATTAGGTCTCCTCCCCATTTTATAGGGAAGGAAATGAAGTTGTGACTTGCCTAAGTCAGGATTCAAAGTCAGGTTGACTGATTTCATACCCCACGGTCTTTTACATTATGTCACATGCACAACAGATTATTTCCAAAATCCCGTAGCCCCTTTCTGTCTGGCATGGCTGAGATTGGGGATTGATTTGGAGTGTAGCAGAGGAAGGAGAGATTTGTGGCAATCATTTCCCTTCCCCCACCTTGGAAGCCCAATTTCTACATTCATTTTGTTCATCTGCTCCTCTTTGTACCTTTCAAGAGGAGACCATCTGGGACTTGTTAGTGTTTTTAACTCATTTCTCCCTCCACGGTCACATGTAGAAGGAAATATAAGATTAGATATGATCGCTATTTAATAAGGGGTTACTGAGTGTAGAATTGCTCCCAGAGGCATAAGAGGGAAATTGTGCTGGCAGGAACAGATAACAAGAGATAATAAACCTCTCCACCAACCCTCACCTCCCCTACTCTTTTCTTCTCCAATTACACCTTCCCAGTTCCCTCCATGCAGCCAATATAACATGGTTTCTAAGTTCCCCCCCACCCCCAGTTCTGGTCATTTTCCCCTGCTTAGCATCTAGTTTATGAGAGTCTTAACATGTGGCAACTAGACCCAAGTCCTATACTCTAGATGTGATCTGTACCAGGACAGAGTACCATGGGACCATCCCCTTCTTCACCCTGGGGGCTCTTCTATTTACAGAGCCTTGAGTCACGCAGAAGAAGTGTGATATAGTGGATAAAGAGTTGACTTGAGCATCCAAAAAGCCCTACCTGGACATATACTGGTTGTGTGACCCTAAGTCACTCACCTGGTAATTTACCTTGTTGCTTCGCAATACCCCCAGGCAACTCTCTATGACCTTCAATGGCAGATTCAGTTCTGATCTGCCTTCCTTCAAATTCCAGTCAAAATCCCATCTTCTATAGCAAGGCTCTCCTACTCCCCCTTAATTCCAGCTCCTTCCCTCTGTTGATTATTTTAGGGGCATTTTCCCAGCCAGTTACTTGACTCTTGAGTCCTTTGTCAAGTGAATGGTATACTACCCTAGGTTTCAGAGGGTTTTTTGCAGTTGTTCTCTGAGATATCTCTAGGGATCTGTAAGTTCTCAGTTCCTCCAAGGTGGTGCAATCAAGAGAGAGGAGTTTACTTCTCTCCTGGATTTCACTCTGGTCTGTGAGCAAGACCAGAAAAAGCACTCTTTTCAAGCACCCTGGAACTGCAAGTAGGATTCCCTCTCCACATCTGTCACCAGCTCTGCCTCTCCAGCACTCCTCCTCACCCCAGATCTGCCACTCAGGATTGAGATCCAGATTAGCCACTCAATCCCCCCAGCGTCTGTAGAGCTGAGGGTGCTGTTGCTGCCACTGCAGTGGCTGCTGCCACCCTGAACCTAAGACTGCGACCTGATTGTGCTACCCTCTCTCCCAGGTGAAAATGCTTTCTTATTGACCTTTGAAGTTGTCTTTGGCATTTGTGGGTTGAGAAATCTGGGGATCATAGCAGCTGCCCATGGTTCAGAGCCTGAGCCCTGAAGCCTGCTCTAGTCATGTCTGTGCTGCTTGGCCCATGCTGGGCTGTGCTCTGCTCAGAGCTCTGTGTGATAGACCTTTCCGGTTGGCCTTCCAACCGGAAATCTGTTTCACTCTGTCATTTGGTGGCTTATGCTGCTCTAGAATTTGTTTAGAGTCAATTTTATTTTATGGGCTATGGGGGTAGAGCTAGAGCACGTCCATCCTTCTATTCTACCATCTTGGCTCCACCCTCGAGATTTATTTTTTGATAAGAATCATAAATCGTTAGCATGGGAAAGGACTTCAGAAATCATTCAGTTTCAATACCATCATCTTACAGAAGAGAAAGCCTAGGTCAAGAGAAGGGAAATGGCTTGTCCAGAGTCACAAAGTCAATTAGTGAAAGAGGCAAGATTTAAAATCAGGGGCTTACTGAAACACATGACGTCCACTATTTCTTTCCCAATTTAGAGCATGTCTTAAAATAGTCCAACACAAAAATGAGTATTTTACCTCTTAGCACCTTAGAGTTGATCACCTCATTTTAGATCTTACCTTGTTGAGAACCTCAATAAGCCATATTATCATTGATCATTTTGAATATTTCTAAGATATTAAATTATGAAATGCTCTTATTAATGACAGAAGATTCAAGTTGCAATAATTGGGTCATATGTCTCAAGCTACATTTATTTAAGACTGAATCTCCCTATCTTACCCAGGTTGGAAGAGCAGCAACCATTCCCAAGCTAGAAACCACTACCTCTTGGCATGAAGCCATGGGGTTGGACTTGGGGTTGTTTTACCTCTCCTTCAGCAGCTTCATTCTCTCCCAGAAAATCCAAATACTGGTGCCAGGCTAGTGTGGCAGCTACTGACTCTTAAGCTCAAACAATCCAACTCCCTCATCCTCCCTGATAGCAGGGATGAGAGTTGTAAGCCATCAGACCCAGACTTCAGGTTTCGTTTATTTAGGACCATCTGGTAATAAACAGAAAATATAGACTGGCTGCCATCAAAATGATTTTGTTTTTATAATGAACTTATAACAAGTTCAAATCATTGTTTTTCTACTCATCATTCATTGGAGAATGCATTATGTTTGATTTACAGCACACAGACTGATGAATATTTTCTTAAACTGCAATCATCATTGACAAGGCATTCTGGTTAATCAGAAAATATTTTCATGGGAATTTCTACTTTAGAAAGCATAGATCATTTATTTTCAGGGATTCTTGCTCAGTTCTTGTTTCCCAAATGCCCAACACCCAGAATAATGTTTCCAAATTTAGTTCCCATCTCTGTCTCTCATCTCAGAGCAACTCCTGGTCCTTGGGGATACGCAGTAGGGGTTTCACATACAATACTTTGTGGTCTATGGAAACTAGACATCTGAGAGGTCTTTATGATATATTTTAGGAAACATCAATCTATAGAAGTTTTCCAAATGCACACTTAGCCCATAATTTAATTTCATCTTCTTCCTTTCCAAGGAAATTTCCAGATTATAAAACTACGTTGGCACTTTTTGATTGGCATAATTTGCCGTTCACCTAGAGAGAGTGGGTAAGTGGCTGTTTGTAAATAGAAGGCTCTCTCGAATAGGATAGAAAAGGGAAAGCATGATGAATGTTAGACTACACAGTACCATGAGGCAGGAGTGAGTCTCTTCTACAAATCACAAGTGATTTTTCTATACAATGCCATCAAATGATTCCCAAAGTCTAAGATTCTTTCAAACTAATTAACGACTCATTCATTCAATGTCTCATGGACATAATTATGAATATCTGTTCTGATGAAGAATCTGTGATTTCAGAATTTCCAGCACAGGAACTCCCATTGTTCAAAATGAAACCCATCTGTGGTTTGTCCAGTAAGTCCTAAGGAGTCTCCCAATGAACTGAAAGGTTAAGAGATTTTTCTACGGTGACAAAGCTATTGGGTCAGAGACAGGACTCCCCCCAAATGCATCCCAGTGCTCTATCCACTGCACCGTACTTCCTCCCATACCTTACTGTACTGTTGTGATACAATCATGTTCTGAGGGGCTAGGAAGGTATTTAGGGCTATTTGACCCATGCAGTTAGATAAGTGTCTGAGGTATGATTTGAACTCAGGTCTTCCTAACTTCAATTTTAGCTAGCACTCTTTCTCTCTCTCTCTCTCTCTCTCTCTCTCTCTCTCTCTCTCTCTCTCTCTCTCCCCCTCCCTCTCTCTTTCTCTCCATTGCACCACTGTACTATCCCAAATAATAAAATGAAGTATTAGACATTCATACTGTCAGTAAAGTTCATCATGCTTGGGCTTTGTAATAACTGTTTTAATCTCTCAGAAAACTTTTTTACTTATTTTCACATTCTTGGCTGCATTCCAGAACAGGTGTTCTTCAAGGAGTCTTTTGGCAATTCTGCAAAGCCTATGGACCCCTTCTCTTCATCATATTTAAACTGTATGAAATAAAAATACTTAAAATTATAAAGAAACCAGTTACATTGAAATACAGTTACAAAGTACTAATATATAATATAGATGTATAATGCTAACAATTATCATATTACAGATTCCAGGTAAAAGCTGCTACAATGCTGACCACTGGATAAGTGGGATATTATTATATTGGACATGGCTCTTTTCCACAAATAGACTGCATTCTAGTTGAGGAGACAAGACATATATATGTTAAATAGAAAACTGAATAAAGCTTCCTGATTAAGAACATAAATACTGTAAGACTTCAGAGAAAGGAGCTATCATGTGAACCAGAGGATTTGATTTCATGGCAGCAGTCAGGGGTCAGCCAAACCTTGAAAGATGGATTGGACTTGGAAAAGAAAAGGAGTTGGTAGAGAATTACAAGGAAATAACATAGACAAAGGCTCAGAGGCTGGAATGAGTAGGAGATTTGCAGGGATAGTAAGAAACCAGCCCCCTTCGATTAGTGCTGGGCAACAATAGGAAATAGACTCTGCTCATTTGTTCTAGTAATTAAGTTAAATATTTCCCTTCGAAGTCTATTTACATTATTCATTTGCTAGGAATTTCTTTTTCTATGGAAAGAGAAGAGGGAAATGTTCGCCTATAACCATTCAATTTTATACCCAATTCCAACTGGTGGGCTGCAATTCAACATGCTTTGACACTCTTTAAAACAAGCTCATTCCATAGGGATAAAATCATGGCAGTTCGTGAAAAGGGGAAAAAATGTGAATGCAAAAGAAAGAGTCCAGCTTCTCCTCCTGCTCAGTGTTCTGTGAAGTTTATCTGAGAAGAGACCTCCAACTGAGTTCAGGAGAAACCCTGCCCCCTCTATATGCTCTGGTGAATGGTGAAGCCCGACAAGGGCTGCTCCTGAAATGGAAACATGTCTGTTCTCATTAAATAATGCTCCCTGCATTCGTCTTCCTTCATCACATCACCAAGTGTGTCCCAATGGAAAGCATATGTAGACTCCAAAATGCCAGTATCCTTCAGTGCACACAGGATGGATCGGGGTGAGTGTGCAGAAGCAAAGCTCAAATCCCTTCTATGAAAATGGCTGCTAAATAAAATGCTAAATGATACTCATGTCATGGAGTTCTGCCAAGGACAGCTGACAAGCCTCACCTGTCTAGTCCATTTATCCTTTGCCAGTCTGAGTCCATTAGGTACATGATGGGGGAGTAATACTAAGGCAAACTGAAAATATGAAGACACAATACTTCAGTTAAAGTGGCTCTTTTCACAAAAGTGCTATACCATAGAATATCAGCAGTCAAAGAACCAGGAGGAAATCAGGTAATTATCTTCATTGCTGAGGCTTTGTGGGATATCCAAGGTATCATAGACAGAGAAAGCAAAAGCTGTAGATCTTGTGAATTTCTACATAATCATTACACACACACACACACACACACACACACACACACACACACGTGTATATGTGTGTTTCCCATGCAGGTTTTAGATAGATGAATGGATGGATGGAGAGAGAGAGAGAGAGAGAGAGAGAGAGAGATAGTACAAGCTATATATCCACATGAATTTGTGTAAATGTACCTGGGTGTGAGGGATTATGGGAGGAGGCTTTAATCCATATAATCAGAAATTTCCAGGGCTTCCTGAAGAACAAGAAAAGAAGATACAAGACTAACTACTCTGCCCTCTTCAGAGATTGTCTACTCTACTAGATTATGTTTTTCTAGAGAGACAGAGAGAAGGAGGAGGAGGAGGAGGAAAGATGGTAATTCATCTAACCTCCTAAAGACTCAGTCTCCCCAGCTATAGGGAGGGAGGAAGGAAGGAAGGGAAATGAAGGAAGGAAGAAAGGAAAGGAATGAGAAAGGGAGGGAAGGAAAGCTTACTTTGACCTTGCCACACCCCCTCAGATTTCTTTCTTGGCTCTCACTGCTAAATTTCTAGGAAGAAATATACATTCTCTCCTTTATCACCCATCCAATTCATGCAAGGTGTCCTCTGTCTCCATCATCCTAGTGAACCTGCTCCTTACTGGGTCTAGAATTATTTTTTCATTGCCTCGTTTTCATTACTCATTCCTATTTCTCATTCCTCATTCTCATTGAACTTTTGGCAGCATTTAACATTATTATTCACACACCCTTCCTCAAAATTTCCTCTCTCTAAGTTTCTGTGACATTGCTTTCTCCTGGTTCTCTTCCTGCGTATATGACTGCTCTTTTGGGGTCTCCTTTGCAAGCCTACCTTCCACTTCCCCAACCCTAAGCATGGAGGTACCCCTGTGACTTTTTTCCTTTTCTTCTTTCCTTATAGTCTTTCTTTCAATTTCATCTGCTCCCATAACCTCAATAAACACATTTATGTAGTCAATCAATTAAGCTCCTACTATGTTCCAAACACTGTACTAAGCCTAGGGGATACCAAGAAAGGCAAAATGAAGTCTCTTTTCTCAAAGAGTGTATAGCCTAATGATGGAGACAATGTACAAGAAACAAGAAGTTATATACAGAATAAATTGGAGATACTCTCAAAAGGAGGTCTACCTATTCAAGGAGCCTGGAAAAGACTGGTTACAGATACTAGATTTTAAAGGAAGCCAAAAGAGAAGATGTGGAGAGAAAGAATTCCAGTCATGAGAGATAACCAGTGCAAATCCATGAAGTCAAGAGATGAAATAATACATGCAGATTACTCCTCGATCTATGGATCTATCCTTGATATATTCTCATGGGAGCCCATTTCCAACCAAATGCTAGACTTCTCTATTCCATGTCAGCACTCAATACATCCCAAACTGACCTCACTTCCCCACCCCAAATCTGTTCCTTCCTCCAGTTTCTCTATTTCTGTCAATATCACCACCATTCTGCAAGTCACCCACCCACAAAGTCATGTTTAACTCTTTCATCTGGTTCACCCCCTCTCTTCTATCAGTTGTGAAGTCTTGTTAATCTATCTTGTTCTTGTATCCATTCCTTCATTCTCTATTTGAACTTTGACAGGGCAGTTAGGTGGTACAGTGGATAGACCACCAGTGCAGGAGTCAGGAGGACCTGAGGTCAAATCTCACCTCAGACACTTGACATTCACTAGCTGTGAGACCTTGGGGAAGTCACTTAACCCCAGTTGCCTCATCCTGGGTAATCTCCAGTCATTCTGATGAATATCTGGTCACTGGATTCAGATGGCTCTGGAGGAGAAGTGAGGCTGGTGACCTGCACAGCCCTCCCTCACTCAAAACAGTCAAATGCAAGTCATGTCATCATTTCTCTGATGGCATGGTCTTCTTCAGCAATGAAGGATGAAAACACACACACACACACACACACACACACACACACACACACACATTTGAATTCTGCCTAACTAGCCTCCCTTCCTCCAATCTTTTTTTCTCTATAATAAATTTTTCATACCTAAATTAACTATGTAATGACCAAGTCATTCCCTGACACATTCCCCCATTCAAAAGCCTCCAGTGGTTCCTCTTTGCCTGGAATAAAGGACTCCTTAGTTTGGTATATAAAGGCCCCTGCAATCTGACTCCAAACTATCCTCTCCATCTTATTTCACTCTTTTCTTCCTCTTTCACTACACATGTGAGGTACTAGCTAACCCACATATCTTCCCGGCATGCCTACCTCTATACACAGACTGTCCCCTATCCCTTGAATGTACTCAATCTATCCTTCAATAAACATTTATCAGTAACTACTCAGCGCCAGGCACTGTGCTAATCTTTATCTTCCTTTAAGACTCTGTTCAGGTAAAGCCTCCTCAATGAAGCCTTCCTTGAGATCTCCATCCCCAAATAAAAGAGATCTTTTCCTCTGCATATTTCTTGACACTGTGCTTAGACCCCCTTTCTCCCTCTCCTTTCACTATATGAGATAGGAACCAGACCTAAGATTCCATCGATGGAGGAACTAAATCCTTTTATCAATGTAAATCTAGCACTTTCTCTGCAACTTGGTCTTTAACCAAGGGACCTAAGAGTCACAGAGCCATATGTGTCAGAGGCTAGATTCGAACTCAAATCTTCCTGGCTTTGATGCCAGCTGTCTATTATATTATGCTCTTTCTCTGTATAATAACAGTACTGTTACCTATATATGAGGCCCCCTCCCTTATGTAATTTACATTCATTTATTTATTTGTGTCACATCCTCCCTGTTAGATGGAAAGTTCCTTGAGGAAGAGGAGAGTAGCTTGTTGTTGTTCTGTTGTAGCTTGGCTCCCCTAGCACTGGAACCTGAGCCTTCCAAGCAGTCACAACTTAATGAGTGCTTGGTGAATTGCTGTTGAAATGGATTAAGTGAGATTTGCTAAATCCTAGCAAGGAGGTGTGAGTGCTCGAACATCCTGAAAGGATGTCCTGCATCTTTTAGTCCCCACCAGTCAGACCCTTCTCCCACCTAGCTAGACTCCTAACCACCTGGTTAGGAGTCAGAAAGACTTGAGTTGAATCCAGCTTCAGGTACTTATGAACTTGGTGACAATAAACAAATCACAACCTCTCTGGGTTGTAGGCTCCTTATCCCAAAATGATGAACTTGGATGTTTGGGCTCCTCCAGCTCTAAAGCTACATTCCAATCACTTGGATAATGATGACCACATATCAGAGGTCAACAAAGGTTTTCTCCATTTTCCTCAGGGGTTTGGAGACCATCTGCCTCTGCCCAGCCCTGTTTTCCAGCAGGCAGAAAGTACAGTTCCTCCTTGTGGGGAAAATGATGCTCTATTGGATTGTCTGAAAAAGACCCACCTTGAGGGTAATTTTTGGATGTCATGGAAAGTGGAAAAGAAGAATTCGAGATGACAAAATAGCAGGTCAGTCATTTTGACTACTACCAAGCTGGAGCAGGGGGCCAGGGGACCAGGGTAAACCTGTTCTGAGGATCCCCAAGCTTTCTTTGGGCTGGCTCAAAGTCACATTGACTAATAGACACATCAAAGGAAGTGTTCTCAGAACAAATTCAAAGAAGCTCTATTGTTGAAACAACCAGATGCCAGGAACTAATTTAAACTTTTTAAAATTAAAAGAAAAAGTAGTAAGTCAGAGAAGCCCTGCTGACCCTAAGCGGTCTGTTGTGGGCAGAGTAACAGGAAGAGTGGGTTAGTTCTGTAAATATCAGAGTTGGAAAAAATGCTGGGGTGTTGGTTTTTTGTGTGTTTTTGATTGGTAGAAATTTTTTTCCTTGCCAAGTAGAATATTTTCCTGAACTAACTGACTTTGAGGAAGACATTTTAGCCTTGCAATTTAGGTGGAAACTTTTTTTAGTTAATTTAAGAACAAATGTCTCCCCAGAGCTCTTCTTTCTTTTTTTGAAGGAATGAACATGGCATGTGAGAGACAGACAGACACAAAGAGAGAGAGAGAGAGATACAGAGAGAGAGATGCTTCAGGTCTGGAAGTATCCTCTTTAATCTCCCAAGAAGAGTGGACAGAGAAAGGAACTCAAAAACAAGAAAAACTAGGTTCAATATTTGACTTAGACAAATGAATGGGGACAGATCATTTAAAGTTTGGGGCCCCAGGCAGTTTTCTAAGACAAAAAGCTGGACCTATATTGGTAAAACGGCTTTCCTCACAGGGAGGTGAATGAAAAAAAATGAATTTTCAAAAGTATTTATTAAGTCTTTACTATGCACCTGACTGTGTAGTAAGTGGTAGCACTATAAATCCAAAAGACAAAAGAAGGGAAGGGAAGAAAGCCCACCTCTCTTCTTCCTGGCAGTTTTCAAAATGACTTTTCTGACCAACAGGAGGCTTGGGTGCATTATCCATGATGTCAGTCTGCTCTGGTAGTGGCAGAAAGCTACCTTCTAGAAATGAAGTATTACAATATAATAAGGTAGATTAAATTGTTTACTATTGGGATCTGTTTAGCCTTGGGGTTTAGAAATGAATGACTCTTACATTCAGGGGATTTAATGCAATCTTCTGCAAAGAAAACTTGCCTTACTCTGCTGGGGCTCCTTTCTGGGTTTTTCTGCCCAGCCTATTTTGAAATCCCAACCAGGACAGATAATTCCCTAAAGATTTCAGTCTCACCCTCTTTTTATTACCCAATGCCATCCCTATCCCTGTGCTAGATGCACCTCCCATCCCAGCTTTCAGGTCTGCAGGCAGTATTCGTTCAAGCCCCAAACAAATTTTTTTGCTTTGAGAACCAGTGATTTATTCATTGTGAATATTCCTTCCGTTGATGGAGACATCAAGTTCTCCAGGACCTTAGCAGACAGTCTGAGAGTAAATAATACTGGAAAAGTCAGTACCCTATGGCCAAGCTGGTGTTCATCCTCTCTCAACTTAGGTAGAATGCCTCTGGACAACACCAGGGCCAAGCTCCATGACTTACCAGCTTGGTAGGATCTGCCAGAGGTAACGTGCAGATGACATGTGCTGATCGATGGGCCCTATATTATATCCATTCAGCTGTAAGCCTTGTGTCACTCTCCATGGACAGATATATAACCACTTCTTCCCCATTCCCTGTACAACAGCTAAAATGAATAGCTTGAACCATGTATTAATAGAGAACCTTCTATATGGGGTCAGAAAATTTGGGTTCAAATACCCCCCTCATATTCATTAACTGTATGACTGTCAGGGAGGAAGAGGAAGGGAAGGAGGAGGAGGAGGAGAAGAAACATTGATACAGCATTTATTATGTGCCAGGCATAACCAAACATAGTAAAACTAAGCACTTTACAAATATTTTCTTTTTTAGTCCTCACAACAATGCTGGGGGGCAGGGGATGGAGTACTAATATTATGCCTATTTTACAGATGAGGAAACTGAGGCAGACATCAAAGTGACTTGCCCCGAAATTATACACGTAGGACTGGATTTGAACTTATTTCTTCCTGACTCCTGTTCTTGCACTCTGTACACCACACCACACATCACTTAACCTTCCTGGTCTGTTTCCTCATGAGTAAAATGAGGGTTATTGAACACAATGACCTCTGAAGTCCTTTCCAGTTCCAAATCTAGATTCCTATGACATTTTGTATGTGTATATCCATTTTTTCTCATATGCAGGAAAAATAAATCAGGCAGGATATTATAAGTAATAAATGAATAGCATAGTGTGATACAATTGCTATTAAGATACTCTACCTAGAAAGAAAGACATCAGCAAGCATTTATTAAAGGAAATTTTACAGATGCAATTCTCTGGTACGAAACAAGAGAACCTGATAATACCAGTAGTTGTGAACACATCTGTATCATAAATAAATATTTACAAAGAGTATCTATAAAAAGATATTTACAAATATAATTATAAAGCATAATTTTACATATGTGCATATATATTATATGTGTGTGTATGTGTATGTATATATATGCAGATGAGTAGGATTTTAGTAGAAGCTCACATAGAATACACACACACACACACACACACACATCTATAATAAAAAATTATAAATTTATAAAAGTGTCTGAGGCTGGAATTTGAACTCAGGTCTTCCTGATCCTGAGTCCAGCACTCTATGTGCTATATCACCTAGCTGTCCTAAATTACCTCAGATTAGCCAAGGACCAAAAGGCAAAGTCGCATGTGGTTATTGTTATGTATATGGTGGCATTACCCTTCAAGCTTACCAAAGGAGAGAAGGACTCTGAAAATTGAAGTTTGCTAGGCAGGGGCAAAATCCCCTAACCTTTCCTCATTGACTTCTAGGGAGTGTGCCCCCTGACCTTAGACTGGTACAACTGAACTTTGAAAGGCTAACTCTTCCCATCCTAAGGAAGGACGAAAACAAGTAATTATTAAGCACTTATTGTGCTTAGAATTGTCTTATAATGGGCTTAGAATCAGGAAGATTCATCTTCATGAGTACAAGTCTAATCTCACACACTTACTAACTTTGTCTATGAAACCCTGGGAAAGTCATTTGCCTTAGTTCCTCATCTATAAAATAAGCTAGAGAAGAAAATGGCCAATCATTCTCCTTTGCAAAAACCAAAACAATGGGGCCAGGAAGAGTAAGGCATGACTGAAACAACTCAACTATAACATAATACTGTGTGCTGAGCACTTTAGAAATATTATATCATTTGAGCCACACCACAACCCTCATTTTACAACTGAGGAAACTGACTTGCCCAGGCTCATGCTGCTAGCGTATGAGGCTTGATTTGAACGTGGATCTCCCAGACTCCTTGACTACTGTTCTATTACCTGAACCACCTAAGTGGCTCATCTAAGAGAGATGTTTGAATAAGTTGTGAACTTAAGTGATTTTTTAAAATTTAATGGCCAAGACACATGGAGAAAGGTAGCTGATAGTGGATTGAAGGTTGGCCTTGGAGTCAAGATGACTTGGATTCAAAACCTGCCAATGACATATACTACCTGTGTGATCTGATGACCACTTGGCCTCTCCGTGGTCCAGGCAAATGCCAAAGATGCACCTTTACAGATGAGTCTCTGGTCTGTATCAGTGAAGGGATTTACTGAAACCAGAATTCTCTACAATGATGAAATCATCAGTCTACTGTTAATTGCATGTCACCATTTGTAATTACCATCGTTTTAAATATGTCCCGTAGACCTTCTCCTTGCAAATGTAAAAGTATTAGTTAGCATTTGAGTTCATGACAGTAAAATCCACATCAATTGAAAGAAAACTGTCCAAAACTCTTCTCCCAGAGTCCTTTGTAAAATATTCCCTACACTTTCAACATTAACTTCTATTTATATTGCAAGCTAGGTGGTGCCATAGTACACAGAGCACTGAACTTGGAGTCGGAAAGATCTGAGTTCAAATCCTGCCTCAGACACACACTGTGTGACCCAGGGCAAGTTACCTAACCACTCTCAGTCTCAGCTTCCTTGTCTGTAGAAAAGGGTTAATAAGAGCATCTACCTCACAAGGTTGTTGCTTGGGTCAAATGAGATAAACAATATAGAGTCATTGGAAAATTTTAAGGCATTGTGTAAATGCTATCTATAAAGTATTGTTACTATAATTGTTATACTTTGTATTTATCTATCTGGAAACATGTATCTCTCCTCAGAGGAATATAAGTTCTTTGAGGACAAGGAATACTTCAATTTTTTCAGTACCAAGAACAGCAACCAAGACAAATATTTTTTGTTTAAATTAAACTAAGGGTAAAAGAAAGAAAAAAAGAAAAGAAAAAGACTCATTCCTAACCCTTGGTGCTAAGCTCCTGAAACTAGGTTGGTGGTTCTTGGAAGACAGACCAATAGGATAATAGCATCACCTGCCTCCTAGGGTTGCGGAATATTCTCAAATGAGATTATATTTGAAGAGAACTTGGCAAACCTTAAAGTATTCCATAAGTGCTAGATACCATTTATTATTTCTATCATTATCTCCCTCACCAATAACTGGTGGAACCTACAGGAGTATGAGAGCCACTGATGGGTCACCTTCACACCTCCCAGAAGCATCAGAGTAGGACTTTAGTGGAAGCTCACACAAGACATCCTAGCAAAAATCAATCAGTTCAAGTCTCTCATTTCCATATTTAAACGTTAGTTATCTTTGCAATCCCTCCATTCCTCTGATTCATATCTGGATGATATTTTTAAAGGTCAGTTTTCATTCTTTTCTTTCTTTGCAAAAGAGGCAAAGGGCTTCCCTGGGGTGGGATTTCACAAGATCATATATCTAGAACACTTTTCAATAAGGACAAGAAAAGGGAACTGGTATTAGAGAGAGTGAAAGAATGGGAAAGGAAGAGGGAAAGAGCTACAGACCTTTTCTTTCCCCCTTTTTGTCATAAAAACTCTCCATAAAATATTACCATTAACCTAATACAAAGTGACAAAATAATTAGATTTTATAAATCTAATCCAGAGTATAGGAAGCAGATCCATTCAATGAGAGCTATTTTTAAGCCACTTTCGAAATTAGAGATTTTCCGATGAAAGTTCACCCAAAGAGAGTGATTAAACTTGGTGCCTCCAATGTCTTTTTTTATTATTTTTTCCATTTATTTATTTTTAGTTTGCAACATTCGCTTCCATAAGTTTTAAATTTTCCCTCCTCCCTTCTTCCTCTTTCCACCTTCCTTCCTCAAGACAGCATGCTATTTGACATGGGTTCTACACATATATTCCTATTAAACAATTCTCACATTAGTCATGTTGCATAGAAGAAGTACCTCCATTGTCTTCTTAATGTCAGACTAGAAGACTTCCAAAAGTACTTTCAAATGTGGAATTCCTCTGAGCTGTGAGTGCCCATTCATGCTTTTCATCTCTGTGGAAGTAACCTCAGGTATGTATGACACATGAAATTGTATCTATTTTTATCTATTTTCTATATGCTAATAGGGATAACTATTTTCTCTCTCATTAGAATGTAAGATATGAAAGTGTGAGAATTATTTCCTTTTTGTTTCTGGATCCTCAGGACTTAGCACACAGTAGGTGGTTGAGTGACTCTCTGATCTATTGCTTGTTAGCCATTGGGCCTCCAATTAGCTAGTAGGTGGCTCAGTAGATAGATATCTGGACTTGGAGTCAGGAAGAGCTAAGTTCAAATCCTGCTTCAAACACTTACTAACTATGTGATCTTGGGCAAGTCCCTTAAACTCTGTTTCTTCAAATGGAATTTACCTCTCCAAGCATTGTTGGGAAGATCAGACGAGAAGATATTTATAAAGCTCTCTGCAAACCAAGCACTCTGTAAAGGCTAGCTCTTATTTTTATTCCTACCACTCTCTGCAGAACTCCATATGAGAATTTTCCCTTTTTTTCCTTTGGGCTAAGTCTTCCCAACCTATTCAAACAGTCCTCCTTTGGCACGATGCCTAGACACTGAAGTCTCCCTGGTTGCCTACTCTCACCACCTTATCAATGCATTTTCTAAAGTGTAGTCCCTAGAATGGAGCTAAGTATGCCAGTTGTTGTCTAAACAAGAAAGAGAACAGTAGGGCTACCACCTCCTTGGTCCTGGAAACTATGCCAAGACCCCACACCTTTTTCAGATAAACTTCTGTCATTGGGGTAGTGAACTCCCAGGAGAAAACTTCCTTCATCAGTGTTCACCACCAACTTATTCTTTAATATATTATCTTAGAGAGTTGCCTGGGTCACTGAAATTAAGTGACCTTCTCAAGGTCATGTAGCCAATGGGTCCAGTGAGAGATTTGAACTCAGGTCTTTTTTACCCCAAGACTAGATCTCTTTACTGGGTCATGCTGCCTCTCAGTGCCTATCTCTAAACCACTGATTAAGCAGTAGGATAAACAGAACAGGGTCGAACCCAGATTCCCCGGGGCATTACTTGGAAAATCTCTTTCTAAGACAACATTGTACTCTCATGAATCAATATCTTTTCTAAAATGTGGAATTGAGAAATGCAAAAAAAAACACCCCAACTCTTAGGTACCACTTCACACCTATCATTTTGACTAAAATGATGGAAAAGAAAAATGACAAATGCTGAAGGATGCATGGGAAAAAAGGGACACTGATGCACTGTTAGTGTGACCTGCTCTAGACATTCTGTAGAACAATTTGGAACTATGCCCTAAGGGCTTTAAAGTTGTAGACACTCTTGAACCCAGCAACAGCACTGGTATATCTGTATCCAGTAGAGATAAAAGAAAAAAGACATATATATATATATATATATATATATATATATATATATATATATATATATATATATATATATATATATATATGTATGTATATATACACAAAAATATTAAAAGCAACTCTTTTCATGGTGGCAAAGAATTAGAAATTAAAGGGTTGCCCATCAGCTGGGGTATGACTAGACAAGTTGTAATATATCATTGTGATAGAATACTATTGTGCTACAAGAAATGACAAGGCAGGGGATATTTCAGAAAAACCTGGGAAAATTTATATGAGCTGATGCAAAGTAAAATGAGCAAAGTCAGAAGAATGTTGTATATAACAGCAATATTATAATGATAATCAACCATGAAAGTTTTAGCTACTCTCTTCTATACAATGATCCAAGACAATTCCAAAGGGCTGACTCATAAGAACTTACGAACTCTAAGTAATTACCAAAACATACTGTTTTTCCATTTCTTTATTTTTTCTGAAATATAACTAATATGGCAATGTTTTGTATGACTTCACATGCATAGTGGGTATCATCCTTCTTAATGGGTAGGTGAGGGGATGAAGGAAGGGAGAGACTTTGGAGCTCAATTTTTAAAAAATAAAAGAAAACTAAAATGTATAATTATAGAATTGATAACCAACACTTGAAACAGTCTACAATTTCAGTAATACGACCTTATTTGCATCATTAGGTTATAAGACATTATATGTGAGTCAGAAACTATATCTTGCAATTCTCCTCAATAGACATCTCACTCTCTAGGATGCACATACAATTCATTTCAATTCAGTATTCAGGAACTAAGTCATTGCTATAGGAAAATCATTAATCCCAGCAATGGAGGGGGGAGGAGGGAAATCACAAACATGAAACCATGAAGTCTTTGTTATGTCTTTGTCTAGTCAGGACAAAATGCCATCATAAGCATCTACTTTGTACTTGGGAGTCAGGGGAAAGTCATCATGTTAAGGAAATAAAGACAAAACAAGGAAGAAAGTGCCTTCTCTCAAGGACCTTATACTTTACTGAATGATAAAGGGGAGAATACAATATGTATATAAATTACTTAAGAAAGTAGAGAATACTGGGCAGATGAGAGAAAGCTTTACAGAAGAGAGGATGGAGGTAGATGATTATGAGAGATGGAGGTGAGGAAGACAGGGAAGCTGTCTACATGATCGAGTGGAAGGAATGCTGAAATTGGAGTTGAGAAAATGTGAGTTCAAATCCCAACTCAGATATTTATTAGTTTTGTGACAGCTGGTCATCTCCATGCCAAGTTTCAACCTCTACCACTGACCAGGATCTCAAGTGCATGCCCCTAGGAACCTAGGTTCTGATTGGTGAGTGTTCATCTTATTTTACCCAGTTCTTGAAGCTGTTACTCAGTCATGTCCAACTTTGTGAACCCATTTAGAGTCTTCTTGGCAAATAAACCAGAACAGTTTGCCATTTCCTCCTCTAGCTCATTTTACAGATGAGGAAATGGAGGCAAACAAGGTTATGTGACTTGTCAACAAGTCACACAGCTAGGAAGTGTCTGAGGCCAGATTTGAACTCAAGAAGATGAGTCTGCCTCCAAGTCCAATGCTCTATCCATTACACTACCCAGATGCCTCTATGTGGCCCAGACTGAAGTCAATCATCCCTTTTCCCCATTCATATCCAGGTCATGCTGCTGCAACCATAAGCTCTTCTTTCCACTCCACTTTTGGACTCTATCTCCAAGAATAGCAATCCAATCAACGCTTCCATTCATATAAATGATTGTCACTCAATCGCCGAATGACTCCAATCACCATTTCCTCTGACTGACTTCCCTGTCCAAAATATTTGACTACCTCTGCCCCATCAGAATGTAAACGACTTGAGGATGGAGCAGTCCTGCTTGCTTACATCTGACAGAATTCCAGAGAAACAGTAAGTATTTAATAATTTCTTTTTCATTCCTGCATGCATTCATTCAACCATTCTCAACCTCAGCTACCTCAAATGTGATAACAGTACCTGTCCCACAGAGTTGTAAAAATCCAATGAGATGGTATTTGTGAATCACTTTGTACACCTGAAGACACTGTATACATCTTAGCTTGAGAGTTTTGTCTCAGGCATAGGGGACAATTTGTACAGAGCCATGGGGTGTAATCTCAAGTTCAAGAAGGAGTTCAGCTTGGGACATGCTCAGAACCTCGTTTGGCTGGAGCGCAGCACGTATAAAATGTAAAGAAAAGCTAGAAAGGTCATACACAGACAGAATATGAAGACATTTGAATGTCAAGCAACAAGATTAGAATTTGATCACTTGACAAGTCCAAACAGACTGTTGAACCCCATACAAATATTTATACGGAGTCATGCCTATGCCCCTGGGAATTCCATGGTGCCAGCCATGGACTATGTTTACCAAGAACTACAGAACTAAAGATCACCCTACTTGAGTTCACACGGTCCCCACAAAGATGATTGGAAAAGCAGCCAATGTTCCCTAAAACATCCATGGTTACATTGTAGCCCCTGATGCAATAACAGTAAGAATGGCGCTCCCTTTAGCTGATTGATACAAGTATCCGAATTCTAAGAAAGGGGGAAAGGAATAAGTATTTACATAGCTCCTACTGTGTGCCAGGTACTGTCCTCAATGTATTTACAAACATCTTATTTAATGAAAAAAAAGCAAAAACTATAACCAAGGAGCTAAGATCATATCACATCAGATCTTTCCTCACCTAAGGGATGGTCTCTCTGGAGGTCATTCCACAAGTCATTCACTTCCAGAAATAATTTCAAGCATTGATGGAAAATATGAAGATTATTATGAATCCATTGTTTCAGAGGTCAAGGCTGGGGAATTTTGGTTGGAAAACTAAAACAAGGAGCCCATAATACTAACCAATTGGTAGAAACAAAAGAGGAATTGGCTTTTTCACATTTTTTTCTTGGTTCCTTTTATTTAGCCCAAATCACAGCTGTTACAGGCAAATGTTAGCATCTCATTTTCCAAAGGGAAAAACAACATACACAGAATACACTTCTAAGATTAAGTTTCATGGTTGATATTTTCTCCATCACTTTTTTAAGTTTAGGCAATTAACACAATAATACATCAAGCCCTGACTTGTCGACTTCAGAGGTGTGAATGTTCACTCTCTCTGAAGCCTTGGGGAGCTGGTCCTAGAGCACCCCTGATTGTCACATACATTCTCTCCTTGCCTTCACTTCTTGGAAATCCTAGCTTCCCACATGTTCTGGCTCATGAGACACCTTCATCAGGAAGTCATCCCTGAGGCAGGGAGGGGCAGTGGAAACTATGCAAGATTGATTTGGAAACAGGGGCTGATGTTCAAATCTCCCCACTGCTGCTTATTAGCTTGTACACTTTGGGCAATCAATCAGTCAATAGCTATTAAGTCCCTATTGTTGCCATGCACTGGGCTCAATGCTTGGGATAAAAGAAGAAACAATTGCCAATCACCAGGAGCTTATATTCTAATAGGGAGACAACAAGGACATGTATATATATATACATATATATATATATATATATATATATATATATGTATATATATACATATATATATATAGAAGAATATATAGAAGAATGTAAAGAGAATAGATACAAGGTAATTTGACAGAAAGAGCATTAGCAGTTAGAGGGGTCAGAAGGCTTCACATAGAAGGAGGTGGTCCTTGAGCTGTGTCTTAAAAAAAAGAGAGGAATTCTGTAAGGCCAAAGAGAGGAAGGGAAAACATTCTAGGCAAAGGGGACAGCTAATGCAAAGGAATGGAGGTGGGAAATGGAGTGTCCTATGTGAGGAACAGAGAGGAGGCCAGTTTGGCTGAATCACAAAACATAGGAGAGAGAGAGTAATATCCAACGAGGCTGAAGAGATAGATAGGGGACAGACTGTGAAGGACTTTAGAAGGTAAAAAAAGGAATTTATATTTGATACTAGAGGCAATACCTGGGGTCAGCTACGTGGTGCAGTGGATAGAGTGAGGGTCCTGGGGTCAGGAAGTTGTTCAGTTGTTTCGATGGTGTCTGACTCTTAGTAACTCTATTTAGGGTCTTGTTGGCAGAGATACTGTGGTAGTTTCCCATGTACTTCTCCAGCTTATTCTACAGATGAAGAAACTGAGGCAAGCAGGGTTAAGTCACCCACAAAGCTAGTAAGTGTCAGGACAAATTTGAATCCAGGAATCACTGACTCCAAACTTCAGCACTCTATCCACTGTGATACCTAGCTGCCTAGAGTCAGGAAGACCTGAGATTGAATTTGGCTTCAAACACTTACTGGCTGTGTGGCACTGGGTAAGTCACATAATCCTGTATGCCTCAGTTTCCTCATCTGTAAAATGAGTTGGACAAGATAGCCCCAAATGTGCCTGCTAGCTCTTGATCAATGGTTCTTTGAGTCTGATTGATGTTAGGGCTTTCTAACTCCCAAATTTTCTGTATCTATTTACTTGTTTGTGTCTCAGGTAAAATGCCTGGTACAGAGAGGTCACATGATAAATATGGTTGAGTAATTAATTGTTGGTATCATATGTCCTCTCCATAGGGGTGTAGAGTGTTCAGGGCTGCTCTCCACCTTTGGTGTCCATGTGATTCACCCAATTCTCTCACCTGTGGCTCCAAGAAGCTGGAGCACCACAGTGGTCACACCCTAGTAAACCATTTTGGCAGATGGCCTAAACCAAGTTGAGCATGACTAACAGCCATTAAACCTGTTGGGAAGTTAAGGGGATGTCTACTCCAAGCACGGGAGAACTTCCCCAGCAGTATGGGTAAATGAGAACAATTTGTTCCAGTGGCCATGAGACAATTGAAGCAAGTACTATGAAGCACTTAGAACTTGGTGAGACATCAAAGGACTCCAAGTTCATCCACTGCACCCTGGGCCATCATCAGTCATCCTGACATTTGTTTTGCCACATGACTTTGATGACTTTGGAAGCCAATGACTTCAAGCAACTCTGCCTCACTTGAATTTAATTTATCTTTGAGTTAAAAGATATCACCCATACCATTTAACAATTTTTGCGTACCTTTAAGTCCTGTGGTGACAGACAAGTGACAAAGCAGCAGGTGTGAATACAGTGGGAACTGTAGTCACAATCCTGCCTAAAGGCAGCCCAGGCCCAGAGTTGTCTTCTCACAGGAAGCAGTAGAGGGATTCGGCAGCCCTCTAGGTGTCTGCGCAGCTTTTTAAGGACTGCACTGCTCACCTCCTGGCATGAGGATGGAGGTAGAAAAGGTGCCCTAAAAATTGTCTGCTTCATCCAACTCTGACCTCCTTACCAATGCGGGTGGGGACCCTACCTTGCGGTCAAAATGTGAAAAAAAGTACAAAATATTTTTCAAAGATGATTCCACTCACCATCAGCACATGGAGCATGTGCACACTTACAGACAACACAAAATCCAGTAGACCTGATTGATGAACAGCTCTTACTGCAAGAGAACTCAGCAGATATTGCATCAAAATAGCAGGCCTGAACAAGGCTGCAAATGATGGCCAGCTTATTGAAGTCAGAGCTGGATACAAGTTTCTCTGGAGTGGTTGCAGTGAAGGGGAGCATCATGAAATTGGAGGAGGTTTCATAATTAAATCTAATCTAGTCAACAAGCCTGTATGCCTCCAAAAAGGAGTGAACAAAGGCTCATGACAATTCAATTGCCAGTTACATCAATGTTCCCACAATGTCGAACCCTATTGAGGTCAAAGAAAAATTTTATGAAGACCTGGAAACACTTATGATCCATGTGCCAAAAGAAGACAAGCTTATAATTCTGGCTAACTTTAATGCCAGAATAGGCATGGACTATCAGACACGGTAGAGAGTCCTTGGGGAGAATGAAGTTGGAAACAGCAATAGCAATTATCAGTTACTACTGGAGACTTCTGCATCTCATGACTTTCTCATTACAACATTATTCTCTGTTCACCTAAAAGCAATAAAACTTTGTGGACGTGCCCGCGCAGCAAACATTGGCATTTAATAGACTATGTGATTGTAAGGAGAAGAGACAGACAAGATGGGAGTGACCAAGGCAATGTGTGATGAAGAGTGCTGGACCAATCATAGACTTATCCTCCCTAAGCTAAACATTTGCATTCAACAGAAGTGGCAACCTTAAAGCAAGATGACTATCAGAAGACTTAATGTCAACAGATTATATCTGAGTATGAGCAGTTTGTTGCTAACTTTGAGCTTGGAAGGTTGAACCAAGACACAGGTAACAACAGCAGAGCAGAAAAGGAGTAGGCAGCTTTCAGAAAATTTCAGACAACTGAAGTGGAAGCAGTTCAATGTTCTGGCATGGCTCTGGTAGACTGTCCGGGTTCCACAGGCATGCAACAATGAGGTCAGCACAACAGCTCTTTAGACCTTCAATTTGATAGGTAGTCTAATACCTCTTCTTTCACATGCTCTCTTTTGGAGCCTCCCAAATACTGAACTAACTCTGGCAATGTGTGTCAACCTCATCACCTATGTGGATATCCCTGGAAAGTATACTACCAACATAGTTACTAGTACATAGCATTTAAAATCTCTCCATTTGCTAGTGATGGTTCCACGTATGGAAGATGTGGTGCTGGCTGGTGTAGAATCTGTGTTTTCTTGGTGTTAATTGTTGGGCCAAAATTATCACAAGCAGCAGAGAATCAATCCATACTTTGTTACACCTCAGTCTCAGAAACTGCATTGAGTGCACAAATCACATGTGAACAGAAAGTCGTGCAACAATTCTCCCTCCACTTTAGTCTTGGCTAGTAGCCTTTTCCAGTTAAATAATTTATCAACTTAATCTTCATGCCATTTTCATCCTTATATTGCAGAAACATAATGCCCCAAGCAAGTCCACAGTCCTGCTTTACTCCATTGGTGACTGGGAATGCAGGAGAGCATTGTCCATGACACAGAACCTGAGCAAGCATGACATCGTGAAACTTATGTACAATGCTGATGAACTCCAGGCAACCAAATTTGCCATCATTTTCCACAGACTTTCATGACTGACAATGTGAAAAGCCTTTGTTAGGTTGACAAACATTATGCACAAACCTTTGTTCTGCTTCTGACATTTCCCCTAGAGCTGTCGAGCAGTTAATAACCATATTGACTGCTCCTTGGTCCTTTCTGAAGCCATTTTTTCTCTTGGGTAGATCATCTTCCAGGTGAGGAATCACCCTATTAAGGAGGACTCTGGCAAGAAACTCTCCTTCAGTGACTAAGAGATAGACTCTCCCATCATTGTTGCAGGACAATATATTTCTCTTTCCTTTGTAGAGATGGACAAAGGAAGCATCTTTGAACTTCTTGAGGATAACCCCCTCTTGCCATGTAACCTGCAAAATTTCTTTCAGCTTTCATTTGAACAGTAGATCCTCTGCCTTGTAAATCAGGCCCTCAACTCTTGAAATCCCTAGTTTCTTTTAAGCACAGGTTAAATGATATCTTCTCCATGAAGACTTCTTTGATTTACCTCCCCAGGTTATGAGTGCCCTGACTCCCACCCTGACATAAACTTGGGATTATTCTGAGTACATGTTATTTCTCTCAATAAAACACAAGCTTTTTAAGGGCAGGGATTATTTCATTTTTTACTTTTACTCCCCTCCGCCAAACACACACACACAGGCACAATCCCCGCTACCCTCATATAGCACAGTGCCTGACACAGAGTGGGATTTTTAAAATACCTACTGATTAACTGTGCTCCTACAGGTAATAGCCACAATGTGGAGATGACAGATCCAAAGCTTTCTCCTACACCTGCAAGCCAGGCAATCAGAACACAGTGGGGAACCCAAATGAATTATTTTGTTTGTTACCAATTTCTCACATATCTAATAACAAGTTTCTGGCTCTCCCAGCACATATGCTGGAACCACGTGTTGCTAATATCCCTGGCAGTAGATGACATTTCTTCCCACAGTTAGCAAGATTTGACTTGCTTGGGGCTGCTTATCCTAGGAAGAAAGTGGAAGCCCTTGTCCTAGCTGCATGTAGTTATTATGAGCTGACTGTAATTATGAAGATAATATTGGAGAAGGGCAATGATCTGGTTGCCTCTTTTATCTTCATCTTCAAGAAATAACGGTAACCCAGCTCCTGTATTGAAAGCTGACTATGAGCAATAATGGAAAATGATATTTACACAGTACTCTTCAGTGACAAGAACTTAGCCAATGTCTCAACTGACAAAAAGCCACCTTTCTGCTCAAAAATTTATAGCTTTATATTGTGTAAAGTAAAAGACAAATGTCTTAGCTTACTTTTCAAGGACTTTCAAAATCTGGCTCCCATTTGCCTTTGCCAGCATGCTTTACATTGTAATATAGTGGAAAAGGGACTACATTTGGAGTCAAAGGACCTGAGTTCAAATCCTGGCTACCTCTGAGATACTCTTCTTATGCAAACATGTAAAATGAGGGTATTAGACTAGATCAAAGATAACAAACTCTAGGGGTAGAAAGTTGTCATGAGTATTGAAACCGAATTAAAATTTTATTGGGAAATGTTTAATAATATAAATAGAAATGCAATACAACAGAGATAATGTTATTTTGTGTTTTTCTATGTCAATATGCAGCCTGCAGGAATTCATTTCCATTTGAGTTTGACCCCACTGGACTGGATAAACAGGAGGGTCCCTTCTGGCTTTCCCTATGACCCAGGACTTCCATATGTTATACTCCTTTCATGAACTCTTCCTTTCAGCCAGGTGTTCTTCTCCAGATCTGGCATTGCATCTCCTATTTGCCTCTGTATTTTCATAGGCTGTCCTTCATGCCTGGAATACTCACCCTCCTCATCTCTACTTCATAGAAATCTTCACTTTTTTTCAAAGCACAAACTTCTACAAGAGATATTTCCTCATTTTTCCAATTATTAGTGCATTCTCCTCTTAAAATTAATGTTCATTAGTTTGTATTACTTTATATTTACCTGCTTTTGTACATGTGGCAATCCCTCCATAGGATGTAACTCACTTAAGAAAGGGGACTGTTCTGTTTTTCTCCTTTTATCGCTAATGCATAGCATATACTAGGTGTTTAATAAATAATTTTTTGTTGAATTTTATCTTCATTCACTTCATTTACTTTGAGATAAGTAAACTTATCCCCATTTTACATATGAGAAGACTCTAAGATGTTGCCTTGCTTTATGCCCAAGGTCATGTAGCTAGGAAATGGCAGAGATAAGTCTCCAACCCCAGTCAACTTACTCCGAATATATTTCCCCTAGGTGGTACAGGGGATCTGAAGCCAGAAAGACCAAAGTTCAAATCTGGCCTCAGACACTCAGACTCCTCAAACTCTAGGGAGTTCTGCCTTAGTATCCTCAACTGACAAAAGAGAATAGCAGCACCTACCACTCAGGGTTGTGACAATCAAATGAGATACTATCTGTAAAGAACTTGTCACAGTGAAGGCTCACAGTGCCTGGCACATAACAGACTCTTAATAGATTTCCATTTCCTTACTTTCTTCCCCTTCTCTCTCTTTTTCCAGACATGAAAATTTCATCAATACAGGGAGCTCCTTCCTGGTGACTTCCTCGTATCAATGTATACTAGTACCTCGTCTATATTATAGAAAAATCTGGGGGCACCGAGAGGGTGTTATTTGCCCATGTTTTCTTAGTCAGGATGTTTCAATGGTAGACTCGAACACAGATCTTCCTGACTCTCTAACCCCTGACCCTGACTATTTTTCAATTCCCTTTCTACTGCACCACACTATCCCTCCACACACATAAAGAGAGGGAGAGGGAACTCATCTGCACTATCTAGCAGATGTCAACTTAAAAACTTTGGGGCAAAAGTGATTTCTCTTCTCAAAGCTCAAAAAGGCTGAATACTACTGGCCTGTTTCCTGTGAGACCTAAGAACTCCAGAAATCACATAAGACTAGAAAAAAATTTGTAGGTCAATTGAAGAAAAAAGTACTTGTTTAAGTAAATTTATGATAGCACCGAAGCACAGAATTTGGCAGAGGGATGCATCCTTACAGGTCACTAAGCTGACTCCCTCCAGTTTGCCTAACTTTCAATTTAGAGTACATTACACTATAGCCAATTTCCATATCAATTGACTAGGCATAAATTTGTCTCTTAAATTCAATTGAATTCAACAATTATTACATCCCTATTATGTGCCAGATACTATTCAAGGAGCTGGGGATTTTTAAAAGTATATTGAAATAGTCCCTGCTCTCAGGGAGGGCATTCTGCTGGAGGTGATACAATATGTAAACAGAGGAAATAAATACAAAATATGTAGAAAATAGTTCAAAGCAATGTCAAGAATGTGAAAACAATAAGAAATGGAGGGATGAAGGAAGATCAGAACAGACTACCCATAGGAAGGGACAGCTGACCTCTATGTGGGTGGAAGCTAACTACTCTAAGTGGGAGAAGTGAAGAGAGAGGGAATTCTAGCCTTGGAAGACCATTTGCACATCCAGTATGGGGCACACTCAGCAGCCCCCTTTGATTAGAAAAGAGAACAGAAAAACCAGGACTATGAAATAGGATTGAAAGGTTACATGGGAGGCATGTTGGAGCTGTGTGAGTGGAGGAATAATCTTCAAGTCATAGGACGACTGGTTAGTTCAGGTAGCTAAAGAACTACATTTCTGTAGCTGAGGCAAGGCTCACTTTTTCTATTAACAGTTTACTTTTATTCTTTCTTAATGACTCCAGGTTGCTCATAACTCCATTATCTTTCTCATGCCTTGGATCATCAAGCGATAGGAAAAGCACAACTCTACAATCACCATTGGAAAAGTAGTGCCCAATGTAGGATGGCTTGATAAATCTGTGTCGATGAAGGACAGGACTTTGCCCTTGTCATAGAGATGGTGACAAGGTATTCTCTGCCTCCAATAAAAATAGAACAGGGAGAGATCGGTTTAACATTACCATGGGAAGATTCATATCAGATTAGAGGAAGAGCTTGCTGACTTAGAATTATCAGAGAGGAAGAAGCTATTAGTGGTGATTAAGAAATATCCTTTCCTGGAGGTCTTTGAGAAAGAGATGACCATCCGCCCTGAAGAGTTTAGCTCTTAGAAGCAAGAAAACGCTCTAGTTCAAGAGTTTTTAACCTAGAATTTATCAATTTATTAAAAAAATATTTTTGATCACTGTATTTAAATACAGTTGGCTTCCTTTATAATCCCACATGTTTTATGTGTTTAAAAACATTATTCTGAGAAAGGGTCCATCGTCTTCGCCAAATGGTCAAAAGAGTAAAAATGGTGATTAAGTCTGTTCGGAATCAGAGAATTGGCAGATTGTGTGCCAAGCTAACGACTGCTTAAAATAAAATGGGGCCCCAGTAAGCATACTAAAGGTTGGCCTCATCTAACATCTCTGGAAACCACTCCATCACTATTCCAGTCCTTGGGAGTATGGACAACGAAAATAAATTGAAAGAATTTTAGTCACAAAAAGCTACTCCCAAGGCCTTTTCGCAACAAACTTATTTTACCACTTACCTGTTTATAGGTAGACTAACCCTTCAAATAAAATTATCCTGTAAGTCCTGTGCAACCTACACACTTCTTAATTTTACACCTTACTACTCTTTACCTCACCAAATTATTTGGTATTACTCAATACATTCTTTCTACCTACTTATCTATTTGTATTTTGGATCCCTCCAAGAGAATATAAGTCTCTTGAGGGCAGGAAATTTTTTTTATCTTTGTATCCCCCAGAATCCAGACTCTGGCACCTAATCAAAATTTTCTTGAATCAAATTGAGTTTGTGTACAACCAAAGATCAAGTAGCGGTCTCAGTCCCTGGAACTTCACAAAGGGAAGAAAGGCTGCTCAGGATTACCTCCTGTTCTAAAGAAAATGGGTGAAGGGAGGATGGGCATTTCTTCTGGAATTAAAATTTTTGTTACTGAATTCAACAGTCTTTCTTTTCTTTTCCTTTCCTTTCCTTTCTTTTTGACAACTAGATCAGCCTGATGATACCTAGGCTCTAGAACATACTGCAGGTTATTTTTGACTATTTTCCAACTGTATGTGTTCCCTAGTGCTCCACAAAGTATGAATAATGAATATTCTGTGCTTCCCTATCAAACTTTTAGTCTTGGCTAGAACATTTGGGTAAGGTGCTATCATCTCTACCAGGTAGACCTATCATTCCTACCAGCATTCACTTGTCAGAAACCTTTTTAAGCAGAATGGGGAACTTCCTTTCTATCACTTTATGCTCTGTATCTCTATAGCATGCACAGATCCCAGGCCATTACTGTTTTCCAACTCTAAGTCTCCATTCTGTAGTTTTTTCTCTTCGTTTATAAAAGCCAAAGATTCAGAATGCTCATTGCACAGCATCTTGTTCTGGAGGTGTCAAAGGTGGGGGGAAATGTGAATTAAAGCAGTTCTGTGGTCCTACCTCATGTCTATCATGTCTATGGTTGAGTTAACAGGAAAGAGGAACTGGCAAAAGTTGGAGGGGGCTGCAGGAAAACAGAACCTCAGGTGCATTGTGGAGCTATGAATGGGTCCAAGCATTCTGCAACACGATTTGGAAGGATGCCCCTGAAGGCACTAAACTCTCCACACCCATTGACACAGCAATACCAAAAGAGATCAAAGAAAGAGGAAAAGGACCTGTCTATCCAAAACATTTATAGCAGCTCTTCTGTTGGGGCAAAAAAACTGGAAATGAAAGGGGTGCCCATCAACCAGGGAATGGCTTAAAAAATATAATAAATATGAATGTAGTAGGATGTTACTGCACTATAACAAATGATAAAAAGGATAGTTTCAGTGAAACCTAAGAAACCTGGTATAAACTGATATAGAGTGAATTAAGCAGAATCAGAAAAAAACAATTTATACAACAACAATGTAAAGAAAAAAACTTTGAAAGATTTTCAAGCTCTGAAAAATACAATGACCAATGACAATTTCAGAGGGTCCATGAAGAAACATGCTACCTATTTCCTAGTAGGGAGCTGAGTGACTAATATGCAAAATGACACATTTTTAGATATAACCAACATGGGACTTGGTTTTGTTTGACTATGTTTATTTCTTAAAATGACTTTGTTTTTCTTTTCCTCCCAAAGTTGGAGAGGGGAGAGGATAAGGAAAAAAATCATATTAATTGAAAAAAATAATTATTAAAAAACAAAAGGTATCAATAAAAGCATTGTTGTTGTTAACAAAATGCTTGGGTTAAACAGGATAATCTAGAATATCCCTTATTTGTGTGCTTCTGAATCCTCTGCTGCTCTGAGAGAAGAGTTTACAGAGTGAAGAGGGCATCCAGCCAACAGCTAATGAACCACCTGGGTTCTGGTTAAGATGGGCTGTTACTCCAGGGAATAATTTCCATGTTAAAAAAAAATACCCGGAAAAACAAAGGAGTGTGAGTATAAGCAAATCCTGGTGAGATCATGATATTCCTCTGTTAATAATGGTAATTAATAACTCCAAAAAGTTTCTATAGTGATAAGCTCTTGGTCTCAGCTTTCTGGCTAGGGATTGAGTCCTTACAGAACACACTGGAAGAAACTTAAAGTATAGTTGCGACCCTCTTCTTCCTAAAAAAGACAATCTTCTGAATTGATTTGGAGAAGCCTCACTCTAGTTGACTAACTAAGAAACTAGAGTTCAAGACATATCAGGTCTAGTCTTGGGAACTGGAGATTATTTAGCTTAGAGAAGAGAACACTGGGGAAGAATAAGAAAACTGTCTTCAAGTACCTGAAAAGTTAGCAGAGAAGTAGATTAAGTTAAGAGAACTAGACTATCCAAAGGGAAGAAGAGGATATTTGCAAAGGTAAAGAAAATCAAATGTAGGCTTGATGTCCAGAAAAACTTCCTAGTAATTAAAATTATTGAAAAGAGGAGGCAGTGGATTCCCCATCAGTGAAGGTCTTCAAGTAAAGGCTGGATTGCCCACTTGTCAGGAATGTAGTAGAAGGGGTTTTTTTTGAGGTGTGGATTGAACTAGAGGTCCCTTCCTCGGAGAGTCTATGATCCTGGTCTCTCGGTGAACAAGTGGATGTCCACTGAGAAGCAGTGAATTAAGGTACTTCTCTCCCTGTAAATGTTTCTCCATCTTGGACTCTTCTGAACAGCTTCCCTTTCTGGCCTTTGGAAGAAGGTGATATAAACACACACCGGAAGATCTTCTTATTGAATTCTCTTTCTACACGCATGTTCCCACACAGTTCCTAAGGTAGGCAGCTAAGTCCTATTTTCCTTCCTTCCTTCTACAAAATGTTTTCAAATTCAAAACATATGCTGAAATACTCCAAGTAAACTTGATTTCCACTGCTTCATTTCCTTAGAAAATAATCTCCCTCTGTGGCACGTTAAGAGTCCTTCAATTTGTCTTGTCACCTTTATTTTAGGTGTGATTTCTTAGGAGCAATCATCCATCACTGCCAGGGCAGGGTTATTAGCTCCAATGCTGGCATCCAATCTCACCTGAAAATTTCTCATCAAAATGAAAGGAAGAACAGGAAAAATGTAGCAAGGTCATCTGCTCTTACCCTGATTCCCAGTTCAAAACTCCCAGACTTGGCCAGAGGAGCTCCACTCATGGTTGAACTACACCTTCTGGTAAGGGGACTTCTCCGTCCCCACTCCCCACTTAACTGATACTTAATAGTCCTCCTGACATCTTCCGATGTTTTTCACAGGTTGAGTGATTGTATAAGGTCAATTGTCAATTCAGAATCATCACTGGCTATGTAGAACACCTGGTCCAAATCTTGGCACCACCGCTTGTTACTTCTATGATTGTGAGTTCTAGAATCTTCTTCCCTGGATCTCTGTTCCGTCATTTATAAAATAAAACTGTTGGACTAGATGGCACCTGGAATCATCTTTCTCTTTCTCTACTACTCTGTGATTTAAGATATCCCACATGCAGTAGGATCCTATGATTCATGCCCTTTGATTTCATTGGTATGAGGGGTGTGGGGTAAGAGAATCCCTTTTATAGATATAACTCAGAGGCACCAACTCTACAGTTTATAGTCTTACCGAATTTCCTGGAGCATTAAAAGGGTAAGCACTGACCCAGGATCCTAGAGTGGATATGTATCAGAGAGGAGACTTGAACTCAAGACTTCCTGAGGCAGAATACAGCTTTATATCTCTTATGCCACATCCCACTGCTTCTCTAGGCCATTAGGAATATTGTGATCTTGGGGAGAATCGCTTGGCATTTTTGATTATACAAAGAATCGAAGTTTGTCCATGGAGAAGTTCCAGAATCGAAATTATCTCCACCAACCAAAATATTCATCCCTTCTAACTCCTATTAGATTAATATCTGAGAAATAAGGGTTTGCCACCAAAAGTCCTAAGACTGTCACAAAGCTACCAAGTGTTAGAGACAGAGGGAACTCAGACTTTCCTGATTCAAAACCCAGTTTTCTATCCACTAAACCTCCCGTGCACATGAAACATAAAACAACGAACTCAATAGAAGAAAAGATTCATGGAGGACAAATGGAACTCCTTTTTCAATCCAGTCATAGTATTTATTCCCTTTATTCTATCCCACCATTTCTCTGAGTGTGCAAGTCCTACCTATCCTTCCAAGACCTAGCTCAGTCCTGCCTCCTCCAAGGAAGCTTTCTCTCCATCCACCCCCCCCAAAAAAAAAACCCTACTCTCTCTCTCTCTACAGGTATTGAACTTACAGGGAATCCTCAACTTGGATTTAGGATAAAAAATAGGCTTAGTTCTAAAAATTCTTTCTCAAGTTGGTTGTTTAGAACTTAGAGTGGATTTTTTGAGGTATGATGGAAAGAATGTTATTCTAGGAGTTGAAAAGACATAGGTTTAAATCTTTTTAGAGATAATTATAAACTGTGTGACCCTAGGCAAGTAACTCAAACTCTCTGGGTCTCCATTTCCTGATCTATAAAGTAGACATTATGGATTATGAGAATCAAATGGGACAATAAATGTAGTGCTTTGCAAACTTTAATTCTTTATATGTGAGCTACTATTATTTCCCCATAAAGACAATGTTGTGAATAACAGTTAGCTAGCTAACCCATTCCAGCTGGCCAAAGTCTATTTAAGCTCAAATATATCTGAAATAATGTATATTTGCCAGGGAAAATAGTAACTAAAAGTATTAGAGCAATTCAAGTAATTAATTTTTAATGGACAGATTATTTTTAATTTTTCTCAGAGTTTTACAAAACCTGAGAGTTTGAAAGGAGCCCTGAGGGCACTGAATCCAAGTCATACCTGAAAAAAAATCCTTCAGTGACATTAGCAATTAACAGATCATCCAATTTTTGCTTGAAAATTTCAAAGGAGCAGAAATCCACTGTCTTCCAAGCCAATCCATTCCCTTATAGAGAATTCTAATGATTATTTTCCTTCACATCAAGCATAAATCTGCCCATCTTCACTTTCCACTCATTGTCCTTAGTTCTGTCCCCTCTGCCTAAGCAGAAAGTCTAATAATCCTTCTTCCAGATAACAGCTCTTCAAACAATTGAAATAGTTATGGCTTCCCCAAGCTAAATATCCCCAGGTCCTTCAGAGGATTCTAATGAGAAGTTCTCTCTAGTCCTTCACCCTCCTAATCACCTTTTTCTAGAAAATCTCCATCTCTTTGATATTCTTCCTAAAATACGGTGTCAAAAACTGAAGTCAATTCTCCAACTCTGGTCTGATAGGTCCGTGGTACAATGGGACTATTCGATTCCATTTGTTGGCCACTACACACTTCTTAAATCAGTGTAAAGCCATGCTAGAAAAAGAAAAGGGCATCGAATGGTACGTTTTTAAAATTACACAGAAGAGAGCAGAAAGAAATTCATAAAGGGAAACACAAGACAAAGGAAGTTATTATAAATTTAAGGTAATCTTTAAAAATCACATATCTTTATGGTTTAGTCTCTTATTCAATCTTTTTTCTGTTCATTATATATTGAAATATTTGTGTTTGTTGGTAGCTGTTAAACTCATCAAAAAATGAAAATAAATCACATAAGATTTATTTTACTACTATGTCGTTCCATTAAATTATATTGAGCTTATAGCCCCCTAAATTCCATGGATCTTTCAGACAGACTGTTCTCACTGTTTTCTCCTTCTGTGTACAAAGATGATTTTTTTTAATACAAGCTATTGCTATTAGAGTTCATTTTAATAGGTTTGGCGAGTGGGTGTCATCTTTGGATACTGTAATCCAAAGTGTTAGTTCTATTTCCCATCTTGTGTCATCTGCAAATTTTATGAGTATGTCATCTATGTCTTCAGCCAAGTCACTGATGAAAATGTTCAGCAACCAATTCCTCCTTGCTGGTCAGAATCAGTTCCAGAATAGCACTCTCTTTTGTCTCCTCATCCACTTTTTGAAAGATGACATCATCATCAAGGCAAGCCGAGAATTTACTCACAATTATTTTAGTAGAGAAAGAGATGCAATAGATCAAAGTCCCCCATAACCACTATTGTATGCCAGGTGTATCTTCTGTTTTCTGAACACCTTTTCTTCCTTCTGTCCAGGAGGTCTATGGCATACACTCCTAACAATACCACTTGCATTTCTTCTGCCACTTATTTTCACCCAAAATCTCTCCCTATGTTTCCCTTTTCTGTTTTCTAAATTTCTTCACAGAAGTATATCTTCTTAATAAGAAATGATAGGTTATAGTCTGCATGTCTACTTTATGTGAATACTGGATAAACAACCAGAACCATATTCTCATCATGGGCCCTATCACAGAAAGTCTCAGTGACAAATACAAAGTCAACTTTGCCCTTTGGTTTTAGAATTTCAAAGTCCCGCCTTTCTTTGGCTCATACTTTTTGTATTTATATTTAGATATTGGAGACCACAAATTTCACTACTGCCTCCTCTCTTGGATTTTTGTCTCCTGTGAATTTCTAGGCATCTCCACCATTCTTCATCTTCCTACAATGTGATGATATCTAGTTTGGTAGATATCCATCGGCAAGTTTTCTCCTTCTGTCTTCCTTTTCAGTTCCAAGTTGTCTTATTTCAAGACTTCAAGCAAACATATTTTTATCAACCAATGTTAGGAGAACTCCATTCCTAGACAAGATCTCATAATTCTATCATTTAAGCTATAGTCAAGTAGTCCAAATCTTGCTTTTTCAATCCATTTACATCTCAAATCTCATTTTGTTTCCCAAAAACCTTTTCTTCATTTGGTGGCAATAATAGAAAGATCATATATGCCACAAAATTTTCTATTTATTCTTCAAGTATTAGGAATGTTTTATAGGTACTTTCAGGCAGTATCATTTGACTCCATGTAAATTGCCACACGTAGGTACCAGTTATCATTTTTGATAAGTCTCCATGACAAAAATGACAGTAAACTTCCATGAGAGGCAGCATGGTTTAGTGGATAGATTTCCAAAGTTGGAGTCAGAAAGACCAGGGTTTGACTCCCATCTCAGACACTTGCCAACTGTATGACTTCATTCAACCTTTGTGGGCCTCAGTCTCTTCAACTGCAGGATAAGGGGGTACAAGACTTCATAGATTCTAAAGTCTCTTTCAGCTCTAAATCTACAACCATCTCTATTGTTAATGTCATTTGGCCAATAGCTGCCTCCATACTTCCTCAGCAGGTGGTCTCCAACCACTATTACCTGTGTCTTCTTCCCTTGACCCTCTATGGATGATCTTTCTCCATATAGTACCAATGGAGTCACATTACTACTCCTGGTGAATGCAAGCAGCTCTCTCCTTTCTAGGGAGGCTATGACATCCATTACATATCTCACCATAGTCACTGCTCTTTCTCCTTCTCTTCCTTCTCTGTGTCATATTCTTCTATATTTAAGCTTCCTGTGTCAGGTCAATATTTCTTTCTGCCTCCCCACTGGATTTTCTTTGTGTTTTTTCCCTTGAAGTTCTGTTTTTTCTTTTAAAGGATGATGACTTGGAGAGTTGGTAAGCATTTCTCAGGCCCCTTCACCTTCTTAAGGGAGAATGCACTTTGAGTATTGATAGAAGTTACTTGGTGATAGAAGAAAAGCAAACATTGGCATTCTCTGCAGGTCACTGAAACAATTCCCTTTGCCCTCCATATTTGCTGGAAGCAAGAGGCTCAATCTTCAACATTCTGTCATATTTGTCAGTAGCTCTTATGGCCAGCTCTCTTGGTAAACTACTGTGGCAAACTGCCTGTTGGTCATGCTGGAGGCTTGTCACTGTGCTTCAGAAAGAAAGCAAATTTAATGAGAAAAGCATGAAGAGGCATATGCCAAGTTTTGTGGACACTGAGAACAGACTTCCGGCACTGCCAATGGCTAGAGAAGTCAATGGAACTGGCATTCCTCATTTCATTTAAATTCTCCTTGCTTTCTTCTTATTATGGGTGTATCGCTAATGTTATTTTCGAGCTTTTCAGTCAAGATTAAGATTTTTATTTGCTCAGGAATAGAGTGGAGAGAAAAAAATTAAAAGAAAGGCTTTTTCCCCCAGATATAACTAAGCACATTTTAAGGAAAGGAAGGAAAGGATAAATAAGATTAAAGAGTATTTAAAAAGTATGTAGGTGTGAGAAAGAGATGACTAAACTGAGACAGGAAAAGAAAGCAAAAGTTAGAGAAATCAACCAACCAGAATTTATTAAGCATTTATTCTGTCCCAGGCATTGTACAAAGTTACAAATACAAAGTTGAGGGAGTCCATGCATTCTAATAGAGGAAATAATATGTACTTATAAATAGGAGTAGTGTGTGTTCTGGTGTCACTCTTTCAACTACACCCCACCACACACATCAAATTGGCATTTTGGTTCCCTGGAGGGAGCTGCTGATTTTCCCTTCAAGTTTCAATGAATAACTGTGAAGAGCTGGCATTTCTAACTCCTTATTCTATGGGACTTGTGAACCCCCATCTAATGTGCTTCCCTCAAATATCATTTTTTCCAATTATCAATTAACCTATTAATATCAATTAGCTTCTACAAAGGAATATTTACAAAGAATGTGTGTCAAGAACAGAAGTACACTGTTCCCCTATCCTCCCTGAATTTGTGACACTATATAGTCCCTGGGGACAGTGGCTTAAGGTTTAAAGTAATTGTTATAAAACTTTTTCCCACAATTTTGGCAGGGGAGGGACACTTTTTGGCCCAGAAAGTTCTTTTCTACTTTCAAGACATCCCTGTAAAGTTTATTTCTGAATATGGCAAAGGTGATAAATGAGTTGCTTCCTTGCTTATAGGACAGGATTCTCAGCAGTGAGGTTAATTCATTATTGGGCTAGGTCAAGCAGATGGTTCCTCAAGAATAATTCAACTTGGCTATTGCTACTACTAGCTCCAGTTGCTGAAGGGAATGTTCATGGCTCTTCCCACCTTTCCAAACTCACAAGGTCATAATTTGGTGCATTCCACATCCAACACTTATTCAATTAAGATCAGGGATGAGTAAACATAACAGAGGCATTATGTGCCTATGGACCTGTGGTGGCTGGGAAGTAGAGAGAACTGGATATCCCTTCTTAACCTAGAAACCCATAAAAGTCCTTACGTTGCTTGCCGCCAGGGAAGAATTTTTCCATGCGGACTTTTTGTAAGCTCACTTAGCTCTGGCTTGGCAGCTAATTAAAAGGCTTTGTTTTTGTCTCAAAGTAGTAAGCCAATAAGAAACATAGCGTACCTATATGTGATCTGAAACTGGGGGAAGGGACATGCATACTAACCAAACTTCCACCTGGTACATGGCAATTAGAAGAGAATAGTTCTCAAGTTATAATGACTGGGCCAGACTCCTACCTTTACTACATAGGTAAATTCAGGATAAATACAGAGTAAATGTGAGGGAACACTAGAAGGAAATGCACTAGCTGCTGGGGAGATTGGGGAAGAGCTTCTGGAGAAAATGGCTATTGATCTATCTTTTTTAAAAATAATATTATATTTTTCCCCGATTACATGCAAAAACAATTTTTAACATTTGTTGGGTTTTTTTAAGTTTTGAGTTCTAATTTGTATCCCTCCATACTTCCTGAGATGGTAAGCAATCTAATATAGGTTATACAAGTGCAATCATATAAAATATTTCCATATAGGTCACTATATACAAAAAGACTCACAAAAACAAAAAGTGAAAAATAGTATGCTGCAATGTTCGTTTAGACTACACCAGTTCTTTCTCTGTAGGTAGGTAGCATTTTCCATACGAATCCTTTCAGACAGTCTTGGATCATTGTATCACTGAGAATAGCCATCAGTCACAGTTATTCATTGTATAATATCGTTGTTACTGTATACAATGTTCTCCTGGTTCTGCTCACTTCACTTTGTATCACTTCATGTAATCTTACCAGGTTTTTCGGAAATCATCCTATTTGTCATTTTTTATATCACAATAATATTCCATTATAATCATATACCCCAGCTGTTTAGCCATTCCCCAACTGATGTGCATCCCCTCAATTTCCAGTTCTTAGCCAGAACAAAAAGAGATGCTATAAATACTTTTGTACAAATAGATTCTTTTCCATTTTATTTTTAATCTCTTTGGGATATTAACCTACTAGTGGCATTGCGAGATCAAAGGTTGAATAGAATTTTATAACCCCATGGGCATAGTTTCAAATTGCTCTCCAGAATGGTTGGATCAGTTTACAACTTCATTTTTAGTGTCGTAATTTTCCCATACCCCCTCTAAATTTGTTATTTTCCTTTTTTGTCGTATTAGCCAATCTGATAGGTGTGAGGTAGCATCCTAGAGTTGTTGCATTTCTCTAATCAACAGTGATTTAGAGCACTTTTTCATAGGACTATAGATACCTTTGATTTCTTTATCTGAAAACTGTTCATATCCTTTGACCATTTATCTATTGGGGAATGACTTGTATTATAAATTTGACTCAGTTCACTATGTATTTGAGAAATGAGGCCTTTGTAGAGATAGTTGCTATAAATTTTCCCTTTAGCTTTCTGCTTTCCTTTCAATTTTGGTTACATCGGTTTTGTTTATGTAAAAACCTCTTAATTTTATAGAATCAAAATTATCCATTTTATATTTAGTAATGCTTTCTGTATCTTGTTTGGTCCTAATTGATCCAAATCTTGAAGGAAGGGAGTTGATAAAGGTAGAAATGAGGAGGAAGAACATCTGGACATTGGGAAGAGCTGATGCAAAGGAAGGAAATGGAACTTAAAATGCTTTGTGTGAGGAATAACCAGCAGGCCAATAATTATGTATGTAAATATATATATATATATATATATGTGTGTGTGTGTGTGTGTGTGTATGTATGCATACATAAATATATGCACACATATATTCATTTATATAATAATTAATTTATAGGGTTTATTAATTATATAATTTATGTATTATATATTTATATAGCATAAAGTATATAACATGTTTATATATTGTGTTTCCACATATATTAGATGGCTAGACAGACACACACATATACATATACATATTCCCCCCACCACTACCTCTTTTTTTCCCCTCTGGAGAGCTTTGTTCTCAGAATGTCATTTTCCTTCCATGTACATTACTCCCCTCCATGTATTCCATGATCTAGTTATACATTTGAGTGTTTATACACATATACATATGCACATATATGCCAACCAGGTGGCACAGTGGACAGAACTCTGATACGAAAGTCGGGAAGACCTGAATTCAAATCTGATCTTAGATATTTCCAAGCTGTGTGACCTTGGGCAAGTCTGTTACCCTCTCTAAGCCTCGGTATTTATATCTATAAAACATGATTATAATGGCACCTATCTTCCCAGGTTTGTTGTAGAAATAAAAGGGAGTAATATTTGTAAAGCTCTCTGCAAACCATAAAGAATTCTGTCAATGTTAGCTATTTTCAGGTTCTTGAGGGCGAGGACTGTTTTATTTTTGTCCCAAGGGACAGCCTATAGTACTCTTCTCAAATGTTTAGTAAATTTAACAGCAGGCAAGGCAATCTAGTAGGAAGGAGACAGAGAGAAAGTGAGATAAAGAGAGAGAGAGAGAGAGAGAGAGAGAGAGAGAGAGAGAGAGAGAGAATATTCTGGTCTTTGCTTATAACAAAAGGATTCAATCATAGCTTAAGAACAGCCTAAGAAAATGATCCTTATAAGTCTATTGGTCTAGTTTGAGTTGTTTTGCTTCTCTTTTTATATTAGCACTCCTAGAAGCATTAATAAAAATGTTTTATGTCTGGGGCCAGCTTCAACTGCCTGGGGAAAACATCTGTGAAGCCCCAGAGGGCTCTTTGCAGAAAGGGACTTGGCTTCTGGGAGGAGTGCTCAGCTTTGCAATTGCTAAGACAGAAGGAAAATTGTGTTTTTAAAAGGCACCCTAGCCACAGGGAAAAAGAGACCGAGGAGGGTGGCTGTGTGAACCTGGCCCTGGGCGATCTTTCATTGTGTCAGATACAAGATGGGAATAGAGACAGTCCGATAGGAAGGAGCCAGGCAGCCAGTGATAGAAAAGCAGGCCTCTTTGCTAGACTACTTCTGGTCACCCCCAAATAGTCCCAAGGTGAGGACATTTTTTTTGCTGCCATATCAGTTTACAAATTCACGTCTCATTTCCTGCCCTTCTTCAGTTTATATCTCCAAATCTTTTCCGGCTGCCTGAAAAAATCTACCGCATCTGGGATCACTTTTCCCCTAGATGGGCTGGGTCCCATTTCATCAAGTTGAGGTCACTTTTGTCTCTTCTGACAGGCATCACTTCTTGCTCTCTCATCCTCCATAGCACCCCTAACACCTCACTTGTCAATCTCACCCATCTGTTGTTCAGTCAACAAGTAGTTAGGAAGTACTTATTCCGTAAGTGGGGAAGCTGGCACTGCCCCTGAGCAGCTTAAACATTCTAGATGGAGATGTGTAGTAGCAAATAATATACAAAATTGATCTTAGGTAATTTGGATAATTAAGAAGAGACAGCCTGATGTAAAGGATAGAGAATCAGCTTTGTAGTCAAGAATAATTGGGTTCAAGGACTGCCTTTAATATATACAGCCTATGGGACCTGGGACATGTCACTTAATAGTGACCCCAGAAAATTAAGCAGCAGACCTGTATTAGTAGAGTGGCTTTTCTCACTGGAAGTTCCCTATAATATTGAAATCACTGATCTGTTCCTCACCTCCTCCCCTCCCCCAAAGGGAGGAAGTAGGGACTGATGACTGATGAGATGCCAACTGCAGTGCTAGCCTAGTAAACATTTCTACATTCTGTGAAGGCTCTCTCTGCCTCTATCACGGGAAGTCTCCAAGCAGAGGCTCTATGACCACTTGCCAGTAATATTGTAGATAGGACTCCTGTTCAGGTCAAAATTAGGTTTGATGGCTCAATTGCCTTCCAGTTGATAGAGTCTGTCATTCTATGACCTTGAAGTAACTTTTCCAAGCTCCCCCAAACTACATAGCCTATATGAAAGAAAGCTCAGAGCAAAGATGTCTATTATGAGCTCTATAGTTGTGGAAATGCATGGTATCATGTAGTCTTTTCATTCACCAATCAAGAAATTCTCCTTTTAAAGGCCTATCAAATTGTCCAACATCACTTATTCCTGATGATCCCTTGCCGCTTGTTTCTAGGGATTCACTATCCAACGTGTTTGCACCAGGGAGTTCTTAATCTAGCTCTCCTGGGTTTCTTCAGGACTCATCTGACACACAGTCAACAGGGCTTTCGTAGTCCCCCTGCTTTGGGAGAAAATGCCTAGTCTGCTGACAGTTACCTAGAGGTCCATGATTTTTATTTTAATACCTTCATCAGGCATGTTCCTAGATTTCCTCAGTACATTTTCCAGAAATCCAGCTCAGGTGGACTTGCTGATCTGAAATTTTCTCCTAAGTTTGTCAATTTCAGAGATTTCTACTCTGTCTTTTCTACTTCTTAACCTTTATAACTTCTTAACTTACTTCTTTATGTTCTTTAGAAACAACAGGAAAGAGAAAAATACTATCTGTACTTTCCAGGTTTCAATAATACCTGGCCTCTCCTTGCTTATTATCAAGTCTTATTTTTTTTTCAAAAAATACCTTATTGCCCAAACATTCTCCCTAAAGCCCTTTGTGATCTCTTAATTATACTCTGTTGGAATTCATGAATTTCCTCACTCCTCCACTCCCTAGCTTCATCTTTCTTTTGCCAACCTCACCTTGATGGGCTTTATTCTTCTCCTCCCCTCCATTTCCAGGACAGAACTCCTTAATCAATCTCCACACTTCCTATCTGGCTACAGTCACTGATCACTTTCCAAGAAAAACAGCAATATGTTGATGGGCTTCATTTTTTTGTTAATTTAGTCCTAGACAGAAGAGAAAGTAGAGCAGATGCTCTCGAGTCATGGTTGCCCTTCCTTCCTGGTTTGATTTTGAGCATGACTGTATTGATCAGTGGGAAGCCGGGACCAAAAAAAGTGTGTTCTCCTTAGCATTTTACTTAACTTGAATGTATCTTAAGTAAATTTAGAAAAAAGATTTCCTTAGCTTCAGTTCCAGAGAAACACAGTGTTGACAGGATGATGGTGCGCCCCACTGCACTCCTACTAAAACTTTTCCATAAGAAGATTAAATCAATAGATATTCAATTGACTTTCTTTTAGATATCATGTTACCCAGGATTCCAGGCTCTGAGTTTACAAGGACCAGGTTTAAGAGTTTTTTACTCCCTCCACACCAAATCATTGTTTGACTCCTGTTGCCTCCACCAAAATGAGCTTTAGAAAAATCTTAAAACACAGTTCAAATCTACCTTATGTCTAGGTGGCTAGACAGGCAATCTCCTTTCTGGAGAAACTATTCTACCCCAGTTCTGGACAATGATTTGGAACAATGTTTTGTAAAAAGTGACAAAAATGTCCATATTTTGACCCAGAAATCATATAAGTAGGCACATATCCCAAGGAGTTCAAAGACAGAAGGAGAGGTTCTGTATACACTGAAGTATTCATAGAAGCACTTTTTGTGACAAAAAAAAAGAATAGTAAATAAAATAGGTAGCCATCAACTGTGAATGACTAAATACATTGTAGTTTAGAAGTACGTGATATGACTGCTCTGTAAAAAAAAATGATCAAATATGAAGCATTCTGAAGCAGGGGAAACATGAACTGCTACACAATAAAGTAAGTAGAACCAGGAAAACTATATAAATACCTAGAATACAATAGAATGTTATACATAATATTGTCACATATGTGTATATTGCATACACAATTAATACAATAAATGGAGAGAACAAAAACATCGCAATGAAAAATTGTGTAATTGTAGTGACCAAATAGCCCCAGCAAAGAGATGAAAAAATGATTCTCACTCCCTCCTTTAAGAAAGGTGAAGAACTATGGGTATGGAATGTTGTATGTTGTCAGATTCCGTTGATGTGTTACTTAGTTCTGCTGAAATGTTTTTCCTTTCTTTCTTTTTGGCCATTTGGTAAAGGGATGACTCAATGGGTAAGTGAGGAGGAAGAAACAGAATAAGAAATGAAAGAAATGAATAGAAATTGACAAGTAAAAATAAATTAAAGAGACTGGAACTATCCCTTTCTCCCTTCTCTCTCCAGAAGGCTGATTCTAGAACTTTCAAACTGGAGTCCCTAAACAGGCATCTACTGTCTTTATCATCCTAACTGGTCAGCCTCTCCCTGTATTGCTTTTTCTTCCCAGCTGTCTTACAATGTGCCCAAGTATGCCCCATTCGTAAAAATCCTCCTATGTCTTTAAGCTGTTGTCCTTCCCTTTATCTCCCTCTTCCCCTTCTCCACCCAATAACAAGAAAAAGCTGTTTAAACTCTCTGTCTTCTCACTCCAATTGCAATCTACTGTCTGACCTCATCATTGGACAGAAGTTGCTCTTTCCAGAGTTATCAACAATCCCTTAACTGCCTGATCTTTTCTCAGTCTTTCTCCTTCGTAACCACCCTGCTGCATTTGATGCTAGACTGCCTTCACTATCTGGGTGCTCTTTATTTTTGGTCACAATTATCTCCTGGGTCTTCTCTTTTCTATCAGACACCTCCTCTTCAGTTTCCTCTGCTGGTTTGTCATCTATATTGCTTCACCCCCAATTGAAGAGGCTCTATCGACGAGTTTCTATCTTTGTCCCTTTTCTTTTCTCTGTGCATTGTCTTGCTTGGTGATCTCACTGGTTCTTTTAAGTTTAATTATCATGTCTAGGTAGATGACTCATAGGTCATCCATCCCCATCCTTCTCCAGAGGTCCAGCTCCACATTACCTTCTATCTATTAGATGTTTCAAACTGGATTTCCCAGAAACATCTCAAACTCAACCCAACCAAGATAAAGCTTATTACCTTTCCTCCCCTCACCCAAACTTTCACACCATCATCTCTCAATCTTCCAAATTCACAACCTTGTGTACCCCATCAAAGTAGATGCCAAGCCTTACCATTTCTACCTCTACCTCTGTCACAACCAGCCCCATCTCATGATTCACATAAACTCCATCCTAGTACAGGCTCTGATCCAGTGACCTCCTAAAGTCTCCTAGTTCCAAGTCTGTCCACACTCAAACTCTCCCTTCACCATGGTCACTAAAGTGATACTCCTTAAGCACAGACAGGACTATGTCACTCCCACACTTAATAAACTCCAGTGATTTGTTGTCTCTGGGATAAAATATGAACCCTGCTGCCTGACTTTCAAAGTCCTTTATCACTTATCCCAAGCTGCTTTCTAACCTCAATGTGCATTTCCTGACTTTCTGCCCTCAATAGGTCGGCCAAACTGGCCTTCCTACTGTTCTCTACCCATAGTTTCCCATCTCCAGGCTTATGCCTAGAATGCATTTCCTCCTCACCTGTGCTTCAAAGAATCCTTTACTTCTTTTGAGACACAACTGAAGTGCTACCTTCGGATCTAAGCACCCCCTACCTCAACTTGTAGCATCCTCTCTCATCAAACTACCTTGTATTTAGTTATTTATCATCCTGACATATGCAGTCTCCCCCATAGAATGCAATCTCTGTTTCATTTTCATCTTTGTAATAGAGTAGACCGTTAACAAATCCTGGTCTATTGATTGATAAGATCAGAAAATATGTCACTTCAGTGAGAGGGATTTCTCTTCATATCCTTCCTGTACTACACTGTTTTCAGTTGTATCTGGGTCTTCATAGCCCCATTTGGGATTTTCTTGGAAGAGATACTGGAGTGACTTGCCATTTCCTTCTCCAGCTCATTTTCCAGATTTGAAATTGAGGCAAACCGGGTTAAGTGACCTGCCCAGGGTCACAGAGGTGGTAAGTATCTGAGGCTGGATTGGAACTCAGGAAGATGAGACTGCCTGACTCCAGGCCCAATACTCTATCCACTGTGCCACCTAGCGGTCCTTAGGGCAATATTACAGGTTCCTTTTGCCACCTTAGCTACTTTCATTATTTGGGAGGCTGAGTAATAGGGAAAAAATGTCAGGTGATTTGGAGAAGAAAGTCTTCATTTTGGGGGTTAACCTCCTGGTCTCAGGGATAGTCTCAAATTAGGTCTTTTCTGGTGAATTTGTTTCCCAATAGTTAGTCTCATCAGATTACCTTGGCTGGGCAGGGAGTGATCTCATTAGAACATCTGGGTAGAACTGGAGGTCTCTAAGATACAGAAAACCTGGAGCGGGGCAGGGTATCTAGGATCTGTGGGCTTATATTCTTGCTGAATAAAATACAGACCTTTCTTCTGTCTTTACATAACCTTCTAGTTCTCTTTCTTTGACCTATTAGGCTACTACATTTTCTGGGGAGTTATTTTCCCCCAATCACAACACACAAGTTTTATCCTTTACTGACAGCTAGGTGGCACAGTAATTCCAGTGCTGGGTCTAGAGTCAGAAAGTCCCGAGTTCAGATCTGACCTCAGATTGTTTTGTGACCTCATTTTCTATTTCCTGGCACTAATTTGGCAGTTATCTGATTTTTCTACTATATCTTCTCCTTTTCAACTTCGTTTGTGTGTTCTTTCCCTCATTAAATTGTTTTTTTTTTAACATTTGTATTCATTTATTATCATTACAAGGAGCTCTACAGATATACAAATGAGGGGGTTGACTAAGTGAGTTTTTAGGTATCTTCTAGCAATAAAATAATAATTTTATCATTTAGTGAAAAATCCAGATTTTTGTTTTGTTTTGTTTTTAGGGTTTTTTGTGGATGTTGTTTTTTTTATTTCTCATTCCTCTTCAGATTGCATACTGTACCTCTTCTACTAAGTACCAGCTCCTTATCCTGAAGTCCCTCATTAAATTGTAATTTCTGTTGTGGATAAAACACTGGGCTCACAGTCAGGAAAACTGAATTCTCAAAGCCAGCTTCAAATGTCTGAACAAGTCACTTACCTTCTATTTGCATCTTCACACCAAATCCATTCCATTTGACTATACACATGCAAGTATTATAGCAGCTTGTTCTTATAACTAGGTCCCTAGAACTTGGTTTTGGATTCCCCTCTTCAATTGACACTCGAAGCTCCCACTCCCTGCAATTTTCTATTCCCATCATTAGCCATTGTATTCATCATATATCACATCACATGGTGGTGGGAAGAAGGAAAGGAAAGGAAGGGAAGGGAGGGGAGGAGGGAGGAAAGGAGGGAAGGAAGGAGAGAAGGAAGGAGGCAAAGAAATATTTAAAATGCACACCCAGGATAAAATTAGAAAAGTACATTAACAGCAAGTACTCAATCCCCACATCCCAAACCAAGCTTCCCAACCCCCTAGGGACAAAAATGCTGAATCAAGCTCAGTACTTGGCTCCATGGTTAATCCTAGCCCCAAGCTCCTACTATCTGCCTTGTGCCCTCCATAGAGGCACAGGAGATGCTAGGTTAATAACTTAACCTTCACAATCACAAAAGGCATTAAATCTGGATGTTTAGGTGGCTGTTGCTACAAGCCACAGGAATGCTGAGACCCAGGAATCTGCCCGCCACTGCAATGCTGCATCTTGAAGAATCAGCAGCTGCTCTAGTAGCAATACTCCCGGAAAGGTAGAAGTCTGCCCAGGATGGGCTACTTCTGAAGCTTTCAAAGTCCAGTCTGGTATCATAGTAGAGAGGTAAAACATTGGAGGCTATGAACCGGACAGGATGAATCTTCCTGTGGCTATTTTCTTCTCCATTTCTTTTCCTTTTCTAGTGTTTTTTTTCTTTTCTAAACTCTGCAGTAGAGACATTCCAATGGTGTTCCTCTCCTGGAATGGGCACGTACCCTTTGCTTCCAAAGACCTCTAGAGAAGACCTCTTTGTGTGATATTAAGGAATTTAATAAATCATAAAATAGTAATGTTTAATAGTATTTACATTTTAAATAATAATAAAACATTAAACCTCATGGTCAAGTTGGGCTAAATATTCAATTCCATGTCATTTAAACACCTAACATGTACTGAGTCCTGTACATAACAAAGACTTTTTTTTTAAGTCACTGTCCTCAAACACCCTAGGCTGTCCTACACTAGATTGCATGGTCTGAAACAGCAGTCCCTCACTTTGGTAAGTTATAAAATCCATCCTAGGGCTTGTTCACCATATTCTATTTTTAGAATTTATTCTGGTTTCTGATAAGGTGTATAACAGAGAAGCATTTGTTCACTGATGGTTTTGTCACTGACAAAGAGTAGGTCCAACACAGAGTTCAAGTTGAAGAGGTACTCCCTAAAGATGAATAAATGATTCAAGCATTTATTAAGCACTTACTGTGTACTGGAGACTAAAATATAAATAGAAAAGTCAAACAGCTTCTGCTCTTAAGAAGTTCACATTTGAATGGGGGAGAAAATGCATGATGAAGATTTCAGCTGCTAGTCATGGCCCTCAGGTTGCAGTTACAAAGCAGAAAAGTACCTTCGGTAAAGGAATTTCCACTAATAAAATTGTATCAATTTCTGAGTAATTGACCTTTGCAGAGGCTTAGGTGGAAAGAACTTCCTTTTCTGGGTCTTCAGTGGTTAGGATGGAGCATAATCTCCACACAGGTGATTTCCAGGATGATGGCGGATGGTACTGGGCTGGAAGTATAGCACCTCCCAGGGCTCTTGGGTTCAGGGTCCTAGACAGTCTCCATCAAGTCCTGAGGGGAGAGGACAGTGGTCAGTGGTGGTAGTGGTGGTTTGATTTATCTAGGATATGCTGCCTCTTGTCTCTCCCTCAGGGTACCCTGCTGCTTCAGTTAAACTGGTGTACCTACCAAGTGTGTGGCATCTGGTTGGCAGTCAGTGGGGATGACTGGCCCCTTCTCCATAAGAGTTGCTTCTCCAAAATATAGCTGTGTAGGATGGGCTGGAAACAGGACTGATGGTCTGGTGGGAAGAGGGGAGGCTGTCACTCTAGGATACCTGTGCCTATCTAGATGGCAAAATTTTTCTGGGTGTCCTTGTTTGCAGATGACATTGCACTGATAGCATCAAGTCCTGAAACATAGAAGACTCCCCTTGGAAAAGATCTACAACTACTCAAGAGTTTGCCTCAACTGTCCACATGGGAAAAACCAAGTGGATAAAAAAGACCTACAGGTCTGACAATGATACATAGGTGAACGAGTAGCCATCAGAATATACATCTTGGACAAACACTACACACAGTGAAGCTGAGCCCACACTGAAGAGATAGAAGAATCTAGGGCAGATAGAGCCTGGATTCTGATCCAAATCTGTTGGTGAGTTAGAGAAGTGTCTCTACCCCAAGCATGTGAAACCCTTCCTGTGAAATGGGCACAATTTGTTCCAATCGTCATGATAGATGGACAAAATAGGTACTGTGGAGCACTTGGAGACATTGAGGATGCCAAGGTCATCCACTGCATCCCGGGCCATTGCCAACCATTTTGATTTGTGTCTTGCCACTGGACTTCAATGGCTCTAGCAGAGAGTGAGGCCAATGACTTCAAACAATTCTGCCTCACTTAAATCCAATTCATGCATGAGGTGAGACATCACCTCATGATATCATTGGTTCTCCTCAAAAATGAAGAATGAACAATTTGTTATAACAAATAACTAAAAACAAATGCAAGTCCAATAAGTGGGTAAAGGCAGAACAAATTGTGATGTGCAACAATAACGGATTTTTGTATAATAAGGAAAGACAAATACGAAGAATTTTTTTCAAAATAAGGACTTTTAAGAAATGATGCACAGCAAAGAAAGTAGAGTCAAAATAATAATAAAGCCAGTGATTACAGCAATGAAGGTGGTAACAACTCTGCAAGGTAACACAAACTCAGAGGAAACAAAATGGACAATAGTGATCCATCAATGAACACTTATTAAGTGTCAACTGTGTCCCAGGGGCTGCACTAAGCACTGGGGACATAAAAAAAAATCATAAGACAGTCCTTGCCCCCAAGGAGCTTAGAGACAATATGCAAACAAATATATACTAAGCAAGTACATATACCAATATATACAAAGTGAGCTGGGTGCAGGCAAATAGAAAATAATTAACAGAGGGAAGGAAGGCACTAGAATTAAGAGGGGCTGGGGAGACTTCCTACAGACAGTGGGATTTTAGTTGAGACTTAAAGGAAGCCAGAGAGGTCAGTCATTGGAGCAGAAGAGACAAAAATATTCCAGGCTTGGGGGACAGTCAGTGAGAATCCCAGGGAGCTGAGAGATAGCATCTTATTCATGATACAGCTAAGAGATTAGTCTCACTCAAAGAGTAAGGGAGGAAGGAATAAGAAGATGGGAAAGGTGGGCGGGGATTAGGCTACGAAAGCCAAACAGAGGATTTTGTATTTGATCCTGGAAGCAATAAGGATAGAAAAAGGCTCTTCGTTACAACACAAATCTGGAAACAAAGCAGTTGCCCATAAGTTGAGGAATGACTGAATATGCAAATATAATGGAGAGGTTTCATAGTGTGTTGGGATAGACAGCTAAGTTCAACAAAATAAGGTCCTAGGTTCAAATCTCACCTGACTATATGATCCTGGACTAGTCACTTAAATTTTCAAGGTCCTAAGCAACTCTTTAAGAATATAAGTTGAAGACTGATATTGATGGAGTTTCCTCACCAGGAGTCCCCTCTAAGAGTAATAAAGAAATATAGCAATGTAAAAACCATAATATGAAGAATTCAGAGAAATATATGAAGACTATGAACTGAGAGTAAATGAAAAATACTGAGAAGTAGAATATACACAAGAATATAAAGGAAAACATGAACAGATTTGAGAGCTTAAAATCAATGTAATAGCCCATTTTCATTCTGGGGTGGAAATGATGCTCAGATGTATTTCCCTTTCTTTACCAGAAAGGTGGTAGCCTAGTGATACAGAACGCTGGCTTAGCTGCTTTCCATGGGTGAGTCTTCATTTCATTTTACTTACTTTGTTACAAGGAAATGTTGAAGGACAGAGGAAGAGAAAGGTAGAGTGATGTGCATCATGAGATGATGTAGATATGAAAAAAACAAAAAGATATTCAAAATGTCTCAATAAGATAAATTACTGAAAATGTTTCTCTTCAGTCATGTCAATATTTAAGATGACCAGAAATAAAATATGATATTTATGTAAGATTAGTGGTTGGGTTATGTAAATATAGAGGCTGCTGTCTGAAGTAGGGTAAGGATAGAGATCTGATATGGGATCCTTCCCACTCGATGCTCCTTCCCTCACCCATCTCCAAGAGAATACTGGGCTGGAATTATATCTGGACCACCTCAACTATTGGCCTAGAGGTATGATACTTTGGGGCACAAGATAAATACTGCTTTCCCTGATTGAATAAAAAGGAAAGGTAGTAACAACCACCAGCTTAGCTCCTTCCCACCACACCAGGTTACTCAAAAGACCGTCACAAAATAAATTCTTTATCAAAGTAAGCAGTAAACAGCAATCAGAGAGAATATGCAAACTGGAATAAACAACGAACTCTACCAGCAAAAAAGGTATTTGACTGGGAGCTAGATTAAGAACTCATTTCAACCAAGGAGCACTCTCACTGGGAAGAGAATCCATTCTTAGGAGTCTCTAGGGTTCCACTTGGAAATCAGTGATATGGTGGACAGCTGGTTACAATGGGGAGTCACCAGTCCACCATTCAAGAGTCCACCCTCGTCTCCCTGGCAGTCCTCCAACAATCTCAAGTGTCTTTGGTCTCCACCCATTTAAGCAGGCAGGCAGACCACCAAGCCACCCATCAGGAGTCACAGTATGTAACTCACAAAGCTGGCCTTCAGAAAACTTACCCTTGGCTTAGAAAAAAGTGGCGTTACATTCGTATTACAAGAGACTTAGTTAAGAACTAGAACTGGTTTCTAGAATTCCAAAAAATAAGATTTCCAATGCTTTTAAGAAATAAATAGGAAGGGGGAAAAAAATAGAAACTGGTTCCAGTTAACTACTTAGGTCACTAGGGAAAAACGATTAAGCTGGGAACAATTGTCTTGACATGTAGATGTTTTCCTGGAGCAATCAACTTCACTATTCCAGATGTTCAAAATTGTTTTATTTGTTCAGAGGGAACCAGTGAAGGCCACAAAGCACTTCTTTTGAATTGTTTTATTTCAGATTACCCCAAAATTGATTTTTCCCCTCCAGTCAACTGATTACTCACCCCCGCTTGATATTTCTTATGGTAGAAGCTTAAGTTTTACATCATTCTGAGTTATTGGAGCAGTATTTAGCTACTGACAGACAATAACATAAGGGCAATGTTCACAAATATCTAAATAATTAGCATTTCTATTACAGGAAACAGGCCTGGTAGTCAGACTAGAACACTTTAAGAGCCAGACTCCAGATAGTTCAAGATTACCTTATAGCCGATACTATAGGATAAGCCTAAGCAATACTTCATCTCAATACAAAGATATTCTTGATAAATTTAAAATATTCCCATTTCCCCATGGATATTATTAGGTGAGTGGCTATAGTCTTTTTTTCTTTTTAAGGCATTTTTTGAGATATAATATTTTGAGGGTTGCAATGTCCTTTACACACATGATCTCATCTAATTTATAAAACTTTTGAGGTAGGTGCTATCATTATCCTGATTTTACATATGAGGAGACTGAGTTAGAAGTTAAGCAGTTTGCCAGTCTGAAAACTAATATCAAAAAAGCATTTGAGGTTTTTTTATTTCTTTTATACTTGAGTTCCAAGCTCTCTCTCTCTCTCTCTCTCTCTCTCTCTCTCTCTCTCTCTCTCTCTCCCTCCCTCCCTCCCTCCCTCC
>CM053772.1:23350767-23371597 GCA_028658325.1 Potorous gilbertii
CTTTATAGGTCCTTTGTAGATGATTTGAATGGTTATAATAGAACAACTTAGTCATTCACATTTATTCGTTGATCAATATTGTTACTATATACAAAGTTCTCTCTTGGCTCTGTTCATTTCACTATTTATTATTTCATACAAGTCTTTCCATTTTTTCCTAAAATCAACCTGTTCATTATTTCTTACAGCACAGTAATATTCCATCAAAATCACATACCATAACTTGGTTAGACATTCCCCAATCGATAGGCATCTTCTCAATTTCCAATTCTTTGCCATCACAAAGAGAATTGTTATAAATATTTTATAATATATAGGCTCGTTTTCTTTTTCCATAATCACCTTGGGAAACAGATCTAATACTGGTGTTGCTGGGTCAAAGGGTATACAAAAGTTTTATAACTCTTTGGCCATAATTCCAGATTGCTCTCCAAAACAGCCCTATCAGTTCAGAGTTCCACAACCATGTATTAGTGTCCCAATTTTTCTACATCCTTCCCAACATTAGTAATTTTCCCCTTCGATCGTTTTAGCCAATTTGATAGGTATAAGATGGTATCTCAAAGTTGTTTTAATGTGCATTTTCCAGTCAGTAGTGATTTGGAGCACTTTTTCATTTGCCTATAGATAGCTTTGATTTCTGTCTCCAAAACCTGCATGTTCATGTCTTTTGACCATTTATCAAATGAGGAATGGCTCATATTCTTATAAACTTGACAAAGTTCTCTTTATATTTGACATATGAGACCTTTATCCAATAAACTATCTATAGATTTTCCCCAATTTTCTGCTTTCCTTCTAATCTTGGTCACATTGGTTTTATTTGTACAAAACCTTTCTAATTTAATGTAATTTAAAACAGATCATTGTGATCTCACAATGCTCTCTGTCTTTTGATTATTTATAAATTCTTGTCCTAGCCATAAATTTGGCGAGGCACTATGCTCCATATCGTTCTTATTTACTTATACTTTCTCCCTTTATATCTAGGTCATATATCCGTTTTGACCTTATCATGGTAAATGATGTAAGATATCAAACTATACCTAGTTTTTACCAGACTGCTTTCTAGTTTTCCCAACAATTTTTATCAATGAATTCCTATCCTGAAAGTTTACATTTTATCAAGCAAAAGGTTACTATAATCATTTGCTAGTATATATTGTATATCTATGCCAATCCACAGATCCACCATTCTATTTCTTAGATAATACCAGATAATTTCATAACTACAACCTGATGATACAGTTTAAGATCTATCACTAAACTGATTTCCTTTACCTTTTTTTATTAATTCCTTTGTTATTTTTGGCTTGTTATTCTAAATGAATTGTTATTTTTGTAGCTCAATAAAATTTTTTTTTGGTAATTTAATTGGGATGGCACTGACATCATATTGTCTACAAAACAAGAGATAGTTTTATTACTTCATTGTCCATTCTGGTTCCTTCAATTGTTTTTTCTTCTCTTATTCCTATTGCTAGCATTTCTAATACAATATTGAATAATATTGGTGATAATGGGCATCCTTGTTTCGTTCCTGATCTTACTTGGAAAGCTTCCACATTACATAAAATATCCTTATTCATTGTCATGTCTTCATTATATATAATAATTCCTGATGGTTTTAGGAAGAGGCCTTATTGTTTTAAGGAAAAATCCATTTATGCCTTTGCTTTCAAGTGTTAATTAAACCAATGCTACATTCCTAGTAAACATTTCATTTGGTTGTAATGTATAATCTTTGTGATATGTCATTGTAGTGCCCTGGCTTGTATTTTATTTAGCATTTTTGCATCAATAATAATTAGTAAAACTGGTCTATGATTTTCTTTCCCTGATTTTTCTCTCACTGGTTTAGGTATAAGCATCATGTTTATTTTATAAAAGGCATTTGGTAGCATTTCTACTTTGCTTATTATTTCAAATAATTTAACATTAGAATTAGGTGATCTTTAAATGCTTGGTAGAATTCATTTATAAATCTTTCTGGTCCTGAGACTTTTTTCATAGGAAACTCATCTATTACCTGTTCTATTTCTTTTTCTACAATAGGTTTATTTAGACATTCTATTTCTTCCTCTGTTAATCTGGACAGGGTTTTTTTGGTAAGTATTCTTCCATTTCACTTAAATCATTCAACTTATTGATATATAATTGGGAAAAATAACTCCTAATTATTGCTGAAATTTCTTCTTCATTAGGGATATATTCTATCTTTTAAAAATCATATGAACCAATGGTTTATTTATTTTATTAGTTTTTTCCCATAAAACCAACTTATAGTTTTATTAATTCAATTGTTTTCTTACATTCAATTTTATTAATCTCACTTTTACTTTTCAGGATTCCCAATTTGGTGTTTAATTGAAGATTTTTAATTTGTTCTTTTTTCTAGTTTTTTTATAATTGCATATTAAATTTATTGATCTATTCATTTGATTTTGATGTAAGCATTTAGAGATATAAATTTTCCTCTGACTACTGCTTTTACTGCATCTCATAGGTTTTGATGTTGTCTTATTATTTTTAATAAAATTATTTATTGTTTCTGTGATTTTTTTAATCCATTCCTGCTTTAATAATAGGTAATTTCATCTCCAACTAACTTTTAACCTGTTTCCATGATCCTTTATTAACTGTAATTTTATTGTATTATGATTTTCAAAGGATGTATTTAATATTTCTGCTGTTCTGCATTTAATTATAAAGTTTTCATGATCCACCATATGGTTGATTTTTGTAAAAGTGTCTGTACCACTAAAAAGGTATATTCCTTTCTGTTCCCATTCAGTTCTTTCTAGATATCTATCATTTTTAGCTTATCTAAAATTCTATTAATTTCTTTGATTTCTTTCTTATTATTTTTGTTAGATTTATAAAGTTCTGAGAGGGGAAGGTTGAAATCTTCCACTGTTAGAGTTTTACAATATATTTCCACCTCTAATTCATTCATCTTTTCCTTTAAAAATTTGAATGCTATCATATTTAGTGCATAGGTTTAATAATGATATTACTACATTATCTATGATACTTTTTAACATAATGTAATTTCCCTGCTCATCTCTTTTAGTTAAATCTATTTTAGCCTTAACTTTGCCTGGAATCATGATCACTAATCCTTCTTTTTTTTCCCATCAATTGAAGCATAATAAATTCTTCTCCAGTCCTTTATTTTTACTCCATGTGTGTCTCTCATATTTAAATGTAAACATATTGTCAGGTTTTGGTTTTTGATCCATTTTGCTATCCATTTCCATTTTATGGGTTAGTTCATCCCATTCATATTCAAAGTTATAATTTTTGTATTTCCGTCCATTCTATTTTTCCTCACTGTTTTTCCTTCTCTTTTTACCCTATCCCTCCTCAGACATCTAATTTACTTCTGACCACTCTATCCGTAATCTGCAAGTCCTTCTGAAAGTCCATCCCCTATCCTATCCCCTTGATCTCCTATTTCCTGTAAGATTTTTATAACCTACTAAATGTCTGCTATTTGCCCTTTTACCCAGTTCCAATGAAAATAAGTCTTCATATTACTCACCCTCCACCTTCCCCTCCCCTCTCATGTAACAGTTCTTCCATTCATACCTCTTTTGCATGAAAATCTTGTGTTATCCTTATTGTAGCTCCACAATATTTAAATTGTTTCCTTCTAGTGGTATGTAATGTTATCTCCTTGACATGGGAGATTTGAAATGTAGTTATGATGTTCCCATGAGTTTCCATTTTGGAATCTCTTACCAGCAGTGATTTTGAATTTTTTCAATTTCTATTATACCTTGTAGTTCTAAAATGAAAGCAGAATTTGAAACAAGTTCTCCTTGAGTTTAATCACCAGGTAGCATTGATAGTTCCGTTGATTCAATAATTCATGGCAGACAAAATTCAGTTTTATGCTGATAGTAACAATCCAAAGTGCTTTTGTTATTTCCTGAAAGCTATTTATGGACGAAAAAATTGTGGCACTTTACAACTATTCAGTGCTGATGGAGCCACATTGATTAGTGATAAGGACATGATCCTAGAGAGAGCCAAACATTTCCATAGTGTTCTCAACAGAACATCATCAATCAATGCTGAGTCCATTGACCATTTACCTCAGGTTCAAGTCAATTCCTCCTTAGATGAATTTCCAACTGAAGAAGAGGTTTTGAGGGCCATTAGGCTCCTTTCACATGGCAAAGCACCTGGTGCTGATTCTATTCCAGTTGAGATTTACAAAGTAGGGGGATCATTGCTCATACAAAAGCTGACTGAAATTTTCCAGGTTATATGGCAAGAGGAAGTTATCCCCCAGGAGTTCAAGGATGCCTCCACTGTCCATTTCTATAAAGGGAAAGGGAATAGATAGTCCTGCAACAATCACAAGGGGGTCTATCTCTTAGTCACTGCTGGCAAAATTCTTTCTAGAGTCCTCCTTAATAGGTTGATCCTTCACCTGAAATATGGTCCTGTACCTGAGAGCCAGTGTGGCTTCAGAAAGGGCCAAGCAACAGTAGGTATGGTGTTTGCTGCCTGACAACTCCAGCAGAAATGCCAGGAGTAGAACAGAGGGCTGTACACAACGTTTGTAGATCTGACCAAGGCCTTTGATGCTGTTAGTCATGAGGGCTGCTGAAAAATTACATCAATATTTTGTTGCCCATAGAAGGTCATCCATATTGTATGTCAATTTCATGATGGCATGTTTGACCAGGTTCTGGATAATGGACAACGCTTTTATGCCTTCCCAGTCAACAGTGGAGTGAAACAGGGCTGTGTGCTTGCCCCCATGTTTTTTAGCATGATGTTTTAAGCCATATTTTCAGATACTTTCAATGACGATGAACGTGGCATCAAGGTCAACTACCATACTGATGGTAAGTTCTTCAATCTGGAAAGGCTACAAGCCAAGATCAAAGTGGAAGGAGTATTGGTGCATGATTTTCTGTTTGCAAATGATTGTGCACTCAATGCAGCCTCTGAAGCTGAGATGCAACAAAGTATGGATAAATTCTCTGCTTTCTGTGCTAATTTTGGTCTAATAATTAACACCAAAAAACATAGATGCTCCATCAGCCACCACCACACCATGCATACATGGAACCATCGGTTACAACAAATAGAGAAGTTTTGAACTCTGTGTATACTAACATTATGTTGGTAATGTATTTTCCAGGGATATACACATTGACAATGAGGTTAACACATACATTGCCAGAGCTAACTCAATGTTTGGGAGACTCTGAAGTTTGGGAGTGAAGAGGTATTAGACTGAATACCAAACTGAGGTCTAGAGAGCTATTGTGCTGACCTCATTGTTACATGCTTATGAAACATGGATAGTCTACCAGTGCCATGCCAGGAACTTGAATTGCTTCCATTTGAACTGTCTTAGGAAGTTTCTGAGGATCACCTGGCAGGATAAGGTACCAGACATGAAGTCCTTACTCAAGCTGAACTGCCAAGTATTCAAACTATGCTTCAGAGAGCACAACTCTGATGGACTGGCAACATTGTTTGAATGCAAAAATGTACGCTTGCCAAAAAGACTATTTTATTGAGAGCTAGCATGGGGCAGGCCATCACATGGTAACCAGAAGAAACAATACAAAGACACTCTCAAGGTCTCTCTCAAGAACTTTGGATTTGACTGTGCAGCATGGGAGACACTGGCACAGGAGTTCTCAGCATGGTGTGCCCACATCAGAAAGGGTGCTGTGCTCTTTGAGCAAAGCAGAATTGAGAGAGCACAAGGTAAATGTCAGTTGCACAAATTTGGGATATCCACCCCAAATATTCACACAGACTATCTGTGCCCAACCTGTGGTAGAGCATTCCGAGCTTGTGTTGGTCTGATCAGCCACAGTCGGACACACTGAAATTTCACTTTTTCATGGTGATATCATTTTGGTCCTCTTTGAATATGAACCAACCAACCAACTCATTGTTAAGGGGCGTGTAAATTTGAAGATCCATCCAATTAGAGCTTAGATCAAGATTACATTCTGGATTTGGAATAAGACCTGTGTTTTAACCCCACATCTGACTCTTTCTAGTTTTGTGACCTCAGACAAGTCCCTTAACTTCCTTCGGCCTCAGTTTCCCCACCTATAAAATGAAGAGGTTGAAGTAGATGATTCTACTAAGATTCTTTCTATCTGCTCATCTTTGATCCTCTGACTTCCAGGGTCCCTTCTAGTTCTAAATCTCTGATTTTATGATCTAAACCCACCTCTTTTTGAGCTTTCAATGAGAGGTACTAATCACATGACCTTGGCATAATGGATCAGGATCCTCATAGAAGTAAATAAATGTGCCCAGATGCTGCATTTTTTTTAACCTAGAAGCAGTAACTGTAGCAGGGTCTCGTAGCTAGCTCATGATATATACTAAGATAATATCTTAGCTATAAGCCTGTCGCCCTCTTGAGTCCCAGGAGATCCCCAGATTTTGTATTGTTCCAAACTCAAAGAATTCCCTAAAAAATGTACAACTTGAGTTGTCAAAGTATAACAACATAAGTTTCTACAGGCTATTTGACTCTCACTTTCCCTCAGACTAGTTATCAGCTGTTGACACCAAAACTCAGAAGGAACTCTGGACCTGGAACTCAAGCATAGTGAGACTCAGTTCAATATTGGGCTGCACTCCAAATCCTAGCCTAGACCAAGGTGTGGATGGAACTCAGATCTGACTCTCTGCACGCTGACAGGCATATCCTACCATCAACAACTAATCTAGCAGCCTGCATCCCTGTGATGTCCCAAGTCTCTTCTGACCCCTGTGGCTGAATTCTAACAAAGCTATACTTTCCTACCACCACCCTCTGCCAAATCCTATCACCATTCAAAGAAGGGTAGGAGAGAAGCAAAGTTAACTGGGTCCTATAATTCCAAATCTGGCATTCTATCCCCCTTACTTTGTCTTATTTTGTTTTTGCCAATCAGGTGAAGCCCAAGGACTCCCTGTCAGAATAATGTTTTTACATGCATAAAATAGGATTACAAAGAAACCAGTTATATTGAAATTATATTAAATAATTTTCAGCTATATCCAACTCTTAGTGACTCCATTTTGATTTTTCTTGGCAAAGATACTGGGATGGTTTGTCATTTCCTTCTCCAGCCCATTTTTACAGATGAGGAACATCAGGCCAGCAGGATTAAATGATTTGCCCAGGATCGATAAGTCTTCCTGACTTCAGGTCCAGCACTCTATAGACCGTACCACTTAGCTGCTTCTTACATTGAAATAAAATTATTAAAACGTGTATGTGTGTTTTCTTTTAATTTCACAGATGCTAGGTTAAGAACCCCTGATTTTTGTAGATGTTCTCCTGGTATTAAAATCACTCATATCAGTCAATTTTGACCAAATAGCAACAGTGCAATAGAAAAAAAAGCCCTTCATGATTAAATTTAAGAGAAAGCACAACCTAAGAACCAAACTCATCCGGAACGTAAGTTGTTGATGAAGAGCGGAGCCTACTTGGGGAGGAGACATTCCATAAATGTGCGTGGTCAAGGTGTTTAAGACTCTCATATCTTACCAGAGATGATCATGTGACTTTCCTAACAAATCCAATAGTGCACAAGTGCGCATGCATATACATGTGAGCAAACACACACACACACACACACACACACACACACACACACACACACACAGCATCTGGCCCAATGCCATCCAGGTTACTCAGCAGCATTAGAGTTGGAAAGAACCTTCTAAGGCTATCTCATCCAAACCATATCTGAGGATCCCCTCCCCTCTACTACATTTCTAACACATGATCACCAACCCTTCAGCTGAAGATCTCCATTGAAGGAAGCCCTCTTCCTCTCAAAGGGCCCCATTCCGTTTTTGGTCACCTTTAATCATTCGGAATTTTTCTTTACATCAAATTGAAGTTTGTCTCTACAGTGTCTACTCCATGCTCATGACTCTGTCCTCTGTAGCCATGGAGACCAGACCATAACCTTTAACATATTTGAAGGCAGCAATCCTCCAGTTTTCTCTTCTCCAGTTGATTCCCAAGTGTCATGAGCTTACCCATCCTTATTGCCCTCCTATGAATGCTCTCCTTCTTATCAATGACCTCCCTCAAATGTCATGCCCAGAACTAAATATAATATTCTGCAAGTAGTCTCACCAGGTCAAGGTACAGTAGAACTACTGACTCCTTAAACCTGAGCATTATGCCTGAGGCAGACCAAGTCATTCTGCTACCACTACAATACATGAAAATTTTGCCATATGAAAGACCTTTGCCAGTACATTACTGGGAGAGGCAAATTTGTTTAAAAATTAGTTTCGGACAGACAAAGAGAAAAGGCTAATACCCATACACCATTCCTATGCACAGGCTTGGACAGAAATTTTTTGTAAAAACACTACAACTGTATAATTTTCTCAACAATCTCCATAACAATTCCCATAGCCTCTATCCTGAATTGCTAAGATCTAACAACTTGACTTTTCAGGAGAAGAGAAATGAATGTGAATCCCAGGGCTTCTCTATGGAGATAGCAAACAAGTAATTGTTTTTTAACACTTGCCCCCTTTTCTACTCCCTGTAGCCCTAAGAAATCTTCGGTAACTTCTGCTCTCTCTGGGAATTAGCACATCAGAGACTTCCTCAGGCTACCCAGGGCTAACAATTTATAGTAAACCACTTCCACCATGAATTTCACCTGACTCATTGAGCTGTTTGGACACTCCAGAGAGAGCTGTAACTTCATTCTTTTCTCACCTGGGGTAAAAACAGATGTTGTTGATTTGTTGGTGTTGATGATGGTGGTTTGCGGGGGATGGGGTAGGGAGGAAACAGCAGCACAGAGGATTCATTATGGATATAGTAGAGGAGAGGAAGCAATCTATCTTTCACACCTGGAGGAGTTAGGGAACGTGGGGTAAGGAGGAGGGGAAGGTAAAAGATACCACACATCAGGGTTGGCAAAAGAACACTGAGGAGGCATTAAGAAGCGGGGGACCAGAAGGTGAAAGGGAAAGTGGTGATGTTTTCCATTGAAGAATGGAAGGGGAATGGAAATAAACATGAATTAAGCATCTACTATATGTCAGGGGTCAATTAGTTGGTGCAGTAGATGGAGTGCCAGCCACAGAGTCAGGAGGATCTGAGTTCAAATCCAACCTCAGATGCTAGCTGCTTGACCGTGAGCTAGTTATTTAACCCTGTTTGCCTCAGTTTCTTCATCTGTTGTGTTAGACTCTTTGTGACCTCATTTATGGTATTATTGGCAAAGAGACTGGAGGGGTTTGTTATTTCCTTCTCTAGCTCATTTTACAGATGAAGAAACTGAGGCAAACATTGCCAGCATCCTGGGACAAAGCCCCATTGAGCTCATGCTATTTGTAGTTCTTAAGATCATAGGACCATACTTACAGAGGAGGGGCGACTCTCTTGATGTAACAGATAGATATGTTCCTGGAAAAGTTGTCTGTAAAGTGAACTTTTGCAACAACTGTCAATCAATCAAAACAAGCTGGCCATTTAAAGAACTGTGACAAGATATTTTATAAAACAAATTTTGTAAAGCAAATTAAAAAAGTAAAGAAATGTTCTTGGTATGCTGGCGAAAAACAAAACCAAAAATTATGAACTTTATATCTGAATCATAACAATTGAAGCCAAAAGGGACTTTAGAAAATATCTTTAAAAAAAAACACAAGATTCACAGTGAAGAGAACCTACCACCTACTATGCAATTTAAGACAGACTAAGCACCTACTATGTGATTTAAGAACAAGATAGCATTGAGTAAGTCATTTAATCTCTAGATTTCAGGTTCCTTCTCTGCCAAATGGAAATACTAATCCCTCCAGGAGAACCCAGAGATGTACAGTGGAATGTGTGGGTACAAGCTCTGGAGTCAGAGGACTCAAATTCAAATTCTCCCTCTGATTCTTAACCTGAGACAAGTCTTTGATCTTAGTTTCAAAGCAAGTACTCAATAAAATTGAATTGACTGAGAGATTTCTTACTGCTTCAAATCTGTAGTAAAATGTGGGATCTAGAGTCATGGGCTTGCAATTTACATATTGGTTATTCATATATTTGATCTACTGACTACACAGACTTCTCCAGTCTCTCAACCAGAATTCTATTTGACCTAGAGAAATAACTGAATACCTTATTGATGATGCTTACAACTTTACCAGCTGGATGAATATCTGGAGGGAGAAATATTGGAAGCTAATTTTCACATCCTTAATCAGTCATAGAACCATATACTTTGAATTGGAAGAGACCTTAGAGTTTACTAAATCCATCCTTCTCATTTTACCGATGAGGAAACTGAAGCCCAGAGAGATTGAGTGATTTGTCCAAGTTCTTATAGAAAACAAATATATGACATAAGATTAAAACCAAACCAGCTTCCCACACCACACAGTGTCTAGATAACCATATGTTAAAAATTGACTAAGTCCATGTGTCAGGTGCTCTGCCAGTTACTGGTAATATAGAGACAAAAGTAACATTGTCTGTCCTCAAGAACCTTGCATACAACAGTCTTTATTCATGATCATGCGAAAGTGTAAGGTGAACTAGCCCATTGTGAATAGCAAGTGTTTGGAATCAAATACCACCAGGTGGGTCATCCTATCCTCTAGGGGCTTCCCAGAAAAGTGAGATCTACTAACCAAATCTTCTTACAAAGAAGTCTCCTGAATGCTAATTTCAAGTGATGCTTTATCCCTCTAAAATAAGTGTGATATAAGAAGATAGACAAGCCCAAATCCTTTGGCACTGAATTGGATCTGTGCCTTTTGACCCTTGAAGATGGTGAGTACTTCAGTAAGATGCTGGGATAAGCTGTTAAAAAATATCCTAGAGCTACTTCAGAGCAAACAAATTACTAAGCAGGAGAGAAAGAGTTAAATTGATCCCAGAGTTTTTAATATATGAGTGTGTCTGTTTCTCCATCAATGTTATTATAACTTGATTAATCTTCATCGCTTTGCTAGCATGAAAATTAAATGCTAGTTAACCCAAAGGATTTCCCATGCAAAAAAAAATAGGCTAGTAAAAGAACAATCAGAACATATGGAGAGAGCAAAATTGCTTAGGTGGTCCTTCATTATGCCCATGTGGGCAGATCAAACCATCCATTGTTGCCTACCTCATAGATACATTGATGAGCCATTTTAGCTGAGCATATTAGTGCACCAGTAATCTCCCTTACCAAGGAGGTTGAGATTGGTACTTTGCCCAAGTCCAGGAGTTCTGAATTGCAGGAAGTTAAGACTATCAGGTGCCTACACAAATTGTTAAACCAATATGGTAAGCACACAGGAGCAGTTGGTTACTAGGCTGCTTAGGGAAGGTTAAAATAGTCCAGATTAGAAAAGAAGGAGATCAAATCTGCCATGCCAGTCAGTAGCAGGATCATATCTGTGAGAGTGGATGTTGTACTTCCATCCTGGACACGATAGGGAAACCCAGGCTCTACCTACCCAACACTGCCCCCACCAAAAAAGGGGGATGCTTTGTTTTTCCCTCTAAAAATCAAATACTCCAACTGATCTGTGATCTCGCTGATGTTCATATTCCCTCACATGAAGTAAATGGCCACGCATCCTTGTCTGTTCCTCTGGTATGACTTTTGTACATATGCTCCCATGAGTTTGCCAGAGGGAAACTATTCAACATGCTAGGTAGGGTCTTCCTCCTTTCTTTGCCATCAAGATACCAGTGGATTACATGAACTGCCCATGTTATCTCTTGTGTTCTCCATGTTGATCAGCCCATCTTTTTCTTCATATATTTCTTTTTTAATGGGATAAGTCAAAATCAACCCATCCCATTTTAGTCTGATGCCAAACTAGGTGAGAACACAGTTCAACCAAGCAAAAAACTAACGAAGGAAAAGGCCTTAGACTAAGTTTGAAAAGCTTTTGAAAGCTCTTCAGTGTAGTGACATAATGCCAGACTAGTTTATTGTTGTGGGATTTTTTTATAGCTCCTTAGTCCTGTAAAAGCATCAAATTAGCTGGAATGAGAGGAATTTTCCAGAAATTGGCACTCATGACTTTCTAATACATAATTGAACAGGAGTCTTCTGAGGTGGGGTTGAGGGTGGGAAGGAAAGGCTTCAGCTTTGACCTTGGCTGAGTCTCCTTCCCTACCCCCACCCTTTGACCAAAAGAGAGACGACCTTTTAAAGAAAGGTCTAAAGGATGTAGGACATCCTATCTTCCCATCAATGTCCTATGTGGCATCCCCAGATTAGGTGGCAGCAGTGTGTGCATCAGGAGCCTAGGACAAACACAGATTGTCTGTACCTAAAGGACACTTCTTCAGTGCCTTATGGATAGGAGAAAAAAATTCCAATGACCAAGAGTCAGGAATTATTCCTTTGCCCACTTCAATCTCTGAGCTTGAGCCCACCTTTCCCCTGGGCTCCCTGTGTCCTTGTAGGAGAATGCATCATAAGCTTTTGGAAAAATGTTTTGTACCAGCTGATCTTATTATATCAACTTAGTAAGCATCTCTTTCTAAAAGCTACTTAAGGCTGAATGACTAAGTGCCCCTTAACTGATCATTTTGGAGGAAGGATACCAGTGGGGGCTTGAACACATGATAATAGAAAAATTTCCCAGCCCCTCAGGGCTGTCTATAGAACGCCGAGAGGTAAATGTAGCCAAATTCTGATGACCTGACTTATAGTGGGAGTGAAAGTTGGGGCTAAGGATCCTTAGAATTTATATAAAGCTACACTTTGGTGATACATTTCCTCTGGTTCTCCTTCCCAATTTCTTATTTGTTATATGATGTATCCTGCTCACGCACACATGTACATCTCTATTGTCCTCTGAGTGATTCTCATTTTCAATTCTTCAGATACTGTAGTGATCTCTGACCCTCAAACTTTCCAAACCAAGTGAGAACTAGCTTCATCTCTATTCTGGTACCAAGAGTAGTGAGGCGACAGAATAAACCTTGCAAAGGAATGAAGAAGTCCTAATAGTGTGGTCTTCAAAATAATTAAACCAGACTCTCCCCCTGTGACATCTCCCCAAATTTGAACATTTAAATTAAAAACCTCTGTTTATGAGCAGTGGCATAGCCTTCCTTGGAACTATATTTTTGTAAAATCAAAAACTTAGAAAAACAGTGGAAAAGAAGACTAGTGGTTCTCTATGTTTATGTGCCAGATAATTAAGGAAACTACTTCAACTAATTTAAATATTTAAAATGAAAAACAACTCATAATGTTCAGAAATATTATTCCAAGCATATATGGATGGAAAGATTCCTTTTTTATATCAGGAAATCTCAAAAGGAATATGACAACTGTGAAGTACTAATGGGTTTGGCTGAACAGGCAATTTGAAGTCTTGTGTATATTTGTTTTAAAACTCCCGAGTCTTCACTGCGGGGAAGGATCATCCTTATTGACTTTGGATTTTTGCATGTTTGACATGGAGTTGAAAAATTACTTTCGCAGGCCTGTTGACATGCTGCTGAATGATTAGATTGGTGAAGAAAAATACTGTGATGGAATGATGGTCAAAAAATCATGGAAGGAGAATTTCAGAGATCAAAGGGACCTCCAAACCACAGTGAAACAAACATCCCCTCTTTTTATATATCAGATGAGAGGTGAGCCAGTCGTTGCTTTAGTTAGGGGAAACACTATGTCTTGAGGCACTCCATTCCACACTGGACAGCTCTTACCCAATGTTTAGAATTTCTGGACATGAGTCAGAATTTACCTCTTTCCAAGTTCTACCCATTGTTTCTAGTTTTGATCTTCAGGGCAAAACAGAATAGTAGCTCAATCTCATGAAAGCCTTCAAATTCTTGAAGTCAGCTATCATGGTCTCCCTTCCAAGATGTCAAATTTTCAGTGTTAAGTATTTACACCTCAGGCATGGACCAACACTACAAGTCAGGTTGATTATCCAACCTTTAAAAAGTGACAGGGAAAATGTTAATGATGCAGACAAAAATTTAAAGCATAGTTTTTATCAGAAAGCTGCTTGTTAAACATTTACTGTCTCCATAGACCCAAACATGAATACCACACAGAGGGTAACAGAGAGGCATGGTGGGTTCAAGCAGGTTGTATCATATAACCAATGCAAAAACTGAAGAGTAGGAATAAAGGATATCACCAAGAAATTGTGTGATAGGAAGAGAAGATGGGCTTGTCATATGGCAAGTGTGGACAGCCAACATACTCTACTGGTATCTTTACGAAACCAGAAGAAATCAAAGAATGACTCTAGCTCATTGTGGTAAACTTTTGAGAAGATGATGACAAGCCACATAGGACGAGCAGGCGTAGTTGGGCTTATATTCTATAACCTGGTGGAAACTCCAAAATCAATAAGAACAAATAGCATTACTGCATATAACTTATTAATAAAAATTATTCAATGCTATCATTTTAGAGTTGTTGTTATTTTTAGAATCTTATCTGTATTTTCATTGGCATAGAAATAGCGCCTTTTTGGCTACTTAAAAGTCTTATAGAGTTACCTGGTCGCTGATAGATTAAGTGAAATACCCAAAGGTCACATTGCCAGGATGTGCCAGAGTCAGGGCTTGAGTCTAGGTTATGCTGACTCCAAAGCCTAGTATCCAGCCTTTACATCACACTCTCGTTAGTGTAACGATTACTGTAGTCTAATGAGGGCAGTAAAATAAAAAGGTAAGTAAGTGTAACATTGTAAACAAAATAAATAAATACAATTTAATTTGGGAGTGAGAAAAACACTATAGATTAGGGGCATCAGGATAGTCTTTGTGTAGGAGGTAATCCTGAGCTGAGCTTTAAAGGAAATTAGGGATCTTTGGAGGTAGAAGAAAGCAAGAATTGCATTCCAGACATAGGGGACAAGCTATGCAAAGACATAAAGATAAAAGATGGATTAAATCTGCAAGAGTCTAGGCAAATACATTCATACCGACTCCCTATTAGCTGCACTCCATCCCTAGGGAGATGGTATGGAGATAGAATCAGCCAGACATGGCTAATGACATAGGGGGCATGAGTGAGAATGAGAAGCCCTGATGAAGGAATCGGGGAGGCAGAATGTAGAGAAGAGAAGAGGAGGAAAGGATAGGGACGTGCTGGTAAATCTTTAGCAAGCATCTTTCTGAGAGAAAAAGATGGACATACTTTAAATTGTAATCTGCATTATTGACATTTTCTCCATCATTTCCTTCAAGCTGGACAATCAACAAAACTGTGCCAAGCCCTGATCTGTAATGCTTTCAATGTTGAATGTTCACGTTGAAAATTTAACATCTTGGAAGGAGGCAATGATAGCTGACTTCAAGTATCTGAAGGACTTTCATGTGGTTGAGATACTGTTCTGATTTGTCCCTGAGATCTGAATAAGTCTGTTATTCTTATATTTGAAGCTACATCCCAGAAGTCTCAGACACCATCTTATTAACTGATTGTTTAGCTCCCAACTCTATCCTGCCTTTAATAAAAAGTGGTCACAAGCCTCCAACTGTGCCCCTAAGGTCTTTTGTGTCTTATCCAAGACTTGGGGATTAATAGGATTTCTAGGTTCTTTCTGACAGCAACATTCATGCCCATGTAAATTATTAGAAGGTAGTAGCATCACTCGGTGTGACAAGTCTTTGTAAATTCTCTGTCATGTCTTGGATACATGCCCTGAGATAAAAACAAACTCCTCTATGGTTGTTATCAATTGACAAATAGCTGCCTCAGTTCCCCTGAGCGGAGAGTCACCAACCAATATTTTACCTCTCTTCTCTTTTTCCTCTGACATTCAAAAGATATTTCTTCTTCTCTTAACAACTGAAGGTGCAAGTCTTATATTCATTTTCTAATTTCTCTTCCATCTCCCTAACTCTAATACCTCTCCTCCACCTTAGCCATTCCTAGTCATGTTGTGTATTCGGCCTTATCAATTTCATACAGTTCCCAAATATCTGAGGTTCCTCTCTCTGATTCTACCTCTCCCACTCCCATACTGTTATTGGATCCACTATTTTCTGTCACCAAGATCCTTTGATCCCTCCTTTTTCTTTTAATCCATTAGGACCCTTTTGGTTTCATGTGACTTCCTATGAAGTCTGAACTTCATTTCAAATGTATCCTCACTAGGATCCTAGACTCCCTCTCCCACTTAACCTTTAGTCATATCCCCATACGTGGTCAATTCACATCCCTGAGGAACATCCACCATCTTCTTCCTCTCTGCCTGCCTCTAGGGTATGAGCATTATGTGAAAGTCACAAAGCTGATTGCATCCTGGAAAGGCCATTTTATCCAACCTAAGCTCGTAGCTCCCTGTCTCTGGGCAGACCTTTATATGCCTCAGCTAATGGCTTCTAATTGCATTCCCTATAGAAATGTTAAAAAAAAAAAAAAAGATTCCAGTTTCTTCAAACACATCTCTAATTCTGACTGCCTCTGTAACTTTGGGCAGGTCACTTAATATACATAGATCTCAGTTTTCTCGTTTGTAAAATGAGAGCATTTGACTAGATGGCCTCTGAGCTGAATTCTAGTTCTAGTGCTAACAACCCTATGACTTTATGCAAGTTACCACCATGCACAGCCATAGTTTCCTCATCTATAAAAGCAAGAAGTGGGGCTAGGTGGCCTCTGAATTTCCTTCTAGCTTTTTATTTATGATACTATAACCCTATCTAAGTCTTACCATTAACTGTATTGAAACAAGACAACCCAAAGAGAATTCTTTCAATTCCTTTCCTCAAACATGTCTCCCTTTTTTCATTCTCTGTTCTATTCATCCTGTGGTAATGAAGAAATGACCTTTCTCTTATCTAAGGTTAAGCCTTCTACCTGTGCTCTTGAGTTCCTCTTTCACCACTTTCTGTGGCCTTTCTCGATTGATTAGCCCCTCCCTTCCTAACACTTCCTTCTCCTCTGGCCTGAAACGCACCCAGATTTCCCAAGTACTAAAAATAATCTTTCCTTTCACTGTGAGACACTATGGGAGGCTGTTCTTTTTCCTCTTCTTCTCATTGTCCAATTTTGAGAACCATTCAAGGCTACCTTTCCACTTCTTTACCACTCAGTCATTCACTCTTTGCAATCAGACTTCCATTCCCACCATTCCACTAAAACTACCCTCTCAAATTCCATTAATGACCTTCTAGCTAATAAATCCAGTGGCCTTTCCTCAGTCCACATCCTTCTTGTTATTTTTTCTTTGAATAATTGTGTCTGAATCTACATGACCCCATTTGGGGTTCCCTTGGCAAAGATACTGATGTGGTTTCCTATTTCCTTCTTTGGCTCATTTTATGGATGAGGAAACTGAGACAAATGAGGTTTAAGTGATTTTCACAGAATCACACAGCTAGTAAGTCTCTGACGCTGAGTCTAAACTCAGGAACTCCTAACTCAGGCAGACACTATCCACTGTGCCAACTAGTTACATCTTTCTGTTGTATATGACACTGCTGGGTATCCTTCCTCCTTGACATTCTCCTCATTAGTCTTTGGGATGTCACACAATGCTGTGTCTCCTCTTGCTCTTTCACTATTCCCTCCTTCTTTGTTTCCTTGGCTGACATCTTGTTTTCTTCCTTTATCTTAAAATGTGGACAGCAATCATCTTTGACTGTTGTCTTTCATATGCTCCCGTGTTGAGTTGGTCGACAAAATCTTATTTCACTGCCATACCCAACAACTAACTTTTCCTTCCCTGTCTCCAGCTCTCTGACCCTCAGTCAGTGTCTGGTAGCTAAATGAATTTTCTTTAAGTAGAGAGTGTGATCCTGTTTCCACTCAGACAACCTCAAAACTCGTTCAGGTTCTTATCAACTCAACAAAAGAAAGAAACACACATAGAGAGAGAGAGAGAGACACTCAGAGAGAGAGAGACAGAGAGACACACCCAGAGAGAGAGACAGAGAGACATACACAGAGAGACAGAGAGAGAGACAGAGAGACAGACAGACAGAGACAGACAGACAGAGACAGAATGGAGCAAGTCAAATATGGGTCAATCAGTAGTGGGTTCTATTGAGATTACCTTCCATAGAATATAAGCTCCTTAAAGGAAAGGAATGTTCTATTTGAACCTTTGTATACTCAGCACTGAGCAATCCCTTTCACTTAGGAGGCATTTAATACATGTCTTTGCATTGAGTTGAATTATGACCCTCCTTTAAAAAAAAAAACAAAAACCAAAAACACCCTTCCCTTCTCCCTTCCCCCCTTTCCCACCTGGCTTCTCTTGCGTAGCTCCAGTCCCTGGTTTCCAGACACATTTTTAAAACATTGCCAGAGGCAGAGACCCTGGGCAGGTTTCCTGTCAATCATTTTTCACTTCTCTGGAAAAATCAAAAAATCTTTTTTCCTATAAAAATTTTACCTGTGTGACCTAAAATTTTGGTTGACTTTCTCCTGCGTATATGTGAATTCCTCAAATATTACAGTTTTTAAAAATCCCATAGAACTCCTCATTTTCTGTAGTCTAGATGCCTCTGAACCTTCCGTTTCTAGCCTCACCTTACCTTCCCAGTCTCATCTCCTCTTCATGCACCTACGCTCTTGACAAATGATCCTACTTTCCACTCCCTAAGCATATCCTATATCATTCTACCTTCATGTATTTTCTCCATCCATTTCCCCCAGTTAAAATCTTACCTACCTTTGTAGTCTCAGCTCAAAAGCCACCCAAAGCTTTCCTAGATCCTGGAAGTCATTTCCTATCTCTTCCGAATTTTAACAGGACCATGTTCAGATGGGTGCTAGGAAATTTAGCAAAGCTACTTTGCGTTAAATGTATTTGTGCCTTTGTATTGCCTCCTCTTACTCGAATGAAAACATGAATATGACAATAATAATGGCACTGCCGACAGGGAGCTGACTGCGGTCAGGGCGAATTAGATGCCAGCCTTGTCTTTCGTACATAATGCTTGGGTCACCCTGGACAAGTCATTGAATCTCGCAATCCAGGCAACTCATCATAAAACCAAACACATGTGGATCTGCAAAGGTAGAGAGCATGTCCTTTGAAGGCAGCTGGGTGGCACAGTGGGTAGAGTTCTGAGCCTGAAGTATGGAAGGCATGAGTTCCAATTTAGCCTCAGACACTTATTAGCTGGATGACCTTGGTCAAATTCCTTCCTAGGTCTGACTCAGTTGTAATGGTGGCACATAAGGGCAGTGAGAATCAAATGAAATATTTAAATAGCAAGTCACACAGGACCTAGGAAATAGTAAGAGCTTAATACATCCTATTTTCCTTCCATTTATCTCTGCCACGAAAGCTTCCATTCTTGGAATGTTCTCCCTCCTCACCTGCACCTACTAGCTTCCCTGGCTTTCTTTAAGGCGGCTTAAATTATTCCGTCTGTGGAGGGGTGTCTAAATTCTGCCCCCAACACACACAGCTAGTTTGTTCCCTCTAAGATAACCTACCTTGAATGTGCATCATTGTTTGCATTTTGTCACTACCATTATAACGTGAGCACTTTGAGGGTCAGAGCCCTGGTTTTTTGTCTTTCTGTGTCTGTACAGAACTTGGTACAGGGGCTGGATTGACTGGTCTGGTCCGAATAATAGCAAAAATCTGAATAGCAATGAAAGTAACAATCAATCAAGCTAATGTTTACCACATAAATCACAGCAAACATGACGTAAGATTTACGTAGTATTTTACATTCATCATTTAGGTAGCTATGTGGTGCAGGAGCTAAAACGTTCGACTTGCAGTCAAGAAGACCAGAGTTCAAGTCCTGGTTTAGTCATTTACCAGTCATGGAACCCTAGGGGAGTCATTTAACCTCTCCTAGACTCAGTCTGTAAAATGGGAATTATAGCCCCTCCCTCCCAGGGTTTTGTGAGGACCAAATGAGATAGTATATACAGGGGGAGGAACCAAGATGGTGGAGTAGAAAGACTCACATATGCTAGCTCCGAATCCACAGCCCAAGGATTTCCTGTAAAAAGAACTCCCAACAAATTCTGGAGCAGTGGAATTTGTGCAGCAATGGAGTGAAGGAGATTTCTGTTCCAGAGAGCCCTGAAAAACTGATCTCAAAGGTTCATCGTGCACTGGACGGGAGCAGAGCCCAGCCCTTCCCTGGCCAGGCGGCATCAAGAGGAGCAGATCTGAGCAGGTTTCAGGGACAGCATCTCCGGTGGCCAGGAAGGTCCCTCCATCCACAGACACACATGTCAGTGAGAGAGACTTCTGGGCTGGCCGAGAGGGCAGCGGGGTGTCTCCATAACTCGGGCCCCTTCAGGAGGCCCCAGCAGAGGCAGCGAGCGGCCAGAGGCTCCCAGAGCAGGCAGGACCTCGGGTCCATTACTGAAGGTCTCTGCATAAACCCCCTGAGGGAACTCAGCCTGGGAGGTGGCCCTGCCCCCACCTGAGCATCAGAACTTAAGCTTACATTGAATAGCAGCTGGGCCCACCACTGAAAGCCCTCAGGCTGAGGAGCAGCATTTGAATCTCAAACCCCAAGCACTAGCTGGGCAGATCTGGGCAGGGGTGGAGAGGAATCTCAAAAGTCAAGTAACTGGCTGGGAAAATGCCTAGAAAAGGGGAAAAAAAATAAGACCATAGAAAGTCACTTTCTTGGTGAACAGATGTTTCTTCTCTTCCTTTCTAATGAGGAAGAACAATGCTTACCATCAGGTAAAGACATAGGAGTCAAGGCCTCTGTAACCCAAACATCTGAAATAGATATCCAATGGGCTCAGGCCATGGAAGAGCTCAAAAAGGATTTTGAAAATCAAGTTAGACAGGTGGAGAAAACTGGGAAGAGAAATGAGAGCGATGCAAGAAAAGCATGAAAAACAGGTCAATACCTTGTTAAGGAGACCCAAAAAAATGCTGAAGAAAATAACAC
>CM053772.1:23372097-23411170 GCA_028658325.1 Potorous gilbertii
AAAAAAGAGATAGTATATTCAAAGAGTTATACAAGTATTAATTATCTCTTTGGTTCTCACAACAACTGTATGAGATGGGAAACTAAAGTTCATAGAGGTTAGGGGACTTACCTAGAGTTACACTGCTAAAAGATGCTAGGCCCACATTTTCCACTAGGAGTTTCTGGAGATCAAAGCCGATGGCTTATCCCACAATGCCTAGTCTACCTCTGAGGCACTTAATACACATTTATTGAATACAGGCTGTATTCAATAGAATAGAATAGAACAGAAATATCTGTTCTAGAGCACTACCATTCAATTAATTCTGTTTGATTAAATTTGATAGGTCAATTCAATCCGACAACTACTTTAATCGTTTTCATTGAGTTGGCCAGTTGGAGTAAATTAACCCAAATCACTAGTGATTTTGGCATCACTAAAATCTGGTGCAATCCCAATCTCAACCCCAAATGGCAGGATAAGGAAATACAAAAATAATTTAAAGCAACTGTGCTTCTCTTTTAATAGAATGGAAAGGTCATGTCGAAGGGACGATTCATACTGTCTTGGATAACCTCATGAGACAATAAGCTTTCCTGGACCCAGATGGTCTTAATAGGTCAATACCAAGTTTGGTGGGGAAAACCAACTGAAAAAAATAAAATGATATGATTTTTAAGAGTGTTCATGGTTGGCTTAGTCAGACATGAAATTGAACCAAATCTTGGCACAAATAAACAATCTTAGGCAAGGAGAGAGGTTTGGAATGAACAGGCAGTATAGACCAGCAGCAATTTGAAACTTTTCTTAAGACAAAGCCCTTTGGGCTCTGCAAAGGCTATTTGCAAAAGGGCTATGAAGTAGGAACAAACTATTGGAGGAATGACAGAGTGACTGTAAAAAAAGACCATTTGGTTGTAGGGGCCAACACTGAAAGACTGATTATGTTAGCTTTTGAAAAGCAGCCCTTTGTTTGTAATAAATCATATGACCATAAATTAATGTGGCCAGAGAGAAGGACTGTCCAACTGAATGCAGGCGGAGGAGAATATGGCCAAGTCATCTTGGCTGTGATTAATTAGCTACAAAACTGGCTAGAAACCTGGTTCCCTAACACTCTCTTCTAGAAGATGAATTGACCTCTAGAGGGCAGCATTAGAATCAATGGTTAAAAGAAGAAAAGGTAGATTTTGTGGTGGCTAGGTGGTACAGTGGATAGAATGCCAAGTCTGAAGTCAGGAAGATTTATTAACATAAGTTTAAATCTGGCCTCAGACCCTTACCAGCTCTGTGGTCCTAGGCAAGTCATTTAACTCTGTTTGCCTCAGTGTCCTCATCTATAAAATAAGTTAGAGAAGAAAATGGCAAATTCCCATATCTTTGCCAAGAAAACCCCACATTGTCTCACAAAGAATCAGACATGAATTAACAACAATGGTAGAAAAGTTTAAAAATGGGGTGCTCTGCCTCTTGAGTTGAGCGTTAATGTGGATATTCAGGCTAAAGCTGGTGGTCTACTTGTCAAGAACGTTGTGGAGGGGATTCATGTCTTGAGTAGAACCATGGGATTTTAGTTTCTGAGCTGAAAGAGACCTCAAGTGCATCATTTTAAAGATAAGAAAACTGAATCTCAAGAAGGCAAATGACTTGTCCAATATCACATAGATGGTGAATACGGATCAGAGGAAGGATTTGAAATAAGATGCTCCAAATATAGAGCCAGGGCTCTCTCTACTACTCCACCCCCACCCAGTGGGGCTGGATCAGTGTCATTAAACTCAAATAGAAATGAGAGAAAATCTCAAATTTACACTTTCCGTTTAAGTGAATCAGACATTTTGACGTTTATAATTAACTATGAAGGATACATAAAGAAGGACACTATCTGCATCTGGAGAAAGAACTAATAAATACAAATATGTATAGAATAATTTTACCTATGTATACTTATTTGTGTCTAATGATAGTCATCTCTAGGTGGGGGGAGGGAAGAAGAAAAGAAATTTACATTATAACTTTATTATATATTTAAAAGGAATATCCAGTTCTATATAAGAGATTTGCAGTTTCATGTGCCATCGTCTTTTTTAATTATATTATATTATAGAAATGCTTGTTTTATTCCACGAATTAAAAATAAAAACTTTTAAGAAATAAAAAATTCATCTTTGCTGTATATTTTTAAATTTATTTTGTTAAACATTTCCCAATTATGTTTTAATCTGGTTCTGGTACAGTGGGGGGTTTTGCTGGCTTCATGCAGCCTATGGGCAATGAGTTGGACACTTCTGGTCTGGATCATCTCCAAGAACTCTCAGAACTTCCTAGTCACTTGATTATGAAGGCCAGCTGTCAGATTTCTCATCTTGTCTCATATTAAAGTTTGGATATAGAAACTGACTATCAACTTGACTCTCAAACCTACCCTTCAGGTGATAGAATGAAATTTTAGGATAATCACCGTGCCAAAAATGGCAGAGCCATAGCTAGGGAGGGGAGACCTATGACGCACCTCAAGATCCATCACTGGAGAGAGCATGCTCCTTCTATCCACCAGCCCTAAGGATCCCTCCTCTCTCCCAGGGCAAAGTCATGTTGTTTTCCTGCTGCCTTCTCCCCTGCCTTCTCTCAGGATTTCTGAGCCATTCATTTCTATAATTATAAAAGTAGCCCATCAAAATAGTTCAGAGAAATAGATATTCAATTATCTAGTATACAAACAAAACAAGATGCTAAAGAAAACAGAAAATTTCCATTTCATGGGGTTGACCTGTGTCTTATTTTCTTTTGTTGATAATATCCATGCTCTGGGAAAAGTGCAGGTTCTATTATATCACAAATTCCCAAATGGCAACAGCACACATAAGAGTGGGCAAGTCAGCCCCATATGAGTTCAGAAAAGTAATCGACTTGGAGATTAATGTTCATTCTACATAGAAGTCTGTTTGCTTTATTGAATTTTTAGCCAAACTTTTAAACAATTAGCAAACAAAGCTACCTCATGGGCATTTTACTCATATTCTAGAGTATGGTTCCTTATGACTTTCTTATATATTTACTTGGATCTGAGATCTCATCCACAAGGGAAATACCTCTGCCAATGCCGATCAACTCCTCTGTTAGATGGTTTGGGGTTTGTTTTTGGTTTGGTTTTGTTTTGTTTTCAGTACTTCCAGGATTTGTGTTGCTGTTGGCATGGATTCTGCCTCTACTCATTAAGAAGGAACCCCTTGTGTGACTTAGTATAAGATCCATAACAGCTGCTTTGGTCAAAAATACCTTCCCTATGAGGTCAACCTGGTGGTTGTGGTGAGCTTCACCAGAGTAATAAGTAGGACAGAGCTGTAGCTAGTCACTTTTAAGCCAAGCATGACTCTTCATGACCACTTTTTGGTGGTTTGCAATTTCCTTCTCCAGTGGACAGGGTATCCAACTCTTTGTCCCATTGTGAAAACATGGTGCTACACAGTGAGGAGGGGAAGGGGAAAGTGGGAGAAGGTTGAGAATGGATGAGGGATGAGATGTGATTCCTCTCCATGGTGAATCTGACCTATTGTCTCCCTGTATTCAAGTCCTCTGCTAGTTCTATGACAGCCTCAACTTCTGTTCCATACCCACAGAATCTCATTACCATTATGTCCCCTTTCTTATATCCACTTCCCGACTGCTGTGAAAACCTATAAGTCATATCCCCCTGTCACTTTTTCCTAGAGATTGAGAGAAGGTTGAGCATTAGAGGTCATACTACAATGGCATGGGCCAGTATCTTTACCCTTTTTCCCAGAATGACTTCACTGGAGCTCATCAACCTTTCCTATGCACCATCCTAGAGAACTATGCCACATTTTGCATGAGAGGCCCAAGAGAAAGTCTTAGGTGTTTATCACCCTGCCAGAGGATGGTGTCTTAGAATCTGTCCCCACCATGAGGTCCTATATTCCAAGATATATCTACCTTGCCCATCCAAAAGCACTTGTCTCAGAATTCCTAGTTACAGTTCTGAGCTTCAACAAATCTATCCCGGCAGATCCTCAATAGCAGACAGCAATAGTTCTATTAACAGTTAGTCCCCATATCCTCTCCAGGCTGATAGAACTGGTCAGAGCCCACCTGCCAGAACTCAGAATCACCTCTGGGCCTTGGTATCAGAGCAGAACTTGATGGGGGGAATAGGCTTATTAGATTGATAAATTAGATTTATCAGTTTAATTAAATGAAATTAGTCCTTACAGGATTACAAATTCTCCAGAAGCCTAGAGGAGTAACAATACTCCCAAGGTTCCCAACTTCCAATCAAGATTATTACTGTTTCATTTTCATACCATTTATTTCTGTTCTGTTTAAATATGCACCATTCCATGTACTTTCTGGCCTAGGTGTGTTAGGGTGATGAACGGCTAGAACCCCAGGCTTGAATTCGTTTCAAATGTCACCAGTTTTCTCTAACTTCATGGGGAACCTGAACCTTTCTGGCCTCATTATACATTATTGCCTTTGTCAGGCTCTATAATTGAGCCAAACACCCCTCCTCACCCCTGTCTCTTTGAGTGCCCCATTTCCTTCTGAGTTCAGTTCATGGACCATCTCCTACACAAAGTTGATCCCTTTCAACTATCAGTGTTTCCCCCTCTCCCCGTTACCTTATGTCTGTTATACCTTCGGGTATATAGGTATATACATATATATATATATATATGTATATACCTATTATACTATTACACCTTTATGTATACATTTTGTCATTATTCCCTCCTCCACTTAGATACATTCATTGGAAGTAGAGACCGTTTCATTTCTGTTTTTGTGAATAGCTCAGTGTCTAGCATGTAGTAGATGCTTAAAAGCTTACAGATTGATCGAATGACTTGTGAGCAATAGTGTCTAAGAGAAATCTAGTTTGGTCCCACAGTATGTAATGAAAAGGGAAATAGACTGCTGAGATACAGAAATTTAAAAGAGAGAAAGGAAGATAGTCCTTTCAGGTTATATGAGATACAGACACTCCTGGTAAAAGGAGGATAGAAGATAGTCCCTACCTCTTCCTCCTTATGCCCAGGAGGAAGGCAAGTTCTAATGCTCTGGGGATGATGGAAAAGTTTTTTTATTGTTGCAGGCAGCTCCTTCCCACTATTCCTGCTCAGAAAAACCACTGGGGTAAGCTTTCCCCACCAAGAAGATGGAAAGGAGGTCTCTAACAGGTTTTTAATCACATGGAACAAAGAGAGTCAAGAAAACCAAGAATTTTCTTGAGAGACTAGCCATGTTTTGGCAAATTGATGAGTTGGGCTGGACTAGGGCTAAGCCAAGACCTTCATTAAGATAGGAAGAGAGAGAGTTGCTGGGAGGCAATCAGATAGAACTACTCAAACTTGCTTCCCTTTCACTGAAGTCTTTAGTTCCAGAAATGTCCAGGTGAATGCTCTGACTGTGTACGGAGAGACTGAACCTATGTCTCCCCTTATTGGAGTGAGAGTCTTTTGAAGAAGGTCATTTCCAAGACAGTTTGGGATTCTGGGGAATGGGAGTACTTTTTATTCATTGTGAAGTTTGCTTTGATGCTGTTTCATTGTCTTCATTGTTTTCATTCCTGTTCCAATGAAATGTTTGAGTGTTTCACTGGTGCCTCCTAGTCCATTACTATTAACTTGATGAACAATTTAACACTAAGTTCTGAATGAGTTTCAGGCCTTTCAAACTGGGTGTTGTGGTGAATGAGCCAACGTAAGTGAATTGCCATTCAAAGTCGCTACAAATTGAACTTGAGTTCAAAAGTGAGGACCAGGGGTCTACAAGGAAACAGTACATGACAATTTACCTGCCTTTTGGCATTATTTCCTCCCTCGCTCTAAGATCCTGGAAATATTTCAATCCTAAAGAGTTGAAGGAGGAGAAACAGGGATGATAGGATTTAGGACAGATTCAGCAGAAAGAGCAGTTTAAGGGAAGAGAAAAGATTCCTGAAGATCTGAAATTCCCATCATTAGAGTTATTTCTATAATTTAGATAAAATAGGTGAGGGCATTATTTCAAGAAGTCCACTATTAAAATGAGTGGATACTATTAGTATAACATAGGGCCAAGGACCATTCCCACCCCAAGACTCTGACTCAAAAACTAATGCACAATGTGTCACTTTCTTTGGCTAGCTACACCTGAAGGTGAAAATCTCTTCAAGACATCACTAAATACAGCTCATGTCTAAGTTTTCACAGATATTTGCCAAATGTTTGTAAATGGAATTCCCTAGCTTTTATATAAGTGCTAAAGGTAACAAAAATATCTATGTGTGTTTCTGTGTGTGTGTGTGTGTGTGTGAGAGAGAGAGAGAGAGAGAGAGAGAGAGAGAGAGAGAGAGAGAGAAGACCAGTCTTTCACCCCAGAAAAATACTGCAGAAAATGCAAGGGACTCCCACGAGGACATAAGCAGATACAGGAAAAAACAAGCAAACATAAACTCCATAAAGTATAAAAAACTTGCTTCCTTTGGATTACCATGAGGGCAACATGTTGATCTTTTATTAAAACCCTTGCTCCAGAGTCCAAGGCAATCCTTTACAATATTCTAGTGACATCTGTGGTTTGTTACGTCCCTCTGAAGGCTACTTCCACTTTGGAGCTACAAGATGGACAGCCCCTTTCTCACTGATCCTGCAATGTTGCAATAGCATACTGTAATAGTATACACTATGGCAACCAGATCTGTTGCTTTTCCATGCCATCACTTTAATACTGGTTACTTCTCCAGTTTTAGGGACCATGTGGATAATCTGTAGATTCTTTCAATTTTTATTTTGCTTTCTGGTTCTAGAATATTAGGGCAATTTTTCTTGATAATTTCATGAAAGATGATGTCTAGGCTCTTTTTTGATCAAGGCTTTCAGGTAGTCCCATAATTTTTAAATTGTTTCTCCTGGATCTATTTTCCAGGTCAATTGTTTTTCCAATGAGATATTTCACATTATCTTCCATTTCTTTCATTCTTTTGGTTTTGTTTTGTGATTTCTTGGTTTCTCATAAAGTCATTTGCCTCCATCTATTCCATTCTAATTTTTAAAGAACTATTTTCTTCAGTGATCTTTTGCACCTCCTTTTCCATTTGGCTAATTCTGCTTTTTAAAACATTCTTCTCCTCATTGATTTTTTGAAACTCTTTGGCCAATTGAGTTAGCCTATTTTTCAAGGTGTTAGTTTCTTCAGTATTTTTTGGGTCTCCTTTAGCAAGTTATTGATTCACTTTTCATGCTTTTCTTGCATCTCTCTCATTTTTCTTCCCAATTTTTCCTCCACCTCTCTTACTTGATTTTCAAAATCCTTTTTGAGCTCTTCCATTGCCTGAGACTGTTGAAAATTTATTTTGGATGTTTAGGATACAGAAACTTTGACTTATATGTCTTTCCCTGATGTTAAGGTATCCAAAAGGATAGGAGAAGATATCTGTTCACCTTCTATAGTCTTACTTTTTTCCCTTTTTGGGGTATTTTCCCAATCAGTTACTTGACTTTTGGAGCCTTTGTCAAGACTAAGGTGTACTCTGCGGATCTGTAAAATCTCAGTTCCTCTAAGGTGACACAATCAAGTGTGTACACTGGTCTGGGAGCAACCAGAAACTTTTGTGCCCAGAATCTGTGAGTAGTAAAGTTTCCTCTCCACAGCCACCTTGCCTCCAGTTCTACCAAGCCAGCTCTAAGGATGGAGATTCAGATGAGCTGCTCAATTCCCCCAGGAGATTTTGGTAGGGGCAGAGCTACCACATAGGGCTCAATTCCCCCAGGGGCTTTATGATGAGACCTGGATGTGGGCTGCTGCCTGCCTTGGGAGCCCCTGCCCTCTGCTGCCTCTCCCACTGCTGCCTGAGGCCTGAGCTATGGGGACACCCTGTTCCCTTCTCGGCCAGCTGGAAAAACCCTTTCACTGACCTTTGGTGCCTGTGGGTTGAGGGATCTGTGCTGCCACTGGGGATTCTGTCCCTGAAGCCTTCTCAGTCCTGCTCCTCCTGGTGTCATGCCGCCAAGGCTGGGCTGGGCTCTGCCCTGTGTCCAATGTGACAGACTTTCCTGTCAGCCTTCCAGGTCACCTTGGGCTAGAAATCTCCTCCATTCCATTGTCCTGTGGCTTTTCCTGCTCTTGAATTTGTTGAGAGTCTTTCTTTACAGGTATTTTATGGGCTGTGGGGGAAGAGCTAGTGTATGTGTGTCTTTCTACTCTGCCATCTTTGAATTTTTTTTCTCATCCAAGTTCAGAGATTTCTTGAAATCTATCTATGAATTCCTTGGAGGCTTGTGAATAGCAATCTAAGAACCCCTATTCTAAAAGCTTCTTTTTCTGAACTCTCAAAATTAAGGTTTCTCTTGAGGCATTCTTAATAGCTGGTGCTCAGGAAATCTCTCCTCTCTGTCAGATTGCAGTACTCTGGGATCACACTGATGGGGAAATCAAAATTCCCTTTTCTTCTACACAGGAGATTAAGGATCAGGACCATTATCTATTAACTCCTCTCAAGGGCCGAATGGTAAGAACATGCCTGCTCCTACCATGTGCTTCTGCTGTAATGCTATCATTTCCCCAGCTGCTACTATCTCTTGGGTTCTGCAAGTCTGCTATTCAATCTTTAGGCTTTGAGCTTATTTAAAAATGGAAACAAAAGGACAGAAAGTGTCCAGAAACTTGTGGTTCAGGAAGGCCTCACTTTGGCCCCCAGGGCCAAGTACTGAAGTTTGACATGTATTACTAGGAGCAGCACACAGGGGATGTTGGTGATAATGGGTAAATGTGTTGCTGTAGTTGTATTAGAGACTAACGTATTGGACACTAGTGAAGGGTGAGTTGGTGGTCGGAGAAGAAGAAATACTCTTGCATCTCCTGTGCTTCTAAAAAAATGCAAAAAAGGAGCAAAGACAAAAATCATCTTTTATAGACTGGTATGGAGAAAGGAGGGAATAAGCATTTATATAACACCTACTGTATACCAGTCACTGAACTAAAGGCTTTTTACAAATATCTCATTTGAACCTCTCAACTATTCTGGTAGGCAGGTGCTATCCTAATGTTACAATTGAGAAAACTGAGGAAAACAGAGGATTAAGTGACTTTTCCAGGCTCACATATCTAGTAAGTGCCTGAAGCTGGATCTGAACTCAGAATTTCCTGACTCCAGACCTGAGGTTCTGTGCATTGTGCCACCAGCTGCCTCCAGTTAGAATCAATCCTCCTAAGATCCAGCGACTGACCATCACCTTGGGAGCATCCCTACTTCCTAGAATCCATTCAAGAATTGTCTCATTGGGTTAAGAAGTGCCAGTGGATATGGCCATTATCTACAGGGGAGGAGAAAGGGTATGTTCACCAAACTGATTGGGGGAACACCCCAATTAACTTGTCTTACACTAGGGTTACTGGTGGAGTAAGAAATATATTTCTCCACCAGCAGATAAACATGGCTTTGGTTGGTTTAACAGTTATCTTAGCCTACAGAATCTGGCTAGATTTGGTCTGATATGGCTTATTCCTGATGAGTTTTTTCCAGTGTAGACAATGAACCTAGGAGTCAGGAATAGATCATAGATGCTGGAAAGGCTGTTAAAAACCAACCTCATTTTATAGCTGAGGAGACAGATGATGAGAAAGGCTAAGTTACTTGCCCAACATCACAAAGCAAATATGTATAGGAAGCAAAATTGTGTGTGTGTATGTGTGTGTTTATGTAAAAGTCTTATTGATATAAAAAGAGACAAGGTCACCTCAAGCATTACAGATATTTAATTTAGTCACAAACTAAAAGGCTACAGTGCTTCAAAAGGCAATTCTATCAAATAAACTACCACAACTTATATATCACAGCCAGTTGGCCTTTAAAGTTCTCCAAGTCTCTAATTACTTTGATATATTTAAATTATTCTATTATTCAACTTATTGCTTTAAACTGGAAAAAATTATGTCAGTCTTTTTTAAAAACTGTCATTGTAATTTCAAGGGTACATAAGCAAAATAGTAATGTTCAAGTATGTAGTTAACTTTCACTCTTTGGAATGACAGAACAGAGGCTATGCTCATTTACATGTATGACTTCCTATGTGATTATTGCGGACACCCATTGATTAATTTACTCTTGTTTGACTGAAATTTTTTTTTTTTACAAAATACCACTTCCAAAATTAATATCTTTATTAAATCAGTTAAGAAATGTTCACTGTAGAAAAGTTAACATTGAGGGTTTTAACAAAATCAAAATAGACTTTTTTTACACAATATGTATATTAGCAGCAAACTACTTTTGAGGTTTCCATTTTCTGCTCTTCTTAAGATAGTGTAAACAGTATACATATTAGCATGGAATGTCAGAGTCCACTCTTTATCCTAATTCTGTGATTTAGGCCTTCCAGTGCAAGATAATTTATTAGGCATGTGCTAGCACTCACTCCCAACAAGTGAAAATGAACAAAAAAGATGCAAAAAGTAATTCTGTCACTACAAAGTACTGAGACAGACTTTCTGGCTTAATTTAGTTGCTTTAGTCTCACTTCTTCCTTATGACATAAACTATGAGTGGTACACATGCATGTGACCTCACCCCCTCCTCCCTGTCTCCCACAAAAATGTATTAGCAGCCAACTGGACAACCTGGCATTTGGTTTTGGAGTGGGTTTTTGGAAATTTTGGTGACAATACAATATTTAACTAATTCAATAAAAACACTTTGACCTCCATATTGCTTTTACATTTTTTCATATCTAACAGATAACGGTGCATGTACATCACCTGCAAAGGTGCCAAAAATATATAGCATACACCTTAGCCCTTATGAATAAAAGAAAATTTCTTATATACATAGAAGAGGATATACTTCATTTAAATACGTGTTTATCAGCATATAATACCACCAACTCAAAAAAAGTTCCATTAAACTCACTGCTGTCTTAAACTACTTAGAATCACTACTATTAAAATTCTGGGACCAAGGGTTGCTCAAGTAACTTTCTTCAGTGTTAATGGTCATTGACAGTTAAATATTAGGGCATCCCACTTTTAACTGTCTTCCACAGAAATAAAACTTAAATTTTCTTTGATAACAGCATATAATTTCTTCCCAATGACAATATGAAGCAATATTTGAACTCAGATCTTTCAGACTCCAGACTCAGCAATACATCCATAGTTTCACGTAGCTGCCTCTGATACAACAATTCCCAACATTTGCCATGTCATGGACTCCTTTGGAAGTCTCATAGAATCTATGCATAAAATGTAAATGCATAAAATAAAATACATAGGATTACAAAGGAAACCAATTATCTTGAAATAAAGATGTGATTTTTTTCTCTCCATCCATACATACAGTAACAACAATGTTATTTTAAGAAAACCAAGTGACTAAGTAATTTTGAGTATTATAAATAACCAAATTAGCTACAGAAGACATATAAAGACATTATCTGCATCCAGAGAAAAGACTGATAAATAACAGTATATAAATATTTATAAATGTATATGTATATGCAAATAAATAAAAACAGTCATAATATATGTAATATATACATATAATAATACAAATAAATACATATTTGTGTCTAATGGTAACAATCTCTAGGGTAGGGGTAGAGGGAAGAAAAAAGAAATGTACATGATAACTTTAAAAGGAATAGCAAATTGTATATAATACGTATGCAGTTTCATATGTAATCATCTTTCTTTTATTATACTATATTATGGAAATGCTTGTTTTATTCCATAAATTAAAATAAAATAAAAAAAGAAATATCAGAGCCAGGATTTCAATTCAGTTCTTGACTCCAGCTGGTACCCATTATGCCGGGCTAACTTACCCATAGACAAAAGAAGCGAGTTCCCTCCATTAAGTGATGTCCATCTTGAGTTAGATGGATGCAGCACTCCAGGAAAAGTTCTTGGGTTCCTTTTGCCCCTGAACTTCATTATACGTGCCTGGTTAAAATATCCACCTTGGGCCCCAGTCTAAGTCTTTGAGAAAGTGATCTTTCAAGTCGCCAGTGTTTCTGGACAAAGCTTCAGTGAGGATGCTGTCCTCCAGGATGCTGTGGTCTTTAAAGTGGGATCATGGCATGACCCCAAGGAGTATGGGATCCCACGCTCCCCACTACAGTTGATTGATGGCCTCATCTCTATCTCAACCACACTGGCCATTATTGCCAACACTCTACCTGCTCCTGCAGTTGGTTTCTTGTGGCTATTCAAGGTCCCAACCTCACTGCTTATCAGTCTCTCACTATAGTTTTAACCTAACCATGATTTGGGTATCCAAAGCAGCAACTCTGTGTCACCTAGGATCTGCTTACTCTGCCCCTCGGATTACCTCATGGCCATGAAGTGGGGGACGGGTTATTAACTATTCCACTGCTGTATAAAGTCTTGCCTTCCTTTTTTCATCTTTTAGTGGGACAGAGAATGAGCATGCAGTGATAGTTTAAAAGCTTATCAGAGATCTCATTACATTATCTTTTCCCAAAATTCACCCCACTTCCAAAATTTCCTATTTTTATCAAAAGTGCCACCATTCTTCAAGTCACCGATTGGAAAACTTCATTTCATCCTTGGCTTCCCTATTTCACTCATGCCTCATATTCAGTTCATTGCCCTATCTTATTATTCATACCTCCACAATATACTTTGTATCTGTGCCCTTTCCTCCACTCACATAGCCACTCTGCCAGTATAGGTCCTTATCACCTCTCACCTGAACTATTGCAACAGACATCTGGTTAATCAATCCTCCATACACCAGTCAAAGTGATTTTCATGAATTGCAAATCTTACCATGCATAGCCCTCCTATGCAATAACCTCCAGCATTTCCTTTCTGACTTTAGAATCAAATATTGTTTAGCTCACTCATTTAAAATGTCTATTTTTGTAACGTATACAATCACATAACTATTAGTATAAGTCTATACTTTATAAATCTCATCTGTAAAATGAGCTGGAGAAGGCAATGACAAATTACTCTAGTATCTTTGCCAAGAAACTGCAAATGGGGTCATGAAGAGTCAGACACAACTGAAACAATTAAACAAGAATAATATACTTTATGAATAAATAAACATTTGTATATTGGGAAATGTATACTCAAAAAATGTTTGCTGATAAATAAAAATATTTATAGACCACTTCTCTGGAAGGGCTGGCAAGCTACAGCCTCCAGGTTATATAAAAACAAGTGGTGGACACTGGATTTAGCCTACAGGCCATGGTTTGTTGACCTCCACTCTAGAAAATGGGGCAACTAGTTTGAAAATATTCCCTTTTTAATTGCATCACAAATCTAGTCCAGCTTTCTCATTTTCAAAAATTATCTTATTTTTTCCAATTACATGAAAAATAATTTTTAATATTCATTCTTTTAAAATTTTGAGTTCCAAATTCTCTTTCTCCCTCCTGCACCTTCCCCCTTCTCTGAGATGGTAAGCAATTTGATAAAGGTTATATATATATGTAATCATGCAAAACATATATTTCCATATTAGTCATGTTGTGAAAGAAAACACAAACTAAAAAATCCCACACACACCAAAAATAAAAAATGGGAAAAACATTGTGCTTCAGTCCACATTCAGACTCCATCGGTTCCTTGGACAGTATTTTCATCATGAATCTTTTGGCATTGTCTTAGATCATTGTATAAGTCATTGACAGTTCTTTGTCTTACAATACTGATGTGACTTTGTACAGTGTTCTCCTAGTTCTGCTCATTTCACTTTTGCATCAACTCATGAAAGTCTTTCCAAGATTTCTTTTCTGAAATCATGTGCTTGCCCTTTCTTACAGCACAGTAATATTCCATTGCAATCATACACCACAACTTGTTCAATCATTCCCCAGTTGATGAAGATGCCCTCAATTTCCAATCTTTGCCCCCACAAAAAGAGATACTATAAATATTTTTGTACATGTGGGTCCTTTTCCTCATTAAAAAAAATCTCTTTGAGATACACACCTAATAGTGGTATGGCTGCATCAAAGGGTATGTATGCATGGTTTTATGACCCTTTGGCCAGCCCTCGCATTTTACAGATTTGAGCGTCAAAGTGACGGCCCAGTGACACAGATTGCATAGCCAGGACAATGTTCAGGTCCTTTGACTCCAAATGCATGAGGTCTCTCCACTGTACCACACTACTTTCCTTTAAAAATGAGAATGTGAAATTTGGATTTAAGCTACAATGGGAGAAATGATTGATTTAGTTGAATTGCCTTTTACAGTTTTATATTTTAAATAATTAGCCAACTATGACTCAAGTCATTCATTTTGCAAAACATTTATTTCGCTTGACTACATTTATTTGCAGAAAGCCACTGTTATGTACATGGAACACTGGCTAATGAAACTTTGAACAAATTTACATAGTGTGCCTTTCTATTTTAGGCCAGAAAATACAATGTATTTTCTAGACAAAGTTCCAACTTGCATTTATCATGTTCAATTTTTTTAAGTTGTTTGCTCTTTTTGAACTCTCCCCAATATTATTTTCATTTTTAATTTGTTTGTTAATTAAGCATTTCTGCAACACACGTAGCAATGATTCTTAACAAAATATACGTGAGGGACAACAACATGGCATAGGAGAGTACTGCACTTACGGTCCAGAAGGCACTGGCTCAAATCCCACTTTGGACCTGAATTACCCATCTGAACCAGGGAAAGGCATTCATGCTCTGCCTCGTTCTCCTCCTCTGTACGTTATAACCTACTTCACACGGATATCATAATTATCCCAAATGAGATGGTAAGTGTTTTGTAAACCTTAAAGTACTATGTAAATGTCAGCTATTATTATTTTGCTTTGGGCTCATCTAGAAAAATGCCCAACTGGCACCTTTTTTGTTTCCTGTTGCAAATTTTAAAATAAAATTGACTTTGTTCACGCTGTTAATGGTAAGGATTTCCCATCTGCAATAAGATATTTAGCAGCACCAAATGTTAGAGGAATTTGTTCTTCCTGTCACTTATTTCATTATGGAATTTAAAATTCAATTCAAGGTATTTCTTTAAATGTCATAGAGTATGTGAGCAAAGTTTCTGAAGCAATGAGGACATCTCTGCAGATCCCAAATGAGAGGCTTATTTTTTTTAAACTACTGTGCTTAGAACAGATTTAAGATGAGAATATAAACCATGGGAGTGTTATATCAGAACAGCCTTATGACACAAAGATTCATTGCTTTGGCCTTTGTGGAGGAGAGAGATAAGAGACAATTGTTTCAAAAGATTTGAATCCGAGACCAGCACAAGGCATCATGTCATCTGCAGAAATGCACTCAGCTTTGTCTGGGTGATTCGCTTGAAATTAGAGTGGTTTTCAGTACAGAAAGTAGAATTAGGCATCACAGAGTCTCCTTCTAACCTCTGACAATCTGATTAAATCCCCCAAACCTGAAAAGTTGCTGTTAGTGTGAAATTGTAATCTGAGTTTGTATTGTGAGTGTAAACCGAAGAAACTCAGATTTAAGTCTGCACGGCCAGGAGTGGAGGCACCCCCAAAAGACATAGAAAGGTGGTATATAATTATGCCACTATCAAAATCGATGATTACAGGAACTGTGCTAATACATAGGAAGGTATTTATAAAATAATGATGCAGGAAAGAGCAGTGCACAAAATCTTTTTGCCCACTCATCATCTAAGAGAAGAAAGATGAAAAAGCAGGGTGGCATACAGTAGAGACAGAAATGGTCTTGGAGTCAGTAAGATCTAGGTTAAAATTTCATCTCTGTCACTGGTTGTGGGACTAGACAAGTCACATAATGTTCTAGGCAGTTCTCTAAGATCAAAAGGTGCCAGTATTCATTGGTACGGGGAATTCTTCACTAGGACCTAATAAAATCACTTATCAGATCAAAAAAAAAAAAGGAGAGAGGGAAAAGAGTAAATGAAAGGTAATATGGCTTAGCAGACAAGGAGCCAGCCTTGGAATCAGAAACATCTGCATTTAAGCCATGTCTCCCACACAAAATATCTATGCAAGACTCTAGACAAGTCACTTAGCTACTGTGCAAACTGAACCTGCCCCAACCTTGAAGTTTTCTAAAACTTTAACTTACTCTGCTTTGATAGAAGGAGTTTCCATGCTGAGAGTTGTCTATTATTGATATGACAGGTTCATACTTCCCATTCCTCAGAAAAAAGAAAAAGATGGAGGTTTTGTATATGAAATCAAACATAATAACAGGCAGTTACACAGCGTTTATTTAAGGGGGTCTTTTTGCAAGAGTATAAAAAGAGTTTCTTGTTCATTTGGTTCTTTTTAATAAGCTAATTCATAGGATTACAGATTTTAAGCTGTGAGGGACCTTAGAAGTCACATAATCCAAACTTTTCATTTTAGATGAGGTCCGGGAAAGGTGGAGTGATTTGCCATAATTGATACAAGTTAGGAAATAGCAGATCCAGAATCTGGTGCTCTTTCCACTACACCGAGCGATAACATAAGTTTGTTCACACATACACACGTACGTTTTAATAGCTTAAAATTATACATAGACTTTTGGAACACCACACCTAATGTGGATGTGTGTATGTAGCTGCACATATATATGTACATACATATGGTCTAGAGGATTGCTTTTATTTTTTAAAGATATATATCTAAATTTATATATAACTATATTTTAAAAAGACATTGGTGTGCACATCTATATGGATGTATATGCACATATATATTCCTTAAAAAAGAAATAAAATCAATGCTCTAGATCCCAAGCTCAGGTTAGTACAGCTACTGAAAAAATGTTTCAGTCGACACTGCATTAAAAACAGGAATCCAACAAAGCATGTTAAAGACCAAATTGAGTTTCTTCTGAGGCTGATTGCCACCTATATTAACTGAACTCTAAGTGAGCTCATGAAAAAACGACCGATTAGTGGAAATTCTTTCAAAAAGGTACCCCTTCATCTGCCGAGATCTTCTGAGCAAGCTCATTATGTCCACAAATTGTAAGTAAGTGCTGCATTAAAACAGCTCTCATCAATCTGGGCTCTTACAATTGTAACTCAAATGTCACAGCTGTGAAAATTCAGAAGGAATCTTTTAGCAGTGCATCTGCTTAAGAAAGTGCAATAGTTAAGGCACAAGATGGTGGAGTTAGAATGGAAAAAAGATCTCGATGAACTTGAACATTGGGTTGAATCTAATAAGGAATAAAAAGCAATAGGGATCAATGGACAGACTTACCTTTGGGTACCAAAAATCCAACTGTTCGTAACCCAGTTTTGGAGTTTTCTTGGCAAAAATACAGGAGTGGTTTGTTTTTTTCTTCTCCAGATCATTTTACAGATGAAGAAACTGAGGCATACAGGGTTAAGCAACTTACCCAAGGTCATGCAGCTACTAAGTATCTATGGCCAGATAGGAACTCATGTAGATGTTCAGGCCCAGTCTCTATCCACGTCACCACCTAATTGCATATATACTTTTCCATATAGCAACACTGTCATCACAATTATTGATTTTAATAATTGAATAGTTGAACTGTTTTTCAAGTTTTTTAAAGTTTGTCCCCCTTACAGAGAGTTAATCTGGTTTTCTTTGGCTCACCCATTTGAAGTCTTTGAGCAAAGGCTAGAGGACCACTTCTCAGAGATGTGATAGAGACCTTTTTCAGATGGGTTGGACTAGATGAGAGGTTTCTGGACTGTTTTTGTGTGTTATAGAACCCTTGGACTTGTATAGTGAAGTCAGAATAATATTTTTCAATGCATAAAATATATAGTATTTTTTAAAAAACAAAATTTGAAATTGATCTATCATCTATCTCTCTTCTCTCTCTCTGTCTCTGTCTCTCACCTAGTCTCTGTTTCTCTCTGTCTCTCTGTCTTTGTCTCTATCTGTCTCTCTCTGTCTTTTTGTTTCTCTCTCTCTGTCGCTCTCTGTCTGTCTCTGTCTCTTTGTCTCTCTGTCTCTGTCTTTTTGTGCCTCTCTCTGTCTCTCTCTGTCTTTTTGTGTGTCTCTCTCTCTGTCTCTGTCTCTTTCTCTCTGTCTCTCTCTGTCTCTCTGTCTCTGTCTGTCTCTGTCTCTTTCTCTCTGTCTCTCTCTGTCTCTGTCTTTTTCTGTCTCTCTCTGTCTCTCTATGCCTTTTTGTGTCTCTCTCTGTCTCTGTCTTTCTCTGTCTTTCTGTCTGTCTCTCTGTCTCTGTCTCTCTTTCTCTCTCTAGGAACAGAGACAGATGTGTCTAAGTTCACTCACCCTAGCTTAGGAATCCTTGTATTATACAATCTTTGAGCTCCCTTTCAGTTCTGAGAGTCTGCAATTCTATGAATTTCATAGGAAACCATTAAAGGATCTTGATTTTCCCTTAGTTGGGATTGGGTGGGGGGTGTAAATAGAGAGCAGGGATAGCATCTATCGAAAGGTTTCTAATTACTTAGGTTGGAAGGCTCCTGGAATCTCTTATAATTTGTTAGTCCCCATAGCAGACTCCTAGAAATTCATTGTTGGTGGATCATTTAATGGCTTTGGGGCACCTTGCTTAATGCACTCAATGTGTTCCAGGAAAATGCTGTGTAAATCAAAATTTTATAAATCAAGTTTTATTTTACCAGGGGACCTGACTATTGAAAGCCATCCTATCATGAATCCTTTTGGAAGGCAAAGAACCGTTTTGTAAAGTGGATAGTCATCTCCTGATTTATCCCTTTCTAAGTCTGGATTTTCGTGTATCAGCTAGCATAAGTAATGGATAAGTGTAAGTAATGGGGAAGCTTGAGTAAGTCACTTTGAAGTGATAAATACCTGGTTGCCTCCTTCTGATTCTCTCCTTCTTGCCCTTGCCAAACTTTCCAAATGAGGGCTTTACTTTCCCTGCTGCCACTGCTTTCCAACTCATCCCTTTCTCAAAACTATCGTGTCCTTTCTCCCCTTGAAATCAGAGAATCATGAAATTTGAGCATTGGCGGGGACCTCAGTGGCCATGTAACCCATCTCATCCCTGAAAATAGACCCCTCTAATGCACATCCAACCAACTCGCATTCAGTCTTTTGGGAATGACTTCTCTCTAGGAATGACGAACCTACAGATTCCCAAGACAATCTATTCCATTTCTGGAGAGCTTGAACTGATGGAGATTTTCTTTCCTTAAAGCCCAAGATGAGATCTTTGCTCTCAAGGAATTCAGTCTAAAAAAGGGGTCATACAAATTATTAATAACATAGAAATAGTGCATCTGACAAATTGAAGAAGGTCACTGGGCAGAGTGAGAAGCAAGGAGATCTTCAGAGAGGAGGTGGGTTAGGAAATGGTCTCAAAGGCGGGGGTGGGGGAGGCAGAGATGACCACTCCATAAGCAAAGATATCTTTCTCTCATTTCATGCCTTCTAAGAGATGACTATCATGACAGCAATCATGCCCTCCAGAGCAGAGATTCTTAACTTTTTGTGTGACAATGACCCCCTTGGCAGTCAGTACTCTGAGTAGTGTTTTAAACTAAGCAAAGGAAATGACAAAATTAAATTTGGGGTCAGACAAAATGAAGATACAATTTTTTTCCTATCCAAGTTGGCAGACTCATTGAAAATTCTTCATGGATCCCTTGGGAGTCTATGGACCCCAAGTTAAGAACCCACTCTCTAGAGTGAGGATACTTATTTATTTGCAAAGCAAGGCAGATGTATTTCTCCAGCATTCCACAGAAATGTCCCTTTCAAAGACCATCAATAATTTCCATCTTACTAAACCTAGTGACCTTTCTCTATCTTTCTCTAACCTTTGAGAGTCAGTACAACTTGGTAAATAACAACTTCAAGTCAGCCAGACCTGTTTTCAGGTCTCACCTCCAACACACACTGCCCGTGTGTCTCTGGGCAAGGAGGATCCTCCACCTCCAGTACCATTAATAGGTGTGTCAATTTATATACACATACATACATACATAAATGTGGGCATGTTGATATGTGTGTATATACATATATATATATATATATATATATATATATATATATATATATATATATATATATATATATATATGTATGTGTACTCATATTCATACATATTGTCTCTCTCAATTGAATATAAATTCCTTGAAGAAAGAAACCATTTCATTTTTTTGTCTTGTAGGGTAATAGGGTCTAGCAGGGTAGTACCTGCTCCCCAATAAGTGGTGAATAAATGCTTGTTGGTTGAATCTATCTAAACCATTTACCCCCCTACACCCTATTTGGCATCAAAGGTTTTCCTGAAGTGTCCCCTTGCTGTCTCCTTACTGCACCCAGTCCAGCACATGGACGTTTCTGCGTTTTTTTTTTTTTATCTGGGTCACAGTTTCGTGCCCTGGGTCATCGTCTACATGTAGTTTGTCTATACCTCTGGTTCCTTGCTTCTTCCTCAAGGCATTCGCACAGGGCTGAACATATCGGATCAGATGGACTGAGCTCTGGAGCTGGGATGGGCCTCAGAGGCATGCTACTTACACCCTCTCATTTGATAGATGAAGAAACCGGGACCCAGATCACACAGACAGCAAGCTTCCCAGGTGGGATTTGAAGCCCCAAAGTCATCAGTTTAGAATAGCTCTGAATGACTCCGAACTTCAGAACCGCTCCAGGACTGTGTTTCCAACAGCAGTAGGGCAGGTTCACCAATAAAAACTATGAAATCTATGCATATTCTGTGAATATGATTGAACCACCTTCGACGATTTGTTTAAAGCGTTCTCCTTCCCCAAATGTATCTCTTTGAATCAAGACTTTTAAAAAATGTATATGTCATCTTCCCATACACTCCCCAGAAAAAAAATAATAATTACTGATAATAGTAAGTAGCGTTTATATACTGCTTACCATGTGCCAGGCACTGTGCTAAGTATTCTACAATTACTATCTCAATCGATCCTTACCTGAGAAGTAAGTGTGCTATCATTTCCCTCATTTTACATATTCTCCCATTTCCCTTCTATTGAAACAGAGGCAAACAAGTTAAATGACTTGTCCAGGGGCACACAGCTAGTAAGTGTTGGAGGCTAGATTTGAACTCAGATCTTCCTGACTAGACATGGTACTCTATAGCAGAAACCCAAACAACCTGAATAATGGCTAACCTAGAGAACGCTTTGACATGCTTGACAGAAGATCATAGCTTTCAAGCTGAAAGTGACCTTAGAAGTCATATAATCCAAGTCCCTCATTTTATTATTTAAAATAGCTTTTCACTTACCTGTTTTTACATGACTTACACTTCCTAAAATATATATTTTTCCTCCTACAACAAGAAACACATCTCGTAATAATTTTTTAATAGGAAAGGGGAAAAATCCCTTCAAATGAACCAACATTTGAAAGAAGTCTGGAGTTGTATGGTGTATTCCACCCTCATGGTCCCTCCTTTAAGGGAGGGTAACCCCTTCACCTGAAAGAAAATGATAGAAGAAATGAATAAATATATAAGTGATTTAAAAAAAAAGAAAGCAAGAAAATTAGAGGAAATGAAATTGCCCAAGACCACACAGGTAGAGACCATGAAAAGATCAATGAATGTGCAATCAGAAGATCCATGTTCAACTCTTAACTGATTCTTACTTACTGTATATGATCTTGGTCTGGTCATCTAGGTCTTTAGACTTCCGTTTTCTCATCCATAAAAATCAGGAAGTTGGACCAGAGAGTCGCTAAAGTCCTTTCTCCTCTAAAAACTATGACCGAAGCAGCAAAGTGACACAGGAGGCAGAGTGCTAAACTTGGGAGTTGGGAAGACCTGAAATTATACTCTACCTTCTATGTGGTAATCCTGGGAAAGTTATTTAACTTTGCTTAGCCTCAGTTTCTTTATCTGTAAAATGGAGTTAATAATAGCACCTACTTCACAAGCTTGTGAGGACCAAATGAGATATTACAGGTAAAACACTTCATAAGGTGCTATGAATACTCCCTCCTTTGACCTTCTCATCCACCATTCCTACAAAGTGACTACTGATATCTCCATTTTACAGATGGGAAAGCTGAGACTTACAAAGGTTTTAATGACTTCCTCAGAGTTTCACAGATAGAAAGAATCAGAGACATGATTGGAGAGTACAGCACCAAAAATTTTAAGTGCAAAGCTCTTTATTCCAGCTATGGTCACTGCCTCCTTTCTAGGCATGACCCTTCCATCCCTGGACATGTGGCTTTTAAAGATGGCCTTGACTTGGTGGTGACTATTAATCTGGCTCCAACTTGTCTCTTCATCAGTCACGTCGACAACACAGACTGTACCCAACCATGTGAGCCCACTGCCGAAAGAGCTTCAGGAAAAACAGATGAATCACGAATTGAGTGATTTATGAAATTTAGAAATCACTCATTTCAGCCACCCGGCTCCCTCTTGTGGCCCATCTTCTGTGGGCAGGTCCAGGATCCTCGCTGAGACCAGGATGCTCTGTACTCTGTCACTCAACCTTGTAGGAGTAGCAATTTCTGATTTCAAACCTGGCAAAATCAGGGCAACTCTGCCCTTGGATGCAGTCCAGTTTCCCAAGCCACATGTTGGCGCTCGTTTCCTCTCTCTCCTTCATGTAGTTATTTGGAAGACTTAGTCCCTATTTCTCCAATGTACTAAAATGGTATGATTTGAACTGACCTGTTTCAGATTCTTCCATGCCCAAAACCACCTTAGCAACCAACTTTTCAATTTCTCCTATAGTGAGACAGGTTTCCAATGGTTATCTTCAAAATGGGATGCACTGAATTGTTTTGGAATAATATATTTCAAGTGAGCATTTCTAAACTAAACCCTTCTCCTCCAATTTTGCTCTGCTTTGGTCTGATTTTTGTTTAAACTGGTTTGTGGTCCAAAGGGGATTGTCTTACTTCCTCCCACTCCCACATCCTCCCTCATGTGTCTAATTTTTAAAAGATTCATTAAAAATAAAAACAAAGATCTTCTGATCCTTCCCCCTCCCCTTTTTGTTTACAAAAAAAAAATGTGACAATCTTTAATAACAAAGCCTTAAATTTAGTTTACTGCTTTTGGCAAATTTGAAAAATAAACATTCACACTTTAAGTTGATTAATGCCCATGATATTTTTTTTCCTATGTACTTATTCTCACTTCCAGTCTTCAGGCTAAGATTGAGTACCAGGGGCACCTCTTGGACTCCTGACTTGGCCTCAGTGAAGAGACAGACATGGTGATGTAACAGGTCTCGCTTTTTTCTAAACCCTGTAATGTTAGAAGTCACCAAGATTTAATATACCATGCATCTCAGCTGAAATGTCTAAAGCAATCCTCATTGAAGATCATTACCTAGGAGAACTGGGAAAACAGATTCAGAGCAGAAATATGGTTTAAGACATTTCCTTCAAAGTATATTTCATGTTTCACCTTCTACAAAAGACTTTTCTTCATCTTGCTCCCTCCCTCTCCAGACGATCAGAGCTCTCTTCCTCTTGTACATTGCCAATATTTTAAATTCATTTATCCTTGTGCATGTTGCATTTCTCTCTGGTAAAATACAAGCTTTCTGAGACCAGAGACTATTTACTAGTTCCTACCACAATGAGATACCCATAGCAGGTACTTAAGAAATGTTTGTTCAATCGAATTGGACTGTTCCCTAAAATTGGGAACTCTGGTGGACTCAATCCCTTCCTGACTAACTCCCACCTCACATGGCACTTTCCTATCCTGAAACATCCTTGGGCTTCCAATAAGCCTCAAATTTAGCTGACAGTTGACTGGAAGAGGAGTGAATATTTTCAGGTGGATATTTTCCATGCTCCTTAAAATATGATAGCAAGAGCACTGGTCTTGGAGTCAGGAAGACAGATTCAAATCCTGCCTCAGACATTTACTAGCTGTGTGACCTCACTCAGCCTTCATTTCCTCATCTGCAAAATAGAGATGATAGTAGCTATTTCCCTGGGTTGATATGAGGACCAGATGAAATAATACTTTCAAAGGATCTTGAAAATCTTGAAGCAGTATATAAATGCAATTATGGACTGGAATTCAGTTCCTGCCTTGCTCTTCCATAACAGCAAATCACTTAAATTCTCACTGTTAACCTGGGAAAAAAAAAGAATAGAAAGCCACTTTCTCTCTGTGATATTAATTAATAAAAATAGAAAGTGCTTGGAAATGGCAACATATAGTTAATTTTTAAAGACTACAGGATAAATGTTAAGTGCAATTAGAACTTTATCACACAATGGAGGGGATTAAAATTTTTAACACTTTTTGTCGGAAAATATTCCACAACAGTGAGATTACTCCATTTTTGTAGGCTGGTATTCCATGTTGAACAGCTTAAATGGAGCTGAGGAGAGACTTGAGAGGAGAGAAAAATTTGATAAGAGGGGAAGTGAGAAGGAATGCTACTGGAATGCTTTTCAACGTCATTCTCATAGAGTAAATGAATTAGTTCCTAGTTTCCAAAGATTTCCATTATGGGTGATGGCATAACAGCTTTCCCATTCCTTCTATCATAAGGGAGTCTCTTTTGTGGTTTTAAGTGTTAGACTCTCAGTATTTCTGAGTCCTTGGTTCAGTGTTGTTGTGGAATCTTCGTGATCCCATGGACCATAGCAGGTCAGACCCTCCTGACCTGAGGGACTCATCTTCCAATGTCATATCTTTTTAGCATTTTATTACTATTCATGGGGTTTTCTCAGCAAAGTTATTGCAGTGCTTCACCATTTCCTTCTCCAGTTTTATGCAGGCAGAGATATAGTGACATGCCCAGGGTCACAGATAATGTGTCAGGTTAAACTTGAGCTCTACTCCTTCTGACTCCAGGTACAGTGCCCTATCCACTATGCCACCCAGCTGCCTCATTGGTTCAATATACCATCCCTGATAGACTGTGTGACTCTGAGCAAGTCACTTAACCCTATTTGCCTCAATTTCCTCATCTGTAAAATGATCTGGAGAAGGAAATGGCAAACTACTCTAGTATCTTTGCCAAGAAAACCCCAAATTACATCATGAAGAGTCGGACAGGACTGAAACAACAAATAGACTAGAAAGTCCTTGAGGGCAAGAATTACCTTTTCCTTCTTTGCCTCAGAGCACCTGTTTTTTTTTTCCTTCTCTTGAATACAGTAGGAGAATAATGAAATTTGCTCCATCAGTGACTGGGTTGGATCTTTCTCTGCAACGTAAACAAGTACAGTGGACAAAGGACTGTTCTTGAATTGGAATGTCATCTCGGACACTTCTGGTTTTGTGACCAAGGGCAAAGCACTTGATGTCTCTAAACTTCAGTGTCTTCACCTGCAAAATGGCGATAATGATACATGTATTAACAATCTCACAGGTCTATGGGGAGGCTCAAATGTGATAATATATGCAAAGCACAATGGGAGTATCAGTTACTTTTATCAAAGGCAATGTGGGGTAGTATATAAAGGGTCAGTCTTAGAGTCAAGAAGGACTTGGTTCTTCAACTGAGGTGTTGGTTTTTATATATTCTATTAGTATATTTAATTGGCACAGTGCCTAACACATAATAGGACTTGAATAAATGCTTGTTGACTTGACTATAATTGGTTTCTTTTGTAATCCTGCATATTTTATGACTTAAAAAACATTATTCTGAGTCCAGTGACATCACCCGACTGCTAAAAGGGTCCAGTACAGAAAAAAAAAGTTTTAGTACTCCTACTCCAATACTGAAAGTTACTGATGAATATTATTATGCTAGAAGAAATGGTGAACAAGATGGTTTCAGAAAAACCTGGAAAGACTTACACTGATACAAAATGAAGTGAGCGGAAGCAGGAGAACATTGTGTGCAGTAACAGCAATATTATAGAATGATCAGCTGTGAATGATTTCGTTATTCTGAGAGATAAAATTATCTTAGAATTATGATGAAAAATGCTATCCACCTCCAGAGACAGAATTCATGGAGATTGAGGGATACTTTTTAAACTTTATTTTTCTTATTTGTCATCTGTTTTCTTTTGCAACATGGATAATATGGAAATATGTTTGCATGACTTCACATGGATAATCGTTTTCAAATTGCTTGCCTTCTTAAGGTGAAGGAGGGAAAAGAGGGAGGGTAAGAATCTGGAACTCAGAATTGTTTTTAAAAAATAAATGTTAAAAATATATACATGTAATTGAGAAGAGAATGAAAAAAAGTTATTAATGAATTACCAGCATATAATGATGGAGGGAGTTTCCACACTGGGAGTTCCCACACAGAGATGAGAATGAGATTACAGATCTCAACATTGTTCAATACAATAAGAGGTGTCATGAGATACATTTTGCCTATCTCAAACCAGTTAGGCTTAACTTAAACATTTGTGCCATGAAGCTTTTGCCTTTAAGTAGAACCCTAACTTTTTTGAATACCAGCAAAAAATTAAGCCTAAGGTAAACAGTAATAAATATACATTCAAATCAACTACTGGGAGGGGGAAACCCTAACACTGGATCTATGGGAGGGTCCTTTGAACAATGCTCATTGGAGAAGGTGGCCTTCAGATACAGCTCCCTCTGTGGAAGGGGAGGCTACCTTGACTCTGGCTTACAAGGAAAGCCCTAGCATACTACCCTTAGGAGAGATAAAATCCTATAACCTTATGAGGTCACTGCTGGGGGAGGAGGGACTGCCTAGAAATGAGCAGAACTAGGCCAGACAGAGAGAGGACAAGTTCCTGCTGTGCAGCTGCTTGGGATGAATGAAGTGTACCATCTGGTATCTTCTGACTTTAACTAATTATTTTTACTAACTAGTTTCTTTGGTGCCTCAGGAGTGAAAGTGCTATAAAAACTAAATTTAACAATTTAAAAAAATTGTACAGTCTTCTGAAATCTTCATTTAAAATATTTGCGTCTGCTCAATGTTGATGCCCTGTGGTAAAGCCCAGCCTCCCTACCCTAATTACAGCTCTATCAGAAAGACCTATGGCTACTTCCTGGAACTGCTGTAATAAAGTATGTCAATATATCTCGCATATATTTAAAGTATTTCAATATTATCTCATATTTCCCATAGAATAAAATGTCTTCTGAATCTTCTTTTAAAGGGTGATAGCAAGCTTAACAGCATGTTTAAAAGGGAGAAAGGACCTCAGAGGTCATCTAGTTCAGTCTCTCTCATTTTACAGACAAATAAACTGAGGCTGGGGGTTATCAAATGACTTATCCAGGCAAAATAAGAGGTGAGACAGCTGAACCCAGTAACTATGATTCCAAAGTCAATGTTCTCTCCACTGCATCATTGATATCTTTCATACACAAATATGATGTTGCCAGGGCATGCTTTGAGTGTGTTCATCGGTAGTGGTTGTGAATATTTGTTCATCCTTCCACAGACTTTGAATAGTGCTAGTGAAATCAACATCAGATATTGTGCCAAATGCTGGAAATACAAAAAAAGACAAAACATGGGGCCCGTCCTCAAGGAGCTCCCATATTAATGGAGGAAACAATAGCAGTACAATTACATATGTGCAAGATATGTATGGTATAAATAGAAGATAATCTCACAGGGAAGGCATTGGGGGGGAGGGGAAATTCTGGGGCGGGAAGATATTGCCAAGGAAGAACTAAGAATATGACTCTGGCAGAAGGTAGTGTTTTAGCCACGTCTTGGAGGAAGGCATCTGCGACAGGCTTTGGAAAGACCACTTTGATGGCTAGGAGGAGGATGGATTGGCAGAAAGACTGGAGGAAAGGAGTATGGTAAGAAGGTCATTTCAATAATCCAAAGATGAGGTGTTAATAGAGAGAAGGGAAAATGTATCGAAGAGATGTAGTAAAGGTAGAAATGACAAGCCATGTTAACTGATTGGATATGTGGCGGGGAATGAGAGTGAGGATTCGAACCCAGGTTTCTTTCCTTACTCCAAGTCCAGTCACTACCTTTAATTCAACACCTTCTCCTTGGAGCAGTAGAGGACGTAGGACATTTCCCCAAGATGCCAAGGACGTTATCAGCAAAGTTCATGAACCTTCCTGAAATGCTCAGGGAAAATTGTCAGATAAGGACACGGATGTCAGTGTTCAAAAGACAGCATTCATATTGCTCAGCGAGGTGTCAGACATAGTGCTTAGCAAAGCAGCGTTTGCAGTAATCTATGACCCACTATATCTCTTTACTGAGAGTCATCATTGCCTGTGACGAGCTTCCCTCCCACTTTGCTTCGCCCATCTCTCTGGATTAATCTTTCTCATGCCTCCGTAAATCAACAAGCAAGCTGCCATTCAACTGAAGTCAACTTTCTTCCTCCCCTGCTATCCCATGTTTGCCCTCCACTTCTCAATCTCAGCAGCTCCTCCATGCCAGGACTTTCAATGCCTCAGAACACATTTTAAAAGGAGTGAATATCCTCAAGGTAGAGGAAATATAATGCCATCCTTCATGACATCTATGGAAATCCAAGTTCAGCAGTCAGGATTTTTACCTATTCAGAATACTTTGGAAATTTGTAGATACCATAATTGTGCAAATGAAATCATGACCCTCTCCCTTTTGATCAGAATTTTATGCCAATGTTTATTTGTTTTTTGAGCTTTATGTGGGGGAGGGGAACCTATAACAACACAAAACCATTTGCTGTAGCATGTTGCCTTTTAAAAATCTTTCTCTCCAATGCTCCTTGCATTGTTATGCATGCTAACAGGTCACAATGAAACTGATTAACACTATTAATAGTCTTGTAATTCAACAGGCCTCTGCTCTCTGAATCATTTCTAATATTTTCCTGTTTCCTGCTACCATTCAAGCACCTGACTCCAGCTGTGTATTGAGATTGTATCATTTGATTTTGGGGGGTATTTGAAGTGGCTTTTATCCTTCTCTGAATAGATGCCTTTCCATGAATGCAATTAATCACTCAATCAATCAGCAATCCATCTCCTATGTGGCACCCACTGTATTAGGTATCGAGAACAGAAAGACAAAAACTGTTCCTGACCTCAAGGAGCGCACATTCTGCTTGGAGAACATGCAAGCAGGTATGAAATATATGTAACAGAATACATTTCTATGATAGATGATCTATAATTCCCTAGGGAGTTGTCTGGGACACACAATGACTTATCTAGGTTAATGCTCCTAGACAATGTCAGAAGCAGGATCTGAACTCATGACTTCCTGACTTCATTTTCTGTTCTTTCCTACCCCATGCTCCCTCACACCAATAATGTTCCCACCTTCACCTTTTACTGATCTAGGGCTGTGATTTCATTGGTGGAAATGTGTAAGGGAAATTCTACATATGGAATATCTCTCAAGATTGACAACTTGGCTGTTACCTGGAAACTCAGACATTTGCTTGAGTCACTATATATATATATATATATATATATATATATATATATATATATATATATATATATATATATGTATACAGTGAGTCACTGAGGTGTCAAACACCTTGTCAACGGTCACACAGTTGTTCTTCGTCAAAGGTAGGACAGGACCCAATTCTTCCTAACTCCACAAGGCCATGCTGCTTTTCATGTTCTTACTAAAATAACTTTTTTCTTCTAAGCAGATACAATAGAGGCTATGTCATATGATATTATATGATGATCTATCATATATATTATTATATAATTATATATTACATAATAATATAATTATATATGATGATAATATATAATTTATATTATATATTATATATCTATCGTATATAATATATCATATATAATAATATAATAGACAGTGATCATCATATAATCTATTGTTCTGAGAAGTTTGCTAATGGAAAAAGTCCAGGTATGGCAGTACTTTGAGAGAAAAGTAGAAGTGAGGAGTTTGGTGTTTATTTGTTTTAAGCATAGGGGGAGATCAGATCATGTTCATAGACAAGAAGGAGTCAAAAGAATGGGAGAGAAAGATGTTAGATGGAGAGCAGAGTCTAAGAGGAGGTCGAGGGAGATGGGCTACAAAACTCAGGTATAGTCTTCTGCCACAGATAGCAAGGAACAGAAAATGATTGAGTATATAATTGTGTTTGAAAGTGAATAGGAGGAAAATCCAGAAAGCCAAAAGTTGGATGACCTTCATCTTCTGGAAGAAAAGAAGGGATATAGGTAGCCCCCTAAATATGAGAGTGCCAAGGGGTAAGATTGAGGACTTAAGGAAAATGGATAAGATCCAGTACAACCTTGACAGAGAATAGAAAGTTTAAATGACCAGTGGTCAGCAGGAGTTAGGGAGCTCAGGCTGACTTGCGATCATTTATTCAGGATGTTTCCCAACAATGCAGAACATTACTCATTCATTCCTGACAGTCTTGGGAGTTTCTCATCTTTGTTTTCCTCAAAGTTCCCTTCAGGGAATAGCACCCAATATACTAAATGTCTTCCTGAATTTCTCCTGAATTTTTGAGATACCAAAGGAATATTAGTGTTTGTCCATGTGCCATCTCTCATTCTGACCCGCTTACCTGCTCTTAGAGTTGTACAAGTGCTTGGTGATGTCTTTCTGTCCTTCAGTTACTTCTTGGTTATATAGAGAAATAGTTAAAGGACAAAAACACAATTTTCTTTTTCTTTTTTAAAAATTAATTAATTAGTTTTTTAATTTGTGGAATAAAACAAGCATTTCTCTAACAATATAATAAAAAAAGATGATTACATATGAAACTGCAAATAGAATTTTCAAAAAGACAAAACAAATTGCTAATTATTTCAAGTAATTGTTACTGGAAAAATTCTTAACTTTATTAATATCAAGATATAAATTAAAACAACTTTGAGGTGGAATGTAAATGGAAATGTGTATCTAAATAAAAATGAAGTTTGAATGTAAATTCAACAAATGGGCAAAAAAACCTAAAAAGTCATGAAAGTAAATGATGACAGGTCATCTTGAGCAAGCTAGGCTCGAGGCAGGGTGGTGAAGTGACAAAGATGTTGGATCTGGTATCACAGGACCTTGATTCAATTTCCAACCCTGTCACAGCTGTTTATTGACTTTGGGCAAATTGTTTAACTTGTGGGACTCTTGTGTTCTCATCTGTAAAGTGAGATTAGACTACATAGTCTCCAAGGTTTCTTCTAACTCTATATCTGTGATTAAATAGATAACTCATTATTGCTGACAGAATTACAGACTTGTAAAGTCTTTTTGAAGAGCAATTTGCCAAGACATAGCAAAAGCTATCCCCCCAAAAATGATCATATCCTTTGACTCAATAATCCTATTATTGGGATATGCCAAAAAGAAGAACTTTCTGTTCAAAGGTTTTCATAGCAGAATTTTATGTATTTGCAAAAGACTAACAACTAAGCCTAACAAGGATAAGGACTATAAAGAAATGCGGGGAGATCTTTATGAAATAATGAAAGCAGAAAAAACCAAGCAGGAAAATCCAGGAACCAAGAATACATGAAAGGAGAAGTGAATGAGACTGAAAAAACCACGAAACTATAGGACTTAGGAGGGGCTGAGAGGTTAAGATTCTTTATCTATTCAAAACCTATTTGCTCTCTTTCCAATTCCAGATCTACAAACATGATCTTCAGACAACTGGAATTTGGCTTCTGATCACATCACTCTCCTTGAAACGCTCATTCCAAGGTTCTTAATAAGCTTTATAAAATGGCTTGGTTGCTGTTTGTCAGTCCTCAACCTTCTGACTTCGATACTGTCTTTTCCCCTAATGTTATCCTTGCCTTTCTGTTTGCAGCATCTCTATCCATCCTGTCTTTTGCTTCAGCAATCTTGGTGTTATCATTGCTTCTTCCTCCCACTCCTTTATATTGCATATCCCTCATTTACCAAGTCCTACTGATTCAATTTCCATATCTCTCCAACTGTCTCATTACTTCCTATGAGACGATGGCAATAGATTTTCTACAAGTCTATCTGGCTTTTCTGTCTTACGCCTCCTTCATATTTCTGCCAGATTAATCTTTCTTATGCACAGATATGGTCATTTCACAGAGACATCACCCCTTTCCTCAACAATAAGATACTCATAGCAATTGTCTTAAAGGATGATTATCACATGAAATGATGTCTACAAAGTCTTTTGCAAACCTCAAAGTGCAATGTAAATGTTAACTGTCAGCATCATCTTCATAGGACCTTAGACTTAAAGCTGGAGAAGAGGATCTGGTGTAGGAACTGGGCATGCTTAGCCTGGGAAGAGAAGGCTGGGGAGAGGCCACTGAGAAGGGATTGCTGTTCTATGGAAGGGAGATTAGATTTGTTTTGTTTAGGCCCAGGAGGCAGATCAGAGCAGTGAGTGGAAGTGGTTACTGTGGTTCAGTTGTGTCTCACTCTTTATGACCCCATTTGGAGTTTTCTTGGCAAAGATACTGGGGTGGTTTGCCATTCATTTACTTCTCCAGTTTAATTTACAGGTGAGGAAACTGAGGCTAGCCAGGTTAAGTGATTTTTCCAGAGTCACACAGCTAGTATCTGAGATTGAATTTGAATTCAGGTCTTCCAATTCTGGGACAGCTAGGTGGGGCAGTGGGTAGAATGCTGCGCCTGGAATCAGAAAGACTTTTTATGAGTTCAAATCTAGTCTCAGATACTTAATAGCTATGTGACCCTGGATAAGTCACTTAACCCTGTTTGTCTCAGCTTCCTCATTTGTAAGATGAACTGAAGAAGGAAACAGCAAAACCACTCTAGTATCTTTGTCAGACATCACAGAACAGCATCTCAGCTCCAGACCAGTGCTCTATCTACTGCCCTACTGGGTAGAAATTACAATAGACTAATTAGCACCATTATAAATGGGTTATAAACTCCTTTGGGCAAAGTCCGGCTTTCCCCTCTTTTCATACGCTGAGGATGGCACTTAGGAGGTGCTTAATAAATGTTTATTGAATGAATGGCTTCTCTCAGAGTTGGTGGATTCCTCCTCTGAAGTCTTCAAGCAGAAACTGGTCATGTTTGCTAGAGGGGCAGTTTCCTTCACGTACGGGTTTATACTAGGGGGCTGCTGAGATCCCTTCCAACTCTCAAATTTTGTGACTCTCTACCCTTTGAGGTCCTTCCTGTCATGTATAAAGGAATTGAGCCCCTCAGATGTTAAATAATTTACTTGTGCTTGAAGTCAGAATTTCAACTTGGTTTTCTGACAGTACACTTTATAGACTGTAGCCTATTGTCATTCCTCTGTTCCAGACTTCAATGTGACTCCATGCGGTGAACATACAGGTGGATGGCTGGAATGGGGTGAATGAGTTAGGCAAATTTTAGTTGGTCAATGTAATCATAGTTAGCAAGGGACAGGCAAAAAATCCATCCCTAAGATAGGAGAAGTTGGATGGATCTGGAGGATTATTATATTCTATTGCCCTATGCTTTACATAGGTCATAACCCCAGGACTATCATGCCTCATTATTCCAGCTACGAAAAATTCTGACTTTCAAAATGGCAGAGCACAGTGATCTCAATAACCATTTTTACTGTTTGAGACCATAGAAGAATAACCTTCAGATTGATTTGCCCCTACGTTCAGCGGGTAGACAAACCGCCAAGGACATAAAGATCCGGCAGGAAATAGGTTCCCTTGTCTAATCCAATTCTTTGGCCCTCTGTCATACATCTTTATAGTTCTTTCACCCACCCAAATTGCTAATGTGGAGAGAAAGACACCTTCATTACACAGGTCTGGGATATGATGGATGGTGATGTGATGATTGATTCAAAGTTGCCAGAAAACGGGATTGCACATTTGAAAACCTTGGTGCAGAGAATCCAGAGAGCTGAACTTCTTTGTGGAGTACTTAGAAAATATTCTTTTTTAACAAGGATTTTGGCCATTATTATGGTTGCTGAACAAAACTGCACCTAATAATTTACATCTGTAAGCCTCAGACAAGATTTTATGTTTACAAAGACACTGATTACAATCAACATCTTTAAAAGAAAAAGTAAACACAAAAAGAGATAAAAATAACTCTTGCTTCTGTGAAATACTTTTAGCAAATTCACCTGGATTTAAGTCCAAGCGATTACTGTTTATTTGCGAAAATTTATACTGTAGGTTAGTATCTAAGAATGAAATTGAAATGTTCATTTCAAGGAGGTCAGAGTCCTCCACGTCTAGCTAAGCACACTGCTTAACATAAAGGGATAACAGTCTTATTATCATGGTAGTAAGTTATTTTTACAAATGATTCCTCGTTGGGTGTCTACTAGGAGAGAATGTCTTCTCAGTGCTGAGAAATGGGAGGACTGTAAGTACGAAATGTCGTACATGCTGACAGACAAGGTCACTATGTCCTTGGTTTTTCTTACCTCCTTTCTCTTTATCACAAGAAAGGGATCAATGAGATTGAGTTATATTTAAGATGGCTATGACATGAAAACAAAATGAATCCATAGAGCTTATTTTTAAAATTTGCAAAAAGAAAAATGATCAAAGCACACTTCAACTTGCTAAGGATTGCTTTCTGCATTTACCATACTTCAAAACTTCCTACAGATTCTGCTAAAGTTTAGATGAAGTTTAGTTTATAGCTGTGTTTTTATTACTCAGTGATGTCCTACTCTTTGTGACCCATTTAGGGTTTGGTTGGCAAAGACACTGAAGGGGTTTGTCATTTTCTTCTCCAGCTCATTTACAGATGAGGAAACTGGGGCAAACAGGGTTAAGTGACTTGCCTAAGGTCACACAGCTAGTATATGTCTAAGGCTAGATTTGAATTCAGAAAAAGGAATCTTTCTGATTGCAGGCCTGATGTTCTATCCACTTCACCACCAAGCTGTCCACTTCATAGTTTATAATTATATTTTAGTTTATAGTTTAGATTTAATTTAGATTAATTATAGAATAAAGTCTTTTGAATGATTGTGTATTTGAAGAAACAGGTTTTTTTGATAGGAGATTTCAAGGAGGTGGGCACTCTCTCTCTCTCACACACACACACACACACACACACACACACACACACACACACACACACCCCTACACACAGCTCTTCTCTGTCTGTCTGTCTTTCTGTCTGTCTCTGTCACTGTCTCTCTCTCCTGATTCAACTAAGCATTTTCAGCACCTTCTCTGCTGATTCCCCAGTATACTGAGAGGTTTAAGTGAATTGCTACCAAGGGTCACATAGCTAGCATAGATCAGAGATGGAACTTGAACCAGATCTTTCTGATTCAGAAGCCAGCTCTCTATTTCCTGTGCCGAGATGCTTAATAAACATTGGTTAAATTATTGAATGTTAAGTTTTGACCAGGTCTTTTTGGTTTAGATTATGTGAGACCTAGTTAGATAGCAATCTATTCATTCCTGTTGATTGTGAGGCTTGTCCATGTTCTATGATAAATCTTCCAATGAGCTGGAGGCTTTCCTTTAGATATCATGAAATCTATAATGTCTGTGACTGGAAGGAATATCCATGTGGAAGAGATCATACAGTTATCAAAATATCTAATTATAAAACCCTGATCATTTTTGGTGATAGAACTTTATCATCCCCCAGGTCCCAAGATATATAGGACATAGACAACAGAAATAGAGATAATGTGATTGTATTGCTTTAAAAATAAATCTAATGTCTTATTTGAAGTTCCTGTGTTTCTGCCAACAAGGAAGATATGAGTAGGTTTGTGAAACTGCTCAAAGGTTCTCACACCTTTAGTCTTAAAAAGCAGTACATTTCAGCAAATTAGAAGTAGGTGGTTTGATAACAAGAGACATGAAAAATCTACTTTTTTGAAGAGTTACAACCTTGGAGTTAAAAAAGGCTGTCTGATCTGTGATTGTAGAGGGAAGACCTAGGCCTGAAAAGTCGAAGTTACAAGGAGGCAGTTTTTGATTCATTATAAAAGAAACCTTTCTATCAGTCACATAATGAATTCCCTAGCACTAGAAATGTTCAAACTAGCTGGATGAACATCCAGCAAAGAAATTCTTTAACTGGTTGGATGAGTAAGGGAGCTGGTCTTGGTGACCTCTAAGGACCTTTCCAGTGACAAGTCCATGATTCTTTAATGGACTGAATTCTACAACCAGTACTTACTAGGTGGGTAATGCTGAACAACCTAGCCTTTTTGAACTTTAGTTGAACTAATTGTAAAATGAGGAGCAAAGAGAGTTGCTGTCAGTTTATAGCTATGTCTATACGCATAATAGCCATTCACTCATATCTGTATCTACAAGCCCTTAAAAATACATTTATTTACATGAACATGCTCATAGAACATTTACATAGAACGTTGCTCAGAGCCATTCTAACTAAAAATATATAGAGAGATGAGATGTAAGGAATATCTTCTTGATAATTTAGCCTCTGTAAAAATGGGAGTAGGATATTTCTAGGGCTAGTGAATCCCTTTCCCTACCCCCAACGGACATCCTTCAGCATAGTCTAGACAAAGATTTGTTGAAGATATAGAGATCTTAAATCAGATACAAGTTTCTGAGATTTTGTTCAACTCTGAGATTCTGTGGTGTTCTCTCTAGCCAAAACTTAACCTTCAGAATCAAAATCAAAATGCACCTAACTCTAGGAAGTCTCCCCTTAATGACTAGTGCTCTGAATCCTCAGGTCATTTAGAGTCTGTACCAACACTTTTGCATATAACAGATTTTTTTTTCCCCTCTTCGTTTTAGGAGTGATGGTCTTCATCTTCCAACTCTTGTCTTTGAGGCCAGAGATAACATCTTCTCTACCTATGTTTCTCACAGCATAGTGGGTATTCAAATGCCTCGAAAGCTAATTGTTTTAAGGCTATTGCTTAGAAACATTGGCAATAAGTAAGACAGATCAGGACAATTCAAGATGGCCCTGGATGCAATGGGAGACCATGGTCCTTTTTAAACTAAGGTCTTTCCCACATCTCATTTTTACTGAGGTTCTCCAGTCTTCCTGCTCTATAGCTTGCCACCAGATGTCTCTGGAGGAGAAAGTGAGGCTGGTGACTCTGTATAGATTTGCAAGTCACAGCATCGCCTTCCAGAAGTCATGGACCACACGTCAACATTAACAATAGAGAGATGGGCAAGTTCAAGGTTTGGGGAAAACTGTTTCATTCATATGTAATTAAGGGCTTGAGCTTCTCTGAATCCCTAGATATAAGGACTAATACAAAGGATAAATATTATTGCTATGGAGAGATCTTTTTGGTTACATTTTTTAAAAAATGAAATTGTTTTGTTGTCTCAATTCCCTTTGTGCTTTTAGAAAGAGATAAAACTGTAAAATAAACATTGCCAAATAGGATAAATATGTGCTTACGTACATATACATAATTTTTTTTGTGGTGGTGGTGCTTTCAGTGGTAGTGGGATTTGAGATTTATGATTTCATCTGGGCAGGGAACTCCCAGCAAGGGCACGCCCTTCACTAAGGCAGATTGGAAGCTGCATTGTAACTCATCGTCTTGGAGAGTTGATCATCGGCCACCCAGGGGGTAAGGAACTTGTCCAGACTCATATGTATAGTGTGTGTCAGAGGTAGCACTTGATCGGGGAATCATGGAGCCAGAGTCAGCAGTAACCTTGGAGAAATGTTCCAGCACAAATCCCTCATTTGACAGGTAAGGAAACTGAGGTTTAGAAAAGTAATTAATTTGCCCAGGGTCACAGGGGTAGTGCCAGACTTTCTGAATGCAAATTTGGTGCTTAATATACTGTACCATGCTGCCTCTCAGGGCATGGATACAAATATTGCTTTTTCTTTTTCAAGCATTTACTCCGGCTCTTGAGAATGCAATCACCTGTCTTTTGGAATGTGGATGATGACTATGATGTGAAGGCTGAACCATTTGATTTTACTCTGGGAGACATTCCATTTAATCTGTTCTTTCGGTTTTGATCTTCTAGGGTGCCACTTGTCACAATCCTGTAACATTCGCAAGAAAGGTGTAACATCTATAACAAGTCTAATGCATTTTGCAACATGGAGTGAATAGTATCCCTCTCAGACAAACCCACAACCAACCAGTCAGAAAGCCAGAGTCCTTTCCTTGGTTGCAGGTTTCATCACCAAGCTCAGGTGAAAGGAGGTATCTTGGTCATGGGTGGTTTACTGTCATGACCACTGCAGCTTTTGTATGTTGCAAAAATCCAGGTGGAAAAATGATAAAACCTGTGTCCAGGAGGACAGAAGCAGCACTTGGAAAAACTGAGCTAGTAATTAATAATTTTTGAATTTCATTGCTGTAAATAATTAAATGGAAAAGCTCAGTCCAAAATATCTGCCTTGCATCATCAGAGTGTTTGCCCATCACTTCCCAGTGTTTGGGACTACCTAATTGCTGGATAAATTCCAAAGGCATATTTCAATTTCTCAGGTAGAACTAAGTTTTAAAAAAATTCTCACAAGATATTTCTCTTTTCATTTTATCTACTTAAAAAAACACCTCTAATCACTTCGTTAAAAAAGTCCAAATTCAGATTTCATTTAAAGAACAAAACCATGGGGGCGGAGCCAAGATGGCGGAGTAGAAAGACTCACATTTGCTAGCTCCGAACCCACAGCCCATGGATTTCCTGTAAAAAGAACTCCTGACAAATTCTGGAACAGTGGAAGCCGTGCAGAAACACAGTGAAGGAGATTTCTGTTGCAGAGAGCCCTGAAAAACCGACACCAGGGGTCCATTGCGCCCCAAGCGGGAATGGAGCCCTCCCCTCCCCCTGCCCCGGCTGCGTGGCACTGAGTGGAGCGAGCAGATCCAAGCAGGCTTCAGGGACCGTAACCTCTGGTGGCCGCGAAGGTCCCTCCACCCACAGACTCACAGGTCAGTGAGAGAGACAGGGCTGAGAGGGGAGTGGGGGATCTCCAGGACTCGGACCCCCTAGGGAGGCAGCCATTGCGGCAGAGGCAGAGGCAACTCGGCCAGAGACTCCCAGAGCAAGCAGCCAGAGGCTCTCAGAGCAGGCAGGAGCTCGATAGCAGCTCCATTACAAAAGGTCTCTGCATAAACCCCCTGAGGGAACTGAGCCTGGGAGGCGACCCTGCCCCCACCTGACCACCAGCAGATAAGCTCCCATTGAAGAGCAGTCAGGCCTGCCGCCAAAAGCCCTGAGGCTGGGGAGCAGCATTTGAATCTCAGACCCCAAGCACTAGCTGGGCGGATCTAGGCCAGGGGGTGGGGAGGACTCTCAGAAGTCAAGTAACTAGCTGGGAAAATGCCGAGAAAAGGGAAAAAAACTAAGACCGTAGAAGGTTATTTTCTTGAAAAGATGATTCCACCATTCCTCTCTGATAA
>CM053772.1:23411670-23656428 GCA_028658325.1 Potorous gilbertii
GTGTGTGTGTGTGTGTGTGTGCAGTGAGTGTGTGTGTGTGCAGTGACTGTGTGTGTGTGTGTGCGTGTGTGCGTGCAGTGAGTGTGTGTGTGAGCGCGTGTGTGTGTGTGTGTGTGTGCAGTGAGTGTGTGTGCGTGCAGTGACTGTGTGTGTGTGTGTGCGTGTGTGCGTGCAGTGAGTGTGTGTGCGTGCAGTGACTGTGTGTGTGTGTGTGTGTGTGTGTGCGTGTGTGTGCGTGTGATTTCTGGGGCGAGCGCAGCCGAGCAGAGCAGGTTCGTCCTTTCCCTTGGGATCCGCCACTGGCCTCTCCCCGCCTCGGCCTGCGCCCCCACCCCCAGACGGGGTCCCGAGGCCACCGCCGGGGGCCCCGCTCTGCACATGTGTGCCTGGGCGTGTGTCTCCCGGCGGGCGCGCGTACAGAGGCAGAGCGCGCGGAGGGGGAGGGGAGGGGTGCGCGCCGCGGGAGCGGGGCGGGGTGCCCGCTCCCCCAGGCCGCCCGAGTGCGCGGCCGCTTTAAGAGCGCGGGGTGCGCGCGCCCAGCCCGCCGCCCCCTCTGCCTGCGCGCCCCCGCCTCGCCTCCCCTTCCCTCCCCTCCCGCTCCTCTCCCTCGCTCTCCCGCTTTAAAGTCTCTGCCAGGATCCCAGCTCACATGTTACTTCCTGTATGGAAGAATGGACAGCTTCCAGCCCAGCTCTCCTCATTCGTCCCCAGCCTTCAGCGAAGCCACAACTTTCCGGAGCATGGACTGAACGCGCCCGCCTCGCCCGCTCCGCGCCCTGAGCTCCCCGGGCCGCTGCCCTTGGCCGTTCGCTCGGCCCTTTCCCTGCTCCTCGGCCGCCGCCGCCGGTGCTCCCTGGACTCCCGCTCCTCCTCCCCGGCTCTCCGCCCTCCCCTTCCCCTTTAGCCAACATGCCTTCCTTCCCGTGGCCCTGGAAGGAGCTGCCTGCCTGAAGCAGACGCGGAGCCGCAGCCCCGGCGCCAGCCTCGCCAGCCTCGCCAGCCCCGCCAGCCTCGCCAGCCTCGCCAGCCCCGCCAGCCCCGCCAGCCCCGCCAGCCTCGCCAGCCCCGCCAGCCCCGCCAGCCGCCGCCGGTGCCCCAAGTTCGGAGGAGGCCAGTCCGTGCCCGCTCCCCCGCTCCCTCTCGCCCTCGGCTCTCTCTCCAGCCCGGGCTCTGCCGCTCTAGGCCTGGGGCAGCGAGCGGAGCGAGAGCTACCGGAGCTGCGGCTCGCACGGCGGGCTGGCCGGCTGGGCAGCCGGCGGGCTGCTGGAGCCCGCTCCCCGGGGCTAGCCCTCGGACCCCGCCGCCTCCCGGCCTCCCCCGGCCCCCGGGGCATTCCCTCTCTCCTGCCCCCACCCCTCATCCCTGCCCCCGGCGCCTTCCTCTGCCTCGCTACTTTTCATTTGGGGTGATTGGTTGTTTCCTGGGGGGTGGGGGGGAAGGACTTTGGGTGGGGGCGACAGGGGGAGTGGAAGAAAGAAGAAGAAAAGTGAAAAGGAGGGGAAAAAGGCAAAGGGAAGAAAAGAAACTTATTTAACAAGTTCATCGCAGCTGCCTCCTCCCTTTCGATGTGCGTTTTTGGACATGCGGAGGCTTTTGGAACCGTGTTGGTGGATCTTTTTCTTGAAAATCACCAGCTCCGTGCTCCATTATGTCGTTTGTTTCCCGGGTGAGTAGCAGCCACCTGGGGCTGGGTGGGAGGGCGAGGGTTCTGGGAGACCTCGGGCTGCTGGTGCCTGGCCGGGTGCCGCAGGCCGAGGAGGGGGATCGGGGTGCCGGTGCCCGGCCGGGCTGGCGGGGACTAGAGGAAGGGGGCCGGGCTCGCTGACCACTACCTCCCTCCCTCCCTCCCTCCCGCCGCCCGGCTGCTGCCGCCGCCGTCGCCGCCACCTGGGCAGGCGAGCTCCTTGGGAAAGCTGGGGTTCGAAGGGCCGGGGAGGGGTCTGGGGCCCTCTGGCCGCCCCCGGCAGCGCCCGCTTGGCTTGCGCCAGGGAGCGAGCCCCCGTCTAGGCTCTGTCTTTCAGGAGACCCGGCCACTGCAAGAGCTCCGGGACTTAAGGAGCAGGCAGAAGCTGGCTTGGGCACCTTGGTTGGGGGCCGAGGTGGGGGGCGCAAACCTAGCGGGAGAGTCGCGGGCAGCTTGGGGGAACGGGAGGCGTCTGGATCCTGGAGACATGGAGCCGGGAGATGGAGATGGTCTGGATGGAGGACCCTCGGACTAGCTGGGCTTAAGAAGGATTCGAAGGTCGCTGTGGAAGCAGGGGCGGGGGCTTGAGGCTCTGCTGCCCCCGGCCTTCCCCCTCTACCCGGGCTTTAGCCTACGGCCACTTGTCTCCCAAGTTCTCCTTCCCTTTTAACCGCGCGCCTCCCTTGGGCAGCTGGTGGGGAGACTGCTGGGGTGGGGCGGAGGTTCATCTTCTTAATTCGGAATTGGGGGTGGGGAGAGAAGAGGGAGAGGTCCCGGCGGTACACCCCCGAAGGAGGGAGTGTGGGGCTGGGGTCGCTGCTATTGCCTCCTAACTGAACCTCGGGAGTCACTGCCCTTTCCGCGGTCGCTGCCGGGCGAGCCCAGCCATGAACTTGAAACACTCCCAGTGGCGGCTCTCCAGAACCCAGAGACGCTGGCCCCCCAACTGGGGCTTCCCAGTCTCGACTCTTCTCGCTTCCCCTTCCCCCCCCCCCCCACAGCCATCTGTACCATCCCCCGCCCGGGGGTGGGGGTAATCGGGTTTACCCCTTCCCCACCAAGAAGGCCCCAGCCGCACCCCACGGAGGGGTGGAGGTGGTGGAGAGAGAACTGGGGTTTCTGCTTTGTACATTCTCCCCCGGGGCCAGGAGGGCAGTTTGCCTCCGGCCGCTTGCTCTTCGGGGTGCAGAGGCTTAAGTCTGTCTGCACCGCCCGCCCCCCCTTCTCCATGATTTGCAAGGCACTCATTGGCTCCTTATGCTAGCTTGGGGTGGAGGGCGAAGGGGTGTGAGTGTGAGAGAGAGAGAGAGAGAGAGAGAGAGAGAGAGAGAGAGAGAGTGTGTGTGTGTGTGTGTGTGTGTGTGTAATGGGAAGAGGGAGAGGAAAGAAGGGGACTGCAATAGTGAGGGGTTATCGGAGCCCGGGTGCCTCCCCTCCTTCCCGGTCTCTCCCCGTCGGTGCCCAGTCTCCCTCAACCCGACTCCCGCTCCCCCTCCCGCGGCCGAGGCGCCGGCTTTTGGCGCAGTGCTCCTCTAAGCAGAATCCCTAGCGAACCCCCGGGAGAGGGAGAGAAAGAGAGCGAGCACCGACCCAGCGTCTGCCCCAGGCTCCGGGACTGGGCGCCCCGTCTACTCTACAGCCGCCCAGACCCTCCTTGAGCAGACCCTACCGTCTTCCCTTCTTACCCCCTCCCAATCGTCCCCATCATCCCCTGCTCCAGTGGGCACTGCTGGGGAGGGAGGCATTGTGTAAGAGAGTGAAGGGATGGGGGGCAGCTTTTAGTTCTGAGTACAGAAAGCCTCTTATGCATCCCCATTTTCTGAATGGCCAGAGGATTTGCTTTGTACCCCCTCATTAATGCCCTGCCCACCTCCAGCAGGGTCCCTGTAGCCGATTCGGGGACTCAGCCCCAGGTCTAGGCAGATAGATGGTGGTCCAGTTTACCTAACCATAGGCCCTTAATCACCCCCCACCACTCTCCCCAGCAGAAACACACACACACACACACACACACATACATACATACATACATATACATATACACATACACACACACACTTTGAGCTGGTGGTGAATTTCCTCCTGAAAACTCCCTCTTCTCGTTTCCAGGTACCTCTAACCCCACTCCCTATGCATCTCATTCTCTTAATGGGTGAATTGTGCCCGTAGTTTTTCCCGCTTCTTGATGGTGGAAGGTCACGTTTCCTAGGGGTTGTGGGGCATTGGAAAACATAGGGAGGGGTAAGAGAAAGGCTGAGAAATATTGCCAAATGTAGGAAAATGGAAACAAAACATCTGGCTCTTTCTGTACCTCTGGGATGCATTAGACAGGAAACAAGCTTGCTCTGTCTTCAATTTTCCCTGTGTCAGAGAAGTCAGAATCCAGAAAGGGAACACTGTTGATACCAGTTCAGTGGGACTGTCTTTTCCTCTTCTTTGCCCAGATTTCTCTTCTCCGATCCTGGATACAGTTGCTGGCCAGGTGACTGCCAGGCACCCCTGGACCCTCTCCCTGGGCTGATTGGAATCAGTCTGCCCAGGCGATGAGGGTGGGGGTGGGGAGAGAAGCCGATTTGAAAAGGAAAGCCCTGGAGGGAAGCTATGGGAGCTGGAAGCCTGGGAAAGTTAAAAATGTCAGAATCTTAGAGAATTCTGGTAGTCCATTTTCTAAAGGTGTAATAATGCCAATGGACCAGTGGGGGCTCTGCTGAGCTTTTTTCATCCTTTAGGACTGGAGTCTCTTAAAAAAAAAAAAAACAAAAAAAACGAGAGAACACCCGAAAATCTCACCCCAGAAGCTATCCTGGAATTTTGCCCTCTGACAATGAATGGGTCGTGGGTATCTATCCCTAGCGTCCCATGATTGATTTCAGGCTGCTGGTCAAGATGAGCACAGAATATACTTTCTGAGGGTTCTGTTTTTTACTTTTGATCTTTAGCTGCCAGAAATGGTAGAAAACAGATAGAAGGACTTGGGCCTTTAATTTTGAACTATACTTGAAATTAGTCTCTTGATAGCATGTGTTCCTTTGTTCTGATAGTGGCCATCCCTAGGTAAGGGTTTAAAAGCTAGCTTCTTTCTCTTTTTCTCTATAGGAACCTCTCCTAACTTCTGTGAAATTTAATTGATCCTACCTTTATGCATGTAGTATAGGAGAACTCACTTTGGGAGGCTCAGAGACATTTTCTTTTGGCATTCCATTATTGAACTTTCTAAAGTGAAAGCCTGGATTTTTTCATTTTTTTAAAACAGCAGTATGACCTGTCTTTTGCAAAAAAAAAAAAAAAAAGCCTCTCAAATGATCTTTTCATCCCCCTCCCTTTTAATAGTATTTTTTCCCAATTACATGTAAAAATAGGTTTCAACATTCATTTTGTAAAATTTTGACTTCCAAATTTTTCTCCTTCCCTCCCTTCCCCCTTCCCTAAGACAGCAAACAATCTGCTATAGATGATACATGTGCAATCATGTTAAACATATTTTCACATTAGTCATGTTGTGACAGAAGAATCAGGACAAAAGGAAAAAACCACGAGAAAGAAAAAACGAAAAGAAAGTGAAAATAATGTGCTTCGTTCGATCTGCATTCAGACTTCATAGTTCTTTCTCTGGATGTGGATAGCATTTTCCATCAGGAGTCTCAAAGTAACATTTTCAAAGATGCCGTGACATAACCAGACCCTGAATCAGACATATTCCTCAGACAATTTAAGTGACTTCAAAGGGATATAAAATCAGCTACCAAGTGGGTTAAAATCCCATCTATTTAAAATTCTACAGCTCTTCAGAAAGTAACATTTATCTCCTTTGTATTGATTTCTTCTCTATTTCAGTCCTCTGAGTGAAGTTCCTTTTTCTGGTTTTGAGATATATACGTATACACACACACATATACACATACATATATATTGCAATAATTACATGTACAAGTCAGGTAGTGGACAGATTTCCTGCAGACAAGCTTTTCGCTGGACTTTCTTTGATATGACAGAATCTTAAAGATACTTAATTAAAAGCCAGAGGAATCTACCTATAATATAAATCTAACTAATGCACTTTGCACATGCCACTAGGGGGGTCTGTGCACAGAATGTGTGTGTGTGTGTGTGTGTGTGTGTGTGTGAATGTGTGTGATTTAATTCCAAATATCATTTTATAAAAATAGTGTTCATAAAGTCAGCATATCTGTTCATGAAAGTGGGATGAGAAAGTTTCTTACTCCTCAATCTCCCTCACCCATATAAGTCAAGTTCATCTACTCTTGGATGACCAGCTTTCTAAAAGACACAGCGGACACAAAACTACCATGTCAAACTTTCCTATCTCCTTTATTTCTTTCTATTTTCTCCCAAACAATGATTATATTTGTGGCCTGGGGGAGTTAGAGCATGAAGACAAGGCAGTCCTTGGGAGAGAGGAGGCATGACAGAGCTGCTGGAAATAGGAAGGTCATGAAATCATTTTGGAGACATTTAAGAAAAACAAATCTAAAATGGCAATTCTTCATTATGGACAAATATTTTTTCTTGTAGGAGCAATTTAGGTTTGGTCTTTTTCCTTTTCCAATGAAACAGTGCAGGGTATATTAATGAATTTGGTATCCCCAAAAATTCAGGTTGAATTTGGGGAAAAGTAGGTTTGTATAAGTTGCTGGGGGTGTGGTGGAAAGTACAGAGGGACATAGTAAACAACCTTGCCAGTCAGGTTGAAGCTTTGGTGAAAAGATTTTGGAGTGTTAGAAGAGCTGGCTTATGCTTGCTGAGAAATGCCCTGTAAGGTTAAGTGATGGCTTTATGTGGTCAGGTACTTAAATTCCTGTGGTCACTGATGGACCTAGGGGTACACTGGTGTAGCCAAGATAAAGGCAAAGGACCTTTTGTTGCTACTACCCAACTATATGTCTCATCCCTTGTCCCCCTATATGCTCTGTATTTGGATAGTTACGGTGAACAGAATGGCTTAATTAAAAAATCAGGCAACACTCTTCAGTCTTAGGAAAGTGATTTCCTGAGTTGGGAAAGCAGAATGTTAGAATTGTGTATATTTTGAAAATTCACCTTGAATGTGTACTTTTCAAGGCGTGGTTAGAAAAAAACCCCATAAAATTCAGAAGTTTTTAAAAAGCCAGTTTTACTTTAACCTTCCAGTGTATCTGAGAGCCCTGGGCTAAATGGTGTCCAAGGTTTCTTTCAGTTCTAAAGCCTGTCATCCTGTATTTATGGGACAGTGTTTCATTTGTCTTTTTTTTTTTTTTTAAGATGGAGCAGTTTCATGTCTGTGGCATTATTGGTATGGGGAATTACATCCCATCTATATCATGATTAGTCTAAGCAGTAACAGGAAGTGAAAGCCCCAGCTAAAGTCAGCATCTCACAGAAAGAACCATTTACTACCCATGTGACCTTGTGCAAGTCATTTTTTCACTCTTAGCTGTGGTATCCTTACCTGTACAATGAAGGGGGTGGACTAGATCTCTAAAGTCACTTCTAGCTCTCTGTCACTGTGTAGGTCACTCCCAGTGTGGAAATTCCTACCCCTAATGAAGGTGGAAGAAACCTCCTGTACCTTTAAGAATCTTGGAGAGTTGTATGTGAGCACTGAGGAATTTAGTGACTTGCCTTAAATGCAACAGTTATTGGGTCAGAGGTAGGATTGGAACCAGACCTTCCTGATTCCCATATTAATCCTCTCTCCTGTCTGTATTTCCAAGAATCAAATAAAAATTTTTATTCTTTGAAAATCTGATATTTTTAGGGACTCATTTAAATTACTTCAAAATAGGATAACCTGTATCTAAAAGATGATTTGATATTCCTCCCCTCCCCTCACAGTTTGAAGGTCCAAATCCATAAGAATTATTGGTAAAATGTAAAAATGTTTTTTGAGGAGCCTCAAAAGAGGTGAGTTTCTCTTTAAGAAAAGTCACATGTGAAAATCTGAATTTTCTTGCATTATTTATGTATGCCACAAAAGGATTTTGTTAAGTTTCCTGCAGGAGAACTTTTAAAATAACCAACTTCCTTTCTGTTTTGTCTCCTCTGCAACTGGGCCCACACTGGTAATGAGTTCACTGTCCATCTACTTTTCTCCTTCAGCAAAGTGTGTGTATTTGTACATGCCTTATGTTTGACAGAGAAATATGGAATGTACAGGAGAGGGCTCTCCAAGCCTATTTAGAGCTGAAGGTTTTATGAAACTGGCAATTCTTTATCTTTAGTTATTCCTTTATTTTTAAAGTACTCTTTTGGCTGGGGGGCAGGGGAGGAACCTACAGAGATGGGAGGGAGGGTAGGAGAGTCTTGGATGGGTGGGAAATAAAACCGATCTTGCAGGTAGAGAAAGTAAAGGGGGATTCTATTTTCTCTCACCAAACCCAGTGAGGAAACTTGCTGATGTGTTGCTGCTGTAGTTAGGAACCCAAAGGGAAGCAGCTAAACAGAATGAGAGCTTTGATGTATTTTAACAGGTTTATGGGAGTTGATTCACAGTAATGGTCTTAGTACAAAGCTTTGAAAAATCTTTCAATGACCCATAAAGTCTTAGGTGAAGATTTTTGGTAGGTGAGGAGCTATGAGAAGCTGATGCTGATACATACATACATACACACACAAGTACACATGTACACATATGCATACATACACACATATATGTTTGTATGTATAATGTGTGTTTATAATGTATATGCATATTATGTACATTTATTTAAAATGCATATATGTGTGTATATGTATGTGTATGTACATATATATGCATGTTTTTAATCATCTCTGATGTGCATGGCTCTGCCTCTCAGTCCTGGAGATAGGAGCATAAGAACCCAAAGTTCTCTTAGAGACCATCTTACCCTCCTGGGAAAAACAACTCAACTTGGAAGCCACAAGAACTGTATTCAAATTCTCTCGACGCTTAGTAGTAGCTATGTCGCCCAGGACAAAATCTCTTAGACTCTGTGAACCTCAGTCTTCTTGTCTGTAAAATGGAGCAAATAAAAGCATTTTGTGTTATAGGATTGTTGATAAGATCAAGTGAGATAGTGTTTGAATGGCTCTCCGCAAACCCTAGGGCACTATGTAATTATGAGCTATGGTCATCATCTCAAACCCCTTATTTCACTGAAGAGGAAGGTGATGCCCAGAGAGGGGGAAGTACTTTACCTTAGGTTAGACAGGTAATAAGTAGATGAGTAAGGAGTCACGCCTACTGTCTTTCAACTAAACCAGAGCATAAGGAATTGAATGTTCAGGGTGTCCCAAAAGTCTTTATGTCTGTCTTTTAAGTCATGGTGAAAGAATAATTCATAGTGTAAGATTATACCTGAGGACCTGCTAGTTGGAGGACTGGGGCATGATTTCCAGACTTTTTTTCTTAACTGTCTAAAGCTCAGTTTCCTTAGCACAAAGCCTAGCGCATGATGGGTACTTGAGGAATGTCTATTGATTTGATTTATTAAATGAAGGGGAGATTGGACTGCATGATTTATTAGATTCCTACTAGCTCCAGATCTGTGGTCCTATGAAGGCAGAAGATCTTAAAACTCAAATTTTGCTGATTCTATTTTGAAGTTACACAGAATTGAGAGTTTTCATTAAGAAGGTTGAATGTTTTACCATGAAGCCTCCAACTTCCAATCAACTGAAATTGGAATAATGTTTCATTTTACATTTTTTTGTTAGGACCCTTATCATTGACAGACAAATATTTGAACATATAAAATGAGATTATATATGAAGTTGTGAACTTACGTTTTTGTGGTTCAGTCCAATCCTTTGTGACCCCGTTTGGGGTTTTCTTGGCAAAGATAATAGAGTGATTTTGCTATTTCCCTCTACAGCTCATTTTACAGATGAGGAAACTGAGTCAAACAGGGTTAAATGACAACTACTGTCTGAGGCTGGATTTGGACTCAGGTCTTCCTGACTCCAGGCCTAGTCCTCTGTACACCATGCCACCCAACTCTCTAGCGAACACTTATAGTGTCTTGTCGCAACAATGGTGTAACAAAATTGCCCCAATTGTGTCCTTTTAGGAATTTATTTATTTATGTTTTTGGTGCGTGTTTTAAAAGTATTTTACAAATCATCTTCTTCATCTTACTAACTCCATTTCTCCTTAGGACATCTCCTTTGTACAGAGACGGGTCATCCCCCAGTTTATGATTTATCTAACAGCTCACACTGAGGTCATGCATACTTACTTGTTCATGGGATCTAGCCCTTTGGACTTTATTTTTCAGAAGAGTAAAGGCTGGCCTGCCCTGCATTTCCTAAAGCATCCCGGGAACAATGGAAAGAACACAGCATTAGGGGCTTCCAATTTTCACTTCCAGCCTTGGCATCCCCTAGTCTCCTTTTTCTCTTCTCTAAAAGGAAGAGACCTGGTACATGAAGGACCTGCCTTACTGGGTTGTTGTGAGGATCCAGTGAGATCACGTATATAAACTGATTTGTAAATCATAGAATGCATTGTTAAGGTCAGCCTGCCCCTATTTTATAAATAATACTCTTTCTCTCCCATCATCCTTAACTCTCCCCTCTCTCCCCAAAGAATTACAGAATTCTTTTTCAGGCATGTAATGTTACACTTTTGACATGTGGTTTCATCTGCTTTTGTCTTTTAGATTCTTTCTTCAATCTCAACTCAAGTATCTTCCCCTACAAGATCCCATGATCCCCAGTATTTTGTGACACCCCCCTCCACCCTGCCATCTTTCATATTTTGTATCTACCTTGTATTTACTTATCATTGAGCATATCATATTGTCTTGATCCCCTTGGTGGAATGTAATCCTGAGGGCACGGACTGATTCGTTTTTCTCTTCGTATCCTTGCATCTAGATCAATGCCTGCCATATTGTAGTAGTCACTTAAATGCTTGTGGAATTGAATTTGGGGGGGTGGTGGTTATAGCATATTCAAATTCAGTTGTATGCAAATAATTTTTGCATTTGGTAATGGGATAGAAACACAAATCGGTCATCCATGCACATGGAGAAAACTGACATAATTAAGGTTTGCTACAGTATGTTAGCTTTGGAATTTGAGGGCTTGCATTCGAATCTTTGTGTTGTGACCTTGGGCAAGTTACCGTACCTTTTCTGGACCTCAGTTTCTCTGTCTGTAAAATGAAGGCTTGGATTTAATGGACTCCAGGGACTTGTCTAGGTTTCAATACTGTGTACAGGTACAAGTGTAACTCTTGTCTTTTCATCGTTTTGGATAACTGAAGTCTTCAGGATTCATCCCTGACTAACAGAAGTCAGAATGTAAATGACTGTACTTCACTATTTGGGGTTGAGACAGGCTGGCATACTTGGAGGGTGCATTTTTGCAAGGAAGTCATAGTTCATGGGAACAGGTAGCACTCCAGTGCTCAGAGAATAGAGAACAAGTCTTGCTGGTGGGTTTTGGTTTTTTCTTTTTTCTTTTTTTAAAAATGAATTATTTTTAGTTTTCAATATATACTCCCACAAGCTTTTGAGTTTTAAATTTTCTCCACTCTGCCCAAGACGGCACACAATCTGATACAGGCTCTACATATACATTCACCCTTTTTTCTTTTAAACTAGTAATGGTGTTTCGATTTATGGATAAATATTATGTATCCTTATAGATGCAGCCTGGTACATTGGAGAGAGTTTGAAGGTAGCCTTGGGAGACTCTTGGATTCAAATTCTGGACCTGATGGTTTTTTGTTACCTTGGGCAAGTCTTTTAACCTCTGTGGACCTCAGTAAAATAAACAGGTTACCTTAGGTGGTATCTGACATCACTCCCAGATCTAAATATAGTGGTCTTTCAGTACAGGAGAAGAGCACTGGACTTGGGGGAAATCTAGGTTGACATCATACCTTAGACTCTTAACAGTCTGTGGAAAGGGCAACTAGATGGTGCCGTGAGACCTAGCTTCTAATTCTGACTTGACTTTGCTGGAGGCCTTGGGGATTGTTCAAAAGTCTCTGGTCCAAGGAGCAGCTAAGCTAGGTGGTGCAGTGGATAGAGCATTGACCCTGGACTCAGGAGGGCCTGAGTTCAACTCTGATTTCAAACATGCTCTACCTGTGTGACCTGGGCAAGTCAGTTAACCCATAGCATACAGATTAAAATTCTCTGGTTCTTGATTTTCCTGACCTTTAAAAGGGGAACAATAAGGTCCTGGATTTGGAGTAACAAAGACGTGAGTTCAAATTCTGCCTCACGTACTAGTTCTGTGACTGGCTGCTTTCTGCCATGGATCCCTCATCTTTAAAATGAGGGGGTTGGAATCACCCCTTAAGTACCCTTACAACCTAGTCTGATGCTAGACTTTTTATTTATCAAATGGAAATGCAGTAATAGCACCTACCTTACAGAACAGAGATATTGTATGTAAAAACACTTGGCAAAGTAATGTGCTCAGCACATGTCACTTATTAGAGTTCTTTGAGGAATACAGAGCACTTGTCAGATTATAGAAACCAGAAATAATTGTGTCTTTGTCTCCTAATTAAAGCCCTCCATAGAGTAAGACATCATGTATAGGCAGCTGGGCGATGCAGTGGATACAGTCAGGAAGACCTGAGTTCTACCTCAGACACTTGCTAACCAAGTGACCTTGGGCAAGTCCTTTAACCTCTGTCTGCCCCAGTTTCCGTATTTGTAAAATGGCAACCTTGAAAGGTTTTGAGGATCTAATGAGAGAACGTTTGTAAAATGCCTTGCAAAGCTTAAAATGCTACACAAATGCTAACTATTATTGTTAAATTCGGACATAAAGTTCACCTCTGTACTGTCAGCAGGCAAGGAGCTACTTAGAATAACACAAAGGATTTTATAAATTATCTGAATAGACATTCTCCAAAATGTATTTCAAATGTTTCCATAGAAACATTCTAAACAAAACTGTTCCAAAGATGGCTTATTGGACTGTCCAATTAACTAATTTTTAGTTGACATGCATGTGATGAAAGTAATACAACCATATAACTATATCTTTTAAAAATATTCTATGCTAAGATATTTCACTGACAGGGTAGCCTTCAGTTTCAAAAATGGATTGTTAATGATGTATGTAATCAATTTTAAATACATAGGTTATCTTTATCTCATCCTTACAAGAAGCCTGGGGTGTATAGATGCTATCCCCACTTGACAAATGAAGAAACTGAGGCACAGAGTTACTCTATTTGCTCAGTATCGCATAGCTAGTAAGTTATATACACCACAATTATACTTATCCACATTTTATAGATAATTGAGACTTGTTGAGCTTCACTGTTTGGCCCATGGGAACATAGTATTTATTATCTAAGGTGGAAATCAATTTCAGGTCTTAGATAATGAAGAAGATGAAATTTAGTCAAAATAAATGTCAAGTCTTCTATTTGGGTTTGAATAGTCAAGTCTATCAGTACAGATTGGAGAATGGGGTGTGGCTTGACAGCAGTTTGTCTGGAAAAGACTTGTTGGAATTGAATGGACTTGCTCAGGCCCAATAGGAATGAACTATGTGATACGGCCATCAAGAAAGTGAATGCAGTCTTATCTAACACACCATTTTTTTTTTAATCGGCACAGAGCTCACCCACCTATGAAAATAAAGCTATGGTAGGACCAGGGAAGTAATTAGTGTAGGATTTCATTTTGTTATGTTGAAGAGATGCCCTTTTTGCAAATTAGAGTTACCTGCAAAATAACTGTTAATAATGGAGTCCGAGGATGGCTATGGCAATTTCAATCCTCATCTCTTTACATTGTTGACTTGGACCTTGGTTAATAGATTAAAGCCTATTTCAGTATAAATACAATCAAATTATAGTTCATGTATATGCATGCATACATATCCCAGTGCCATCGAACTAGGCTGGATGCTGACATTACAAGCATCTAGCCCTGCCTCTTGAGAACCCTTGGCAAGCACTGGGTTCAGGAAGAAATAGCATCACAGGTTTCAGTCCATAAGGTAACTTAGAGGTTATCTATTCTAGCACCTCTCATTTTTGAGAGGATAATTTTTATTCTAATTTTCATTGTTATCTTTATTTTTGCATCACCTCTATTTCCCGCCATCTCTGTCCCCTCTCCTTATCCCAGAGAGCCCATACCTTAAGATTAAAAAAATAAAAGCCAGTTCAGCAAAACTAATGAATATGTGGAAAAAATTTAACATTGCGTACAGGATTTCCTTATTTTACAGCTGAGGAGACTTAAGCTTAGGTGGGAAATGACTTGCCCAAGGCCCCACATGTCAAGTGCGGAGCTGGTATTTGAACTTGAGTGTTCTGTGACCCAACTCAATACTGCAAATTGAAGATGCAGATGCAAAGCAGATGCAAGACTGCAGGTGCAAAAATTGGTATGTAGACCAAGGCGGCCAATGAAAGGAGATATGACCACATTTCTTTTTTCTCGCTGCCATCTCTTGTGAATGGTGGTTCTAGAAAGAATACTGACATTCTTTCAGGATCCTTATTTGTGTTCACATCTTCCCTAGAGATGGACACAGCGCGTTGTGCTTAGAAATTTAATGCTTGTTGAATTTCTGGTGTTACTGAGCCCACTTCTTATGAAAGAACATTTCCTGAGGCATTGTATAATTTTCTTACCAAGATCATCTCTCAGGGACTGGAAACAAGATGGCAAATTATCTGAGATGATGTGTCTGTAAATTTTCTAAAGTTTATTTTTCCCTGGTTTAGACTGTAAAGGCAGGCTTAATATCAACTGATTTGTGCTCTTTAAAATCTCTTTCATGTGCCGGGTGGTGGTCAGGAAGTGTGATGAGGGGACCATGGTAGAGCTAGGGAGAGAGAAGCATAGTTTGTTGGCACCTAAGGTCTTTTGACTGATGGAGAGCTTGGGTCTGCCTGTGGACAGGGAAGTTGAGAGTTGATAAAGCAGTAAGAGCTGACATTTATGTAGCTTTAACATTTCTGGAAGATTTTGCGTAATTGTCTCCTTTTATCTTTGAAACATCCTGGAAAGTAGGTTCTATTATCTCCATTTTACAGATAAGGAAGCTGAGACTCAAAGAAGTTAAATCTCTTGCTCAGAATCACCCTGGAAGTGTTAGAGGTAGGATCCAAAGTCAGGTGCTTATCCAACCTTGCATATGAACCACTATACTTTTTTTCTCCAGTTCTACTTAGTAGATCATTTGGACTACCTAAACAAGGAGTTCTTAGCCTGGGATCTGAGAATTTAAGTTTTTTTTTTTTATAACTCTGTTTCTTTCTTTTCAAATAATCTATTTTCCCCTAGTTACATGTTAAATACAATTTTAAATTTATTTACAAAAATGTTTGAGTTCTAAGTTTTCTCTCTTCCTCTCTTTCCTCTCCCCTCTCTGAGACAGTAAGCAATTTTATATAAATTATATATGTTCAATCATTCAAAACATATTACTGTATTAATCATGTTGTGAAAGAAGACACAGACCCAAAGGGAAACCGCACCACCCCCTCAAATACAGAAAGTGAAAAATAGTGTGCTTTGATCTGCATTCAGACTCTGTCAGTTCTTTCTCTGGGGGTGGTTAGCATTTTTCTTTGTGAGTCCTTTGGAGGATAACTATATTTCAGTATACTTTCCTTTGTAATCCTATGCATTTTATTCTATGCTTTTAGGAACCTTCTGTGAAGGGCTGTATCTTTCAGCAGCCTGCCATTGGGGTCTGTGGCACAAAAATGGTGAAGCTCCTGATTGCAATGTTAAGAGTTTATTGGTTAAATGTTTTTGCTGCTGGATTTAAGTAGATGCCACCTAAGTGACCTGGCATGTAGGCATTCCTAGAAAACTGACTTTAAAAGTTTCCCTTAGATTTTGGAGATTCTAAGAGCTACTCTTCTCACTTTACAAAAAAAAAAATAACATTTTATCATAAAGAGTTAGATCTTTTTGGGGGCTATGGATAGCCATGAGTTGTGTGTGTGTGTGTATGTGTAATTTTTTCAATTTCTGGAACTTTTTAAATTATAGGATTATTGATTGAGAGCTATTTTACATATAGGGAAACTGAGACGTAAAGAGATCATATAGCTTGCCCAGGGTCATATAAGTAGTAAATGATAAAGCCAAGATTTGAACCCAAATCTCCTGAGTAGAAATCCATCCCATTTTCATGGCATCATGATGTGTTTCCCATTTTATGTTCTAAGCTGCTTCTTCAATCTCACACAGCTGTTGTAGGATCAAATATCACACGTGGAACAATGCTGTGAAAACTTTGGACTATGTGGAGTTAGCCTTCACTAATTGAGAAGTGCTCGTTTGATGACTCATTCCAAAACTTAAGTTATTTTAAGCTTTTGTGTCCTTTGCATAGACTCACATTTCACGTCTTTATTTTGAGATGGGAAAATAGGAAACTTATTCTGTGAGCTACTGAAAATTCCTGATACTGTGCTTGTGTTTTCTGTGGCAGACTTGGTTAAGATCTTGATTTTTACAGTACACGTTTCTTTCTGCTCTATGTTCATGCTTATGTATGGAGACAGACTATGGCAGGGACCTGTGATGATGTTGTTAGCTTGGAAATTCCTTTCCCCAGCCTAGATCATGCATGGTATGGCTAGGAGTTAGAGTCTTAGAGAACTGTCTGAGGTTAAACTACATTCCCAGGATCACACAGCTGCTGAGGGTTAGACGTGAGATTTGAACCTATGTTTTCATGATTCCAAGTCCAGTCTTTCCCTTATCGATTAGATTGTAAACTCTCTGAGGATAGGGAATCTTTTTTGCTTACCATAGTGCCAGATACACTGTAGATGCATAATTATTGCTTATTGACACTGTCTTGAATGGAATTATATGTAGAAGTATGATAATAGCTAACATTTATGTAGTGCTTACCATGTGCAGGAACTATGCTGAGCACTTTATAATTACAGTCACATTTGATCCTTTCAAAAACCCTGGGAGGTAGGTGCTGTTATCATCCCCATTTATCCCCCCTATGATTTAATATTTTTATTTTTGCCCCCAATTACATGTTAAAACAGTTTTTAGTATTCATTTTAAAAAAAATTTGTTTCAAATTTTCTCCCTCCTTTTCTCTCCTCCCTTCCCCACCATTGAGAAGGCAAACAATTTGATATAGATTATACATATCATCTCCATCTTACAGATGAGAAAACTGAAGCAAGCAGAAGTTAAATGACTTACCCAGGGTCACACTGTCTGAAGTCAGATTTGAACTCTGGCTGGCACTTTACCATCTACCTGATAGGTTAAAAATATTTTATTTGCATTCAAAATTTGTTGTGCCATTTTCAACATAGTCTATATACCTTGTAATTCTCTTTGAGAGTGGAAAGAAAGATAAATTAAGCCTAAATTCCATAAAGATAATTACATTATTAATCCTTTAAACATTTTAACATAATATGCAGTATGACTTGTATGCTGTAAAAATTCAGGAATCCCACTGATTTCACAGTAGTTCCATTGATATTTTCACATACCACCAATGTCCCATTTAGTGCCTAAGCACGTTTGCAGAACACCACTGAAGTTCTAAAATGCCCGAACTGCACAATATCTGGTCTAGTCTTCAAAAATGTCAAACCGGCACATTGTATAATTCCAAGAACTTTGAATTCTAGTCTTTCAGTCTGATTTGCTAGCATGTTAAATGAACATCTCTCATTTCTACTGCATTAATCTTGGGTACACACAGTTATTTGTACATGGCATTAAAATGGGAGCTCCTTTCAACCAGGAACTCTGTTTTTGCCTCTCTGTTCCTAGTTCTTAGCACAGTGTCTGGTTGATAAGAAGCACTACATATATGCTTATCAACTGACAGGTATATACAGATTATCCCTTCCTTCACTTAAAAAAAAAGTGATTGCTTTAAAATAGACGAATATTGTAGGGGGGGAGAGAGACAGAGAGAGAGAGAGAGAGAGAGAGAGAGAGAGAGAGAGAGAGAGAGAGAAGATTTTACGGGATTCCTCCTATTTGCACGGCATTATTCCCGAGGACTAAGGATGAAGATGAGAGGTGATGACCTAATATGCAGAATGAGTCACACATTGCTGTATGTGACCAATACCAGGTTTCACTTTGTTTCCTATACTTTTTTACTACAAGGATCTTTTCATTTCTATTTTTTTTTTACTTTGGAGGGAATGATAGGGGAAGGAAAAAAATGAATTTTTAATTAAAAAACCAAAAATCTCAACACCATGTTTCCATGACAGAAGTGTTTGTGACTCTAGTCTTTTTCAATTTACTGATATGGGGCAAGAGGCGATGTATCAGCCTGGAGATGGTGCAGATGAAGCATTTGGCCTTTTGGCTGAAACAGTTAGCTATCCCAAACACATTTTTTCTATTTCAGTTCTTAACTTGGAAACAATGATTAGGGCTGGGCCAGGAGAGGATAAATCATCAGACACATTGGCATGAGCAGCATGCCTCAGGAACTGGGAGTGGGGATAGAGTATGTGGAAATGATTGTGTAATTGGCAGAAAGTGGGCTAGTGAAGTTATGAATGTCTTCTGCACTAGCTAGCCATCCTCGGTGTACTTATCCTACCCACCCCCATCAGAAAAATAATATGGTCTCATGAATCAAATACACCACCCCAATCCTTTCATTTAATTCCCTTCATCAAATGACTTTCCTGTTCTTTTCTGTTTCCTATCCTATTTCATATGGCTCCTGTTCATATTCTCTCCCATTTTCTGTTCTCATTAAACAGGCCTGTTGGTCATACCCTGAATGTAACATCCAGTCTCCTGCCTGCACATCTTTATACAATGGCTATTCAATGTCTGGAATGCATTCCTTTGTCACCTCCTCCCCTCAGAAGCGTTAGCTTTGGTCAGTGCTAAATTCCTACTTCTTATGTGAAACCTTTCATGATCCCCACTGATATCATCAATACATTCATTCTCCTACTTGAAATCATTTTTTATCACTTTGTATATACTTTGAGTTTATTTAACTGTTTTACCTCCCAATAGAATGGAAGGTCCTTGTGGGTGGGGACATGTTTCATTTTGTCATTTGTGGCGGACGACTGGTGTCCCCATGTGGCTCAGTAACAGCAGTGAAAAAGAAAGACACATGGGCAGGCGGGAGAAGATAGGGCAACTCCATTTACTGATCCTAGGGTCAGGATATTTAAAGACAGAAACTGCAATTCTACATAACAATCTACATGTCTCTTGGTCTCCTGTCATAGTAATTTGGCCAGTTGTATTGTTTTAAAGAATGTTAGCTTAAAGGGTGTCTATTTTACATATCCCTTGTATTCTGTAGTTTTCTTAACTTATGGAGACAGCAACCTGGCGGGGAGAAGGGGACCTGAAGAGCCATTCTGGATGATAAGGAGCACAGTCACAAGGAACAGGTTTCCCAAAGTTCTGTCCTAAACTTGCCAACAGCACTCCATCCTAACCCTCAACAGTCATTGTACCCAGTGTCATAGAAGCTTAATAAAACACTTATTGATTATTGAATTGGTCAACATAATTGTATGGTATATTTCGACAGTGTGAAATGGATTGACTTTTCAGAAGAGCCAGTGTTTGTAAAATTTTAGTTTTTCACAATCTAGTTTCCCTAGCTAGGAATATCTATGTGGCATATAGATAGCAAAGCAGAGTGGCCTTGGAACCTAGGCATCTGAATTAGACTCCTCCCTGTGCTTGGGGGCAAGTCATTTCATCTTTCTGAGCCTGGGCCTCAGTTTGTTCATCTGTGAAAAGGAGTGAATGGGTGCCTTGGGCTCCAGAATTAGGAAGAGAAGTATTCAAGAGCCAAGGGTACTTTGGTGCCCTCAGGCAATCTCTAAGACTAAATTACAGATGAGTTTCTGGTCTTTACCCTGTGGGTTCATTATCCTGACGAAGTCTTTGGCCCAGACCAGGAAAGGAAAAGAAATGGGAAGCACCTGCGTGCCAGACACTGTGCTAAGAGATAAGGATATAAAGAAGGGCAAAAGCCCAAACTATTCTTGCCTTCATGGAACTCACAGTCTAATGCGGGGTTAGGAGACACTTGCAACAATTATGTACATGCAATATACAGATAGGATAAACTGGGGATAGTCTCAGAGGGAAGGCAAGATTAAAGAGGACTTTCACAAAGTCTCTACAAACAATAAATTGCTAAATCAGTGTGAGTTATTTTAAACTAGTTATTCTCTGTTATTTTAGGCATGTAGGAGGTCAGGAAGTCAAGAGTAGGAAAATATCCCAGATTTAGACTCAGACTTACTCTAATCAAATCTTGCCTTGAATGCTTAACTGTAGCTAATAGTAACTGGCCTTTGTACGGCGCCTCAGGAGTTGGAAAAGCCTTTAGATATGTTACTTCATTTGATAGGGTCTTTGCTACAACCCTGTGAGGTAAGTGCTACTATCAGCCCCATTCTGCAGCTCAAGAAACAGACTGAGAAATGTTATGATGTCAAGTGACTCGTTCAAGGATCTCCTCATCTGTAAAATGGAGTGGTTGGCCTTTACGGTCCTTCCCATCTCTAGATCTTTAATTGTAATAACAGTGATACTAACAAAAGTGATGTAATAGCTGCAAAATGCTTTACAAAGAGACAAAAATGGATGAATTTATTCTGTGCCATTCAGTGTATGTAAATCATTCTAATTGAGGAGGTCTTTTAGAGTCCTTAAAACCAAGAAATTCCATTCTGTTATTTGCAGCAGAAAGACCTCTCTGGTTTCAAGAAAAAGCCTTTCACTAGGAACATAGCCTCTTCACAGAGAAAGTAGAGCAGAGTGAACTATCCCTTGAGCCTCTGGTGACTGTGGGAATGTCCAATCCAGATAATTAAATGAGATCATGCACCTTGATTTTCAAAGCATTTTCCCATGGCACCAATGAGGCTGCAGAGCTCAGCTTTGGGCCATTAACTCCTAGCCTTTGCTCATGCAGAATGGAGTGATTGGACCCTCATCTGCTTTGGGTGGACATTTTCTATTGGATTCACCCAAACCCAACATCTAGTGTGCATATGTCTTCCTCTCTCCAGCTTAAATAAACAGGTTGGAATGAAAATGAAAATTAACCATGACCTTGGAAGTTTGTGCCAGAAATATCATCACTATCAGACAGTAGACAAACTTCTACACACTTTTAGAATTTCCAGACTGGAAGAGGACCCAGTGTTGATTTGGTGCAGCCTATAGCATAATATGATTCTCCTCTATTCCCTGCTCGACAGTAAGACATCCAACCTTTGGCACTAGACCTCAAGAGTGGAGGAGTGGGCCCCCACTCAAGGCATCTTGTGCTACTTTTAGTGAGCTCTCATTGTTCAAATTTAATTAAGAAGCACTGTTTAGTACCTGTGTGGTAAGCAGCGGCAGCCATGGCTTAATGACTTGAGCCCTGGCCTTGGTGGAAAGAAGACTTGGACTCCAATCCTTTCTCTGACTTTGGGCAAGCCACTTTCTGCAGCTCTCATGTATCATACATACATCATTCTTGATCATCCAGGCAATTTCCAGGACTCTTTGTCCTGGAGCAGGTCTATATTGGTAGAATTCTCTTCACTGGCAGCTTCTTAAGCCAGTGAAATCACAGATCTGGTGCCCTTAAAAATGTACTGGACACAGTAAGAAAAATATAAAACAGCTTTGCTCCACCAGGATCTCTTGAAAAAGTGTTTTGTTTGTAACACACACTGGGTTTTCTTGTGGGACACAACACCTACCTTCGATACAGAGATGGCGAGAAAAGCTTACATGATTGCAATGTGAATATTCTTGCCTTACCCCCTCGCACCTAGTATTTCTAATGTGTTTCTGTTGCTCTGGAATGGCATTGTATTGTGAATCTATAAAAAGATGCCCTAAATTCTGGAACTTGGAAGGATAGCCTCTTCTCAAGTTATGGCAAAATTAGACAAGAGTGTTTCAGTCCCAAGGTTTGATTTAATTCAATGGATCATTTATTAAAGACCCGATGATATGCCAGGTAGTTAGGTGTAAGGCTGGGGTAATGGGAGATGGAGAGTGCCAGAATCTGGGAGAAGGGGGTAAATTATGGGAACTTCAGAGGAGGTACCATTCTAGATGACCCTTGAGAAGAAGAGAAAGTCTTTAAGAGGGGGAAATGCAGGGTGAGCACTTCTCTATTTCAAGCAAAGGGAAAGGCATAGAAGATACTGAAGCACCTTGTATACAAGCTTTAATCTATAAAAATGCAAGATGAGCCAGCATTTCATAGGTGCCTTTATAGTCAGTCCTTAAGCTGGGCCCTGTCTTTGTAAATCAGGTTCGAAAAGTAGCCAATAGCAAGCAAGTTGCCATGTTCAAATGCTGCCCCCTTCCAATAAGATAATTTGGTGCAGGTTTCATTTTTATTAATTTTTTTCCCAGAGCAAATGAAACTGGGCTCTGTCTGTTGAAAGCAGTTGCATCATGTCTTAATTGGTACCATCTACTGGTGGAGTCTTCAGAATCTAAAATTAGTTGTTTATTTTTCCTTCCTTCCAAGCCCAAGGGTTTTGCATCAGATGATGGCGAGGTACAACTGTCTGTATCCCAAAGCAACACCTTTCTCCATTTCTAGCTCTTTAAATAAATGTTAAATGCATGGGCTCAGTGACAGCAGTTTCCAAAGCTGTGACTTTGAAAACCCTTCCCTCACCTTATTGTTTATTCCTGGTAAAGTGCTTGATGTTGACTTTGAATAACTACATCACTAACCTTTGGGTACCTGGAGCTTTCAAAAGAAATAGTTCTCTTCTCAAGAAGCAACGTGGAAAGGATGGAAAGAACCCTGTGTTCCCAGAGGGCTTGGGGTTCAAATCCCACTTCTCACACTTTTTGCCAGTATGACTTTAGGCAAATGTTATTCTCTCTCCCTCCTCCCTTTCTCCCACCCCCAGAGGACAGAGGCTGTTTTTGCCTCATTCATTTATGTGTTCATTCATTTATCTATATATTCATTCATTCATTCATTTTTGTATACCTATTCCTTAGAATACTGCCTGGCATCTAGTAGGCACTTAATAAATGCATATTGACTTCTCCTGGCCCTCATTTCATCCTTTGTAAAATAATGAGGGAATTTGACTCCATGACCCAAGCTAGCTCTTAGTTTATGATCCTGTGAAATAGCAAAGAGAAAACTGCAAGCTCCCAACAACTTTTCTTATATATCATAGAGTCATAGGTGCAGAACATGGTAGCCTCACAGTCTAATGGAGGAGACCACTTATAAACAGACCATGTACAAATAAGATATTTGCAGGATAAATTGAGGGAGTCTTAGAGGGAAGACAGGATTAAGGCAAATTTAAAAGGGCCAGTTTGTCAAGCATTTGTATTACTATGGAGGAAACTGAGACCCAGATGAAGTTACTTTTTCCAAAGCCTCAGAAACAAAATTTGAACTCAGGTCTTCTGTATCTGACCATCCTGATTCCCTTTTTCATTGTCTTGCAAATCTACATCACCAGGCCTTTTGTTTCTTGGGGATAATCTCTCCTCCACCTGACCTCTTGAGGGAAGTCCCAGTTGATTTCTACCCTCTGCTTTGAATGTTAGAGAGGATTGATTTAGAAAAAGCCCTGATTTCTGTTGGAAAAGAGAGTAGCTCCTCTGCTTGAGTTTCTTTTCATTATTTTATTTTCTTTTTTATTATGAACTGGACAAATGAGCATTTTAATTTTCAAAGGAGAGCAGAAAAATAGGATTGTATCTGAAACAGAACATCCTTTAGACAGTGTTATTTTTTTTAATTAAACCTGATAGAGTTGCCTTAGTCTCCCCCTTCTGAAATTTAGCCTGTTATCTTCTCTGTATTTTTCAAATGTTTCACCAATATTCTTTTATACTATCACTACCCCACCACTGCACCCCGATTACCTCTTCCCCCCCAATCAGACTAAAATAAGGGGCTTCCCTTCAATCAAATAAATATAATTGAGCAGAGCAAATGAATACATTGACTACATTTGGAAGAGTGTGTTTAGTTCTGTGTACCTCCATTCCATTACCCCTGTGCCAGAAGATGGACACGTGCTTTATCACCACTCTGTTAAAGTTAGGATTGTTCAACTTTTGGTTTTTTTTTATGTCCCTGTAGGCATTGTACAGATTCCCCCTCTGCCTAGCCTCGCTTTGCTTTGTGTGAGTTTGTAGATAGTCTTTCCGGGTTCCTCTTTCATCTTATCGTAATCATAACTGTAATTCTTTAGCCATTCTCAGTCGATCAGCATCCTTTAGTTTACAGTTCTCTGCTATAACAAAAAAGTTCCATTTTGAACAGTTTTGTATTTGTGGGTCATTTCCCTATGTAGTTGACCTCTAGAAGGGTATATGCCTAGTAACAGTATTGCTGGCTCAGTGGGTATTCTCAGTGAAGTGACTTTTTTGTGTAGAGTTCCAAATTGCTTTCTCAAATGGTTGGACCAGTTCGTGGCTCTTCTAATAGTGCTTTGCTCCCACTTGAGTTTCTATGAGGAATCTCTTCCATGTGGTTTTAAATGTGTGACCAAATAAATACTGGAGTAATAATAGTGAGAAGGAGCATTTTTACAGTGAGTTAAAGTTAACAAAGCACTTTACCTGTATGTTACTTTGTTAGGTGGGCAGCTAGGTGGCACAGTGGATAGAGTGCCAGTGCAGGAGTCAGGAGGACCTGAGTTCAAATCTCACCTCAGACACTTGATGCTCACTGGCTGTGTGACCTTGGGCAAGTCACTTACCCCCAATTGCCTCATCCTGGGTCATCTCCAGTCATCCTGATGAATGTCTGCTCACTGGATTCAGATGGCCCTGGAGGAGAAGTGAGGCTGGTGATCTGCACAGCCCTCCCTCACTCAGAACAAAGTCAAGTACAAGTCATGTCACCATTTTTCTGATGGCATGGTCTTCTTCGGCATGAAGGATGATCACACACCTTGTTAGGTATAAACTCTAAAGGCCAGTTCTGAAAATATGATGGAGAGTGTGCTGGTCTGGGAATCAACTGAATTTGGTACTGTCATTGTTGTGGAAATGAATAGTTCTCAAAGCATAGCCTTAGATTCTGTTAGCACAGGATAATTCCATTTCCTGTCTCCTATTTGTTTAGTGATTTCAGTCTTACTCACCTTTGCATGACTCTGTTTGATTATTTTTTGGCAAAGATGATAAGTGGTTACCATTTCCTTCTCTAGCTCATTTTGCAGGTGAAAAAACTGCAAACAGGTTTAAGTGGCTTGCCCAGGTCACACAATAAGTATCTGAGACTGAATTTGAACTCAGGTCTTCTTGACTCCAATATTGACATTGCAAGGTTATAGCGAGGAGCATATAAAACTATGTGTGTAAAATATTTGTCCTTAAAGCGCAGCATAAACCTTATTATAGTTAAATAAGTTCACATTTGATAGTATTTACCTTTTTGTCCTGATGTGTTAAGCATTATCTTGTCATAATTTGATTTGTAGAGAGTATATAGCTTGAGAAGCAGTGGGTTGTAGTAGAAAGACTTTGATATTATAAGGTCACAGGTCCTTTGGATCTATGAAAGAGCCTTAAAAAAGTTGTCTCATCTAGTTCCTCATTGTATAGTTTAGGAAATGGAGGCCTATGTGTAGGTGAAGTGACTTGCCCCATAGTAACATAGATGGTAAGTGGAAGAGGTGGAGTTGGAATTCAGATCCTCTGGCTTCTAATCCAGCAATCTTTCCTCTGCAGTTCTTAAGGAGGCAGTATTCCTTTTGTGAACTCAGTGCCTTCTGGGATTGTTTTTCTGGTTAGTAATAGTAGCTAGTATTTATTAGCACCTAGAGTTTTGCAAAGTTCTTAGGATATCACAACCACTCCAGGAAGTTGGTGCTATTGTTTTATAAATGAGGACACTAAGGTCTAGGGGGTTCCCATATCTGGTATGTGTCTAGGAAAGATTCAAAATCAGTTCTTCCTGACTCTCAAGTTCAAGGGTTCTGTCCTCTATAACCCCCTAACTCAGATTCTGAGTCCTTATAGCATTAAACCTGGATAGTTTGGCTGCTTGGGAAATTCTAATGGCCTCACGGAACCTTTGTTCTTCCTTTAGGTGGGAGGGAGAGGAAAGATTGGAAAACTGCCTCCCTGATCTCATCAGAAGGATGGCTCTTGCATGATAGAGCCCCTTGAGCAGAGGTTGGAGATGGTATTATTAGTGTTTGTTCCCAGGAATTCTGCTTTCTCTGGTTCCAGAACTTGGGCAAGGATGTCTATTGTCTGGAGCAGGAAGCTGTCAGACATCGAGGAAACCCCTTGTGGCGATCAGGGAATGATTGTTCTGAGAATTCTTTATGAAAATGCTTCCTTGCTGGTGACTGCCTCGCTGGCAGGGTGGACTGCTCCCCTTTGTCATGTGGACATGATAAGAATCCAATACTTGGAACATGAATAAACAAGGATCTCACGGCCTCAGGTAACAGTATGTTGATGTTTTAGCTACACACTCTCAGGAAGAGCAAACAGTCGGCTTGATTTTCCCATCTGACAATAAATTCTATGGTCTTTTTAGCCCTTTTGAGACCTAGGGATGATCCCAAGAGTAAATCAGAGATCCGAGATGCCTTTCTCATGCTCTTGACTGAAATAAGATTTACTAGTAGCCTGAAAGGTGAATAATCTCCCAGAAGCTGCCTGCAGAGTTTGTGGATTTCCTCTTGAAAGTCAGTGAGATAAGCTGAGTATAGCCCTGGCTTCTATTGATACTGAATGACCTGATTTTAACCACTTCCTTTAGGCTGACTGTTCTGCAGGGAAGATGGATGGAGGCTTGCCCACTTTATCTGACTGGAGGTGTATATTGAGGCAGGCTAGGAGGCTCCCTACCTAACTCTTAGCCCTGTCCCCAAAACTCAAAGCACCCAAACTCGAAATCAAAACTCAAACCCAAGCCACCTCACACATACCCTAAGTGCCAAGATCTCAGAAATTTCCTTAATTTTTTTTTTTATTGCTTTTTGGTTTTGGTCTAGGGAGCCTTCAGTAAGGAAACTCCCCTCCCAGTGCTGGTCTATACCTGCTATGCTAAGTATAAAGAGTTATCTGGGGGTACTGGGAACTATGCATATGTGTTTATGGAGAACTATAACAAATACCCATGTAAGTAAACGCAGGGTACATTGAGACGGAAAGAGGCAATAGCACCTGGGGGTTTGGGGATAGAGGATCTGGAAACTTAATGGAGGGATCTCAGCTGAACTGCAGCTCGAAGAAAGATGATTCTAAAAGCTCTGTAACTGAGGAGAAAGGAAGTGCTGTTCCAGGCATGGTAGTAGCTGCCAAAGTGATTTTCCAGATCTGTTCATGCTCCCTTTCTACTGAAATTCCAGTGGCTCCTCTTGCCTCTGGGAACAAATGTTCTACATTTAAAGCTCTTCCCACCTGAGTCTCTTTCTGTCTTTATAGTCTGACACATCACTCTCCTCCATGAACTCCATCCTTGCCTGTCTTTATAGTCTGACACATCACTCTCCTCCATGAACTCCATTTCTCATTTCCTTGCCTTTATCCAGGCTGTCCCCTCTGCTTGGATTGGACACCTTCCTGACCTTTAGTTCTCAGAATACTTGATTTCCTTCATAATTCAACTCAAGCAAACACTGTCTTCTTCAAGAAGTCTTTCTTGGTCTTCCACAGCTGCTAGAACACTCCATTTCCAAACTTCCTTATCTTCATTTTTTAATATTTTGATATACTTGGGTATATATTGTCTCTGGCATTAAAATGTTACCTCCTTGTGGATAAGGATTATCTGGTAAATAGCAAGCATTTAATAAATGCTTACTTGTTAACTTGTTGACTTATTTGTCAAATTCACATTTTTATCCCCTGACTTTATCACCATTTTCTTGGCACGATAATAGAAACTAAAAATAAATGCTGGCTGTTGAACTGATTTTGGATCTAAAGTAATTATACTTTGGATACTTTTGCTTTTCTTCTGGACAAGTCACTAAAACCTTTTGGTAGAAGATGGTGATCAGGTTATCATTTAAAGCTTACAGATGATCTGGTCCAATCCCCTTATTTTACAGGGGGGAGGGAAATTAAAGCCTGGAAAACAAAAGCTAGATATCATAGTTGATAGAGTTCAGGCATGGAGTCAGGAACGCCTGAGTTTAAATTTGACCTCAAACCCTGACCAAGTCACTTAACTTCTCTTTGCCTTAGTTTCCTCTAAATTCAGTGATTTTTCCACATCACCCTGCTCTAATCAGTTTGTAAGTATAAGCGTTTTCAGGATTGGAGAAAGATCAGAAAAATGTGCCTGAGTATGGTTACATCTTTTTTTAAAAATGAAAATATATCGGGCATCTGAACCATGAACTTACCAACTAGAGAGGCAATAGTCTTTTGAAAACATTTTGGGCAAATATATATTTATACAAGGATATCTGTACACATATCCCATTGTACACTCTTTGACATTTGAATTTATTAACCTGGGCTACGTATGGCCAAAACCAAAACTGTGAAACAGGCCTATCTGAAGGAGATCAGAAGTTAAAAGAATGAGAGCCCTTCTCCCACATTGAGGTTTTTACCCCTATTCTTCCAGTTTAGAATTCCAAATAATTTTGAACTGTGACTTATTCTCTAAAAATGTATAATTTTCTTGGACACCTGTTGTGAGACTTTTGCATGTGGTAAAAAAAAAGAAATCAGTTTTTTTCTCTTAATTTTTCCTCTTTTTCTTCTGAAGGCAGTCATTTCATTTCTACCATATGTTTAGAGGAAAACAACATAACTGATTTCCCTAAATATGTAAGCACCTATTCTGTACCTAGCACTTTGCGGGGTTCAGGGGACACAAAAGCAGCTTGTTAAAAGACACTTTAAGGAGAGAGATCAAAGCCCAAGACCTGTTTGAAGAACAGTTCAAGACAGATGACCTATTATGTAGGAGGCTGCAAGGAATAAGGAGACACATCAGTGGGGGCTAGTGGGACTAGAAAAAACCTTCCAGAAGAAGCTGAGGCCTTGAACTCTAAGAAGTGGAAGGGGTTTGGATGGTGGAGGAAAAAAGGGATTCTTTTGGGAATGGGGAGGAGATGCTAGTGTATATCCTTTATTCAGGAAGTGGTGAGAACTTACATCTGGATAGAGAATTTTTTTAGAGCCCTCTGAAATTTGCAAACCTCTTGCAGTATGTTGTCATGTTTCAGTCCCGCCTCTGAAATTTGCAAACCACTTACAGTATGTTGTCATGTTTCAGCCCCGCCTCTGAAACTTGCAAACCACTTACAGTATGTTGTCATGTTTCAGCCTCTCCACAAGAGTTAGATACCCTCCTCCCCTTTTACAGATAAGGAAACTCAGAGAGATAAAGTAATTGCCCACAGTCACATAGCTTGTTATAAACTTACATTTTCCTGACTCCTCATCCAGCATGCTGTCCATGAGGCTATTTGCCCATATTGGGGCGTAGTGGTAGAAAATGTAGACTGGATCTTGAATCCAAGGGTAAGAACCCTGGACTTTCTCTTGTAGTATAAGGAATAAAGTCAATGCTTAATAAATGCTTTCTTTTTTCTTCATACATTGGAAACTATTTGAACATGGAAGTAACAGTCACTAAACATTTATTAAACACCACTGTGGGCCATTAAACACCTATAGCTCCAAGAAACTGCAGCATGTGCAGCAGCCATATCCTGGTAAAATTTTCTCTAAAGACAGGCTAAATCAGGTTGATGGTAACTGACAGGCCTGTTGAGTTAACGGGATGTCTACCTGGGAGGACACCAAGATTATCTGCTGCATCCCAGGCCTTGGCCAGTCATCTTGACTTTTGACTTGCCACTGGATGTCGATGACTCTGGAAGGGAGAGTGAGGCTGATGACTTTGTGCAATTTTGCCTTACAAATCCAGTTTATGTGCAAGTCAAAGCATTGCTTCATGATGTCTTTGGTCATTTTTGAAAATGAAGGACCACCAATAACTTATGGACCACGTATTGTGCTAAGCGCTGGTCTTTTAGTCAGATAAATCTGCATTGCTAGGGAAAGCCACCAGAGGAGGGTAAACCAGTCACAAGATGGAGCCACAGTGGGAATATAGAGAGAAAACATTCCCCCTACAAATAATTCTCCAATCCATGGATTTAAATTGCAACTCTATTAATTTTAACTCTTATTTTGTTGAATCCAAAGGCTTTTACTTTGATGAGGGTGTTTTGAGGGAAGCAGCATGCTGATAACCCTTTAACATTAATTTGATTTTATTAGTAAATGAGAATCCCAAGAAACTGTAAGAAAACCAGAAAAAACAAAATTGGACAACATTCAGAAACTGAATTAAGGGGAAAAATAATAATCTAAAGTTACCTATAATGAGGACAGACTTCCACAAGATTAATATAAGGCTACATATCAGAGCATAGATGCAGTTTATATCTAATCAATCATATTTGATCACATTTTAACTACTGATTAAACTAGAGGTCATCTGAGCATCTGATTGCCTTCAGAGTTCATCTGTCTTACTGGAGCACAGCCTCATTTAGAGTGGTTTCCATTTCTGGCATTATTAGACAGCCTATTTCAACCTAAATTAAAATCAATATGCAGCAGTTTCATTTGTTTTTAACTACTAAGACAGGCTGCTTCTAGGGAAGTGCTGTACTTGGAGCTAAAATTCTCTTGTGAAATTTTGGCCCTGACCCATATCTCATTAATTTTCCCCTCATTCCCCTTCTAATGTGCCCTCCTATGATCAGGAATCTATGCCCACCCTCCACCATCGACATTTGTAAAAAGTGGTGTTGTATGATTAAAATGAAATATCATTAAAAAACACAGATGATTTTAATTGAAATGTACTTTTAAAGACTCATCATTTCATTCAGCAGCATATTTAGTTCTCTTAGAAGAAACTAAGCTAAAGGCAAGACCTCGTTCCGTTTGGAGGGACAAAGTTTCCCCTAAGAACATCACCTAGAATGCTTCAGGCCAAGTTCATGCCCATTCTAACAAGAAAGACCCATTTGCACCTGCTTTGGACTTCCACCCCAAATAGGGCAATTAGCTGAATGGGACTGGCCTCAGGTGCCTTCCCCCCTCATGATGGGTTTCAAATTTTCTTGCTGGAACTATCATGTTTCTAGCTTGGAATTGGTCTGTTTGACATCTGGTGCAATGTATTGGACTTAAGAATGGATGAGAGTTGGAATCCTAACTCTATGACCCTGGGCAGGTTGCTTAATGGTTTTCAGCCTCAGTTTCCTCATCTGTAAAATGGGTGTACCAATAGCACCTACTTCACTACAAGGTTATTGTGAGGATCCAATGAGATAACATCCGTTAATGCCTCATGTAAATCTTAAAGCACTGTTATCTTCTCATTATTACATTTGATTATAGGATCAGAGAATAAACAATTGCATGAGACCTATGCCCCTTCTTTTTGCAGATTAGGAAACTGAGGCAAAGGGAAGTAACTAATACAGGATGATGGGATTGACAAGCAGAAGGGACTGGAGGTCATTTAAGTCTAATTCCTTCATTTCATAGACCAGGAGGCCAGGTCCAAGGAGTGACTTTGCCCCATGTTCCAAAAGCCTGTACCCATTTTGCCTTCGTATCACCAGTGCCAAGCCTAGGGCATGGCACAAAGTAAGTGATTAATATATAAGCTTGTCCATTTAACTGTATTTCCACAGATTCCATCATGTGGCAGTTTTTTGTTCCTCCATTACTTTTGCCTAGGATTTAAACTTGGAGATCAGAAAGAACAGCATCATCTGGCAGGTAACCCTAGAAAGGAGCCCAGGACCCATTCCTGGCAGCAGAAACTTACTAATTACACTGACATTTGTGTTATTTATTTACAACTGAGGCACTCGGGACCCAATTAGTGGGTCATAGGAGTGGAATTGCTGTGGGATGGGGCCCTATGGATGGAGAGGCTTTATGAAAAGCAGCTTACTGTGCACATGGGGTACTTGGGGAGCATCCTGGGTTTTAACTGACTTAGATTGACACAGACTATTGACAAACATGGGAGATAGTTATGGCCCTTGCCATGACTTTGAGCCCATAATTCCTGGCCTATTTTCAATCTTAAAGAAGTTGGTTGCCTACCAAACTTAGCGGCCCATAAAATAGGCATTGACCCTATGAGTAGCTTTCCAGGGGCCTTTTGTGTCCAGGACAGTCTCAGTGGGGAGGGTGGGGTACTAAGAGCTAGGGGACTCTTCCCAATGACTCAGAGCCAGGAAGAGATGTCATGCATGGGTGTGGCTGGCTACAGGATCATGCTAACCAGGACCAAGAATAAGTGGGGAAGGGGGAAGGGTGTTTCATAGATACCAGAGATCCAGGTACAAAGGGATTAAATCCAGGGACAAGTTTGAATGTGTGGGAGCTAGAGCTAGATTCTGGAGGCCAGGAGGTCATAATGACAATAAGGAGCATGGTTGGACCCTGATCCTGCCTTGTGGTGGGCGTGGCTGTAGTGGGGTGTTTGTTCTCTGTTCCGTGTTATCCTGTCTTCTGTGTGTGAGAAGCCTGGACCCACAGATGTTTGTCAGGGCCAGAGAAGTCAGAAGACTGCAGGCACATCCTAGTCATGGGGAAGGCTGGATCAGAGATTTGAGTGACATAGGAACAGCGGGTGTTAGAGCTACAAGGAAACAGCATACATGAACTCACATTTTAGAGTTGAGGAAATGAATGTCGTCAGGTGAATATGGGTAATTTCTCTATGGGTCTGTGTTGAGTGAAGGCTTTCATATTTCATGTTTTTGATTATCCTGGAAAAGGGTAGATTGAAGGAGACAGAGAGAGATAATGGAGATGTTATCTTCCAAGGAAGGGTCTTGGGATTTTTACCTGTCCCTTTGGGGCTATGCTTAAGGCAGCTGTTCTAGCCAGGTCCATTTGAAAGGAATTTTATAAGCCATCTCTCCAGTCCAACCACAGATGAATAAGAAACTAATTCCTCCTGTAACCTTTCAAGCAAGCCTTTGCTTGGATACCTCCAGGGAGGGGCAACCCAGTACTTCTAGAAATCCTACCTTTTCATATAGATCTAATTCCTGGAAGTTCTTAGAGAGAAGTGAAACTTACCGGCCTACAGTTCCACTCTTTGCTCCCAGCTCTGCCCTCCAGGGCCAAATGGATCATGTATCTGATCCCTCTTTCCAGGCATACATGCCTCTTTCTAAGCAGTTATCTGTTTCTCCCAGAATGGTCTCTTTAGGGTAAATAGGCCCCATGCCATTGACCAGCTCTCTTTCTAGGGCTTTCCCCAGCCTGTTTACCTTCCTTTGAATGGTCTTCGCTTTCTCAGGGAGTTTTGTAAAACATTGCCCTTAATGTGTTCTGACCAGGGAGGGGCCGTAGGACGCTTACTGCCCTGAACTCTGGGCCTCTTTAAGAAACACATCAAAGCAAGAGAATTCTTAGCAGCCACACCGCCACGTTCACCCGTTAGTCTAGTGTGCTGGCAGTTTTTATTAGCTTGTCAGCCATATTCCATCTAGCCTCATGCCGTCCCTCTAGCTACGCTTTGGGGTCCTGGGCGTGTCTACTGTAGGGGCCCTAACCCCCTTCCCCTGGGCCTTCTCTACCGCAGTTATGCTTCATGTCTTTGAAGACGGAGAGAACCCAAATAACCTCGATGCCATGTGTGCACCAGGTGAACAAATCCAAGCATATTGACATGTTTGTCTTACTTTGCTTTTGTCTCTGTGACAAGGAGTGACAGAGCAAATATTCACTTTGTCAGAGTATCCTTCTCTTAAGGACAGAGCAGCTGGAACTGGGCACTTTAGCAAGGAATGACCTAGGGGTAGCTGGGAACTTCTGGGAAGGGAGGGAGAATGGCAGGGGATTTATAGGATAGCAGGGGGAGGTTCAGCCTGACCAAGCCCGGGCAAGGCTGGTTTATGTTGGGGATGAATTTTCCAGAGGTTTTTATTCCTTGCTTTTCCCATCTCTCCCACTGGATCTCTCTTTAGGACTGGCCATTTCCATGAATTCTTCTCTCATCTTGATTTAGCATTGAAACTCACGGTCAGAGTTGGACCCACCAGTAGCAAAGGCATTCTCTGTTGTAAATAGAAACTGTGGTTCATCACCCTCTGTCCCACCTGCCCGCAGAACCCAAATGTAGTTGGGCTTGAACTAGAGTGCTAGCTGCAGTGCTAAAATTAATAATAATAGCTAAAATAGTTAGAAATAATAAGGTAACTTTATATAGCACTTTAAGGCTTACTATTTAAGGTTTGTTATTTAATTTTCTCCTCCTAGCAGCTCTGAGAGGGAGGTGCTATTAGGATCCACATCTTATAGATGGAGTGTGAACAGAAAAGAGTAAAATCAAGAGATGTTTTTGAGCTTAGATTGATAAGGATCATAGGAATAGAGTTGGGAGGGACCTTAGAATGCTGAGCTTGGAGTCAGGAAAACTTGGCTTCCCTAATCCAGTCTGAGATGGGCAAGTCACTTAATCACTGCCTGCCTCAGTTTGATGTGAGTGTCAAGTGAGGTAACAATTATAAAGCACTGTGCAAACTTTAAAAGGCTGTAGAAATGCTAGGGATTATAATTTATTATTTTGGTTGCTGTGGTTAAATAGTTCTAGTGTGGACCTGGAGTCAGGAAGACTTGAGTTCAAATCCTGCTTTTCTTAAAGTGACTTTATCCTCTCTTAGCCTCATTTTCCTCATCTGCAAAAAAGGGAAGGGAGGAGGGACTCAATGACTTTAAAGTCCTTTCCAGCACGATCCAAGTTCAGTCCCCTTGTTTTACAGAAGAGCAATGGGAGGGCTTGTTGACTCATTGGATAAATAAGGGCATGGGAGTAGTTAAAGATGATTCTGTGGTCTTGGAGGCTGGAGGGCCTGAATCAAAATCCTGCTTTGGACACTTCATAGTTGTGTGATTCTGGCCAAATCACTGACGTCTGTAAGATATAGTGATATTATCAAAATTTATTAATATAAATACAAACAAATGTAGAAAAATATGTATAAAATAAACATATAAAAAGATATTAATAGTATCTATCTTATCTGGTGGTAATGAGGATATATGTAAACTCTTCTCAAACCTAGAAGCTGTCTCTGTCAGACTGGGCTATTTTTAATGGAAGTACAGAAGTGAGGAGGAGGAGCTGAAGCAGAAGGAGGAAGGATACAGAAAAAGTCCACCTCTTCTTAGGAACAAAATGCCCCTCCCAAGAAAAGATCCAAACTTCTAATCTCTTTACCATTCTGCCAACCCAAGCCTTGATTGATACCACACCCATCATCTTCCTTTCCCCTCTGATTGGAGGGCAAAGTACCCAACTCCTCCCAATGCCTTTCTTTACAGAGGGCACAAACTGCACCAAGAGCACTCCACTTGGCATCTGCTGCCCTTTCTGGTTTCAGCTCTGGAACAAGATACTCCCCCTGACTTTCTAGACCCTTTTATATGCTGTCTTCTCCCTTCAGATTGTAAATCCCTTGAGGGCAGGGAGTGACTTTCTTTTTATTAATTGTATCCCTGGCCCTTAGCGCATAATAGATGCTTAATAACTACTTATTGGATTTGGAATGAGTAGGATTGGTCATGCTGACTGAGAAATAGACTGGACATCTCCAGTGTCTGGCAGGTGATTGGAAATGTGGGGCTTGAGCTCTGGAGAGAAGACTGGGCTAGAGATAGAGCTCTGGGATTTATTTGCACAGAGGTGTTTTTTTTTTCTTGCAACCATGAGAATAAATGAGATTGCCAAAAGAGAATAGAAAAGAGAGTTAAGGGCTGAACCTTAGGGAACATTTCTATTTAGAGTGTGGAAGGAAGAAGATGGAGAGTGTGATGTAGCAGAAAGAACACTGAACAACAGTGGCAGCCACCCCAGTTCCACACCTGCTTCTGTTTGCCTGTTTTGTGCCTCAGTTTCCTCATTTGTAAAATTAAAGTTTAGAGGCTATATGCCATCCCACTCTGATTTATCTTTATGGATTGATTGTAAACCAAGACTCCCTTCCAACTCTGTTTTATTTCATTTTTCTATCCCTAGTGCTTAAAATACAGATGTAACTTAAATGTTTGTTGAGTTTATCTTAATGGACTCCTAAGCAGGAGACAGAGATGTGGTTTGAAATGGAGGAGGAGAGCCAAGAAAGTCCAATGTGATGAAAGCTAGAGGAGGAGTGAGTTTCAAGGGGTGCCCATCTAGGTCAGATGTTGCAAAGAGGCCCAGAATTTAGATCATGGAGTCACTGTTGAAATTGGAAGGGACCTTAGAGGGCATCTGGTAACAGGAAAGCCCCTCTGTGTTTCTAGAGGGACACAGAAAGGCTTGTGGTTAAGTCTAGGACTGTTTGAGCAGAGATCTCCCTTGTCCTTTTCCATAAAATGGTCTACTGATTTATAGCAAATTTTCAATATTAAAAATCAACTGTATCTGCAGAAAATATTCACTATAAAAGTAAAAATGAAATAAACAATATTTAAAGAGAAAACATATACAAAGAGTGATACCAGCAGTGGGGCACAGAGTGGGAGAACGAATGGGGAGGGGATGAATTCATCAGGCAGCAAATTCAGTCCTGTTCAGTCACTTGGCAAGTGGGTCATTGAGTCTGACAAGGATTCTGCTGCTCAAGAATCGATTCCCTTTAGAATGGTAGTGACCCTCCTTTGTATGGGTAACCTCCTATGAAGGAGAGATGTATCCACATTGCAGAATGCCAAAACTTCCCTTATTTTGAGTGGTTTCTACTTTGCAAGATATTTTAATACCTCCTTCTAGCTTAGAAAAAAAAATAGATTTCCTATCAGTTCCCTTGCTGATGGTTGGTTGGTTGTTGTCCTCCATCTGCGAAGAAGACCAAAATGAAGTGAAATTTCATTGTGTCCGAATGTGGCTGATCAGATCAACACAAGCTCGGAATGCTCTACTCAGGTTGGGCACAGACAGTGGGTGTGAATATTTGGGGTGGATATCCCAAATTTGCGCATCCTGTATGTCTCCATTCTGCTTTGCTCAAAGAGCACAGCACCCTTTCTGATGTGGGCATGCCATGCTGAGTGGTCCTGTGCCAGTGTCTCCCATGTTGCATAGTCAAATCCAAAGTTTTTGAGAGATACCTTGAGGGTGTCCTTGTATTGTTTCTTCTGACCACCATGTGATCCCCTGCCCCATACAAGTTCTCTGTAAAATAGTCTTTTTGGCAAGCATATACTTTTCATTCAAACAATGTGGCCAGTCCATCAGAGTTATGCTCTTTGAAGCATAGTTTGAATACTTGGCAGTTCAGCTTGAGCAAGGACCTCAGTGTCTGGTACCTTATCCTGCCAGTAACTTCAGAATCTTCCTAAGACAGTTCAAATGGAAGTGATTCAGTTTCCTGGCATGGCTCTGGTAGACTGTCCATGTTTCACAAGCATATAACATGAGGTCAGCACAATGGCTCGGTAGACCTTCAATTTGGTAGTCAGTCTAATACCTCTTCTCTCCCACACTTTTCTTTGGAGCCTCCCAAACACTGAGCTAACTCTGGCAATGCATGCATCAACCTCATTGTCACCAAAAGTAGTGAACCTTCCTGAACTCACTCTACTCCCCCTGCCCCTTGCTGATAAGAGACTAGTCTATATAAACTTTATGGGTATTGTGTGCTAAGCATTCTAATACTACAGTAGGATCACATAACTTGAGCCAGAAGGACCTCCTATGGGGTTTGAAAAATTTGGCCACAGTAAAAGTTCCTGAAAATGCAACCACCAAAAATTAGTATAATGAATCAGAGGTGTTTCTGGCAGCACTTGCCTGGGTTTCTTCGGGCAACTTCACCACAGCCTTGCTTCTGAACACAAAGCATGGGCACTTTGCACTGTGCATGCCCTCAGGTCACACAGCACCAATGAACCCTGCAATAATGAAAAAAGGGGTCACCCTTGGAAAAACTTTAAGAAGCCTTAATCTAGACCAATCACCCTGTTTCACAAATTGGGAAAATGGTAGGCCCAACATTGCTGAGAGTGTCAGAACTAGGATTCGAACACAGGTCCAGGGTCTGTGACTGCAAATCCAGCATTCTTTCTACTATATTTGCTGCTAAGGAAAAGACCTTGAATTTGTTGATAAGAAAGTCATAGATGCTTATGCATATCATTTTAGCAGGCTGGTAGCAGCACAAGACAGATTGTGGGACAGTGAGCTGTCAGTGAGTGGTGACAGAGGAAAGAGAAACTAAAAGTATGGGAGAAAAAACAGAATAAGAGGGACAGACTATTTCAGGATGTTATGGGAATAGACTATGACTTCAGCCTCTTCTGTATCTTGGTTTTTCCAGTATCAGTTAATTGTGGTGTGTTTGGCTGGAATTAGGAAATAGGGGTAGTTTGGCTTCCTGTAAGAAAGTTCCCATGGTACTCTTTGAATCCTTTTTTTTTTTTTTACCCCTTCTTAATCTTTCATCTCTCCCGCAAACACAGCTCCCTGGAAGATTAACCCAAAGGGAAAGAATGAGCAGGATGGTGTATGTCGAATTTTTATAAGATTGCTTCTGGATTTCCTTTACGGTTCTGAATGGAATACCTTAGGCTTCACTTTCATTCCTGGGTTAAGTTACTGTGATAGGATTTTTAAAAAGATGGGTCAGATTCCACAGTAGAGATGGCCCATTATATTTGTTAGGATTGCCTATTTATATTTTTGGGATTTATTTATTTTTATGGTAGATTTTTTTAAAAAGTAGGCTATGGATGGGCTGCTTTTTCTTTTTTTTTTTTTGCTAACAAATGCATTTTTAAAAAATATAGATCAACCAGCTTTATGTAATAATCATCTACATTTACCTCTTGGTTGCTACTCTTTTCTCCTTTGTTACCTTTCAGATGGAGGAGTTTTTAACGAGGAGGAGACTTGAAAAGAGGGTCAGGGTGGCATAAGCTCTTTTGCTGAGCTCAGTCTGTTTCCAGCTCTTTACATTGCTTCCAAAGTAATATTTTGTTCCTACAATATCTGATTAATAGTTAGTTGGTACTAATCAAGACCTAATTTCTGTTTTTGGTTTGAAAGCAGCTGGAAGGAGCTAGGATCTCTTTTTAGTTCAGCATCTCTCCTACATTGAAATTTCTTTAGGCAGTAGAGTTAAGTGGTATAGAAACTCCTGGAGGGAAGGGCTATTTTGTTTTTATCTTTGCATTCCCATGTCCTTAGTGGTTTGGGCATCATAGGTAGTTAATAAATGATTATTGGATTATAATATCCAAGCTGGAGAAGAGATGAGAGGATGCACCTCCCTCAGGTGGCGGGCTATGGATGTAGAATATTTCATATACTGGCAGACTGAGGTAATACATATTTTTGCTCAGTGGCTTCCTCCCCCTCACCCCCTTTATTCATTCTTGGTTACAAGTGTTGGCTTATGGGATAGGGAACATTTAGAAATGAAGATGAGAGACAAACACATGACATGAGTTAGATTTTAAGAAAAGATTCTTGATTTAGATCGGAGTTCTTAACCTTATTTTGTGTCATGGTCACATGGTCAGTCTAGTAAAGCCTATGGACTCCTCAGAATAATGTATTTAAATGAATAACATAAAATACATGGGATTACAAAGGAAACCAATTGTGTTCAAATACATTTATGAAAATAATAAAAAAAAAACCCAACACGACAACCAGTTCATGGACTCTATGCTAAGAATGCCTGCATTAGACTGAGTGGAGTGGACTTTATTCAGATTAGTTTATAGCTGAAAGTATATATTTTTTATAATGTGGTGTCTATCTATTTACAAATATAAATATGTTATATTAATATTATGTCATCGTATATAGATATAATGTGGTAGATAATTTGAGCAGAATTCAGAGGATTTAAAACTGGAAGGGACTTTAGAGGTCATGTTGTTAAATCTCCTCATTTAATAGATGCAGCAAAGGTAAGCTTGACAGGTTAAGGGGTTGCATAGATTGCTGAGCTGGGATTTGGATTCCAGGTCCAAAGCATTTTCCATTGTTGTTTAGACATTTTTTCAGTTGTGTCTGACTTTCTGTGACCCCATTTGGAATTTTCTTGGCAAAGAGACTGGAGTGGTTTGCTATTTCCTTATCTAGCTCATCTTACAGTTGAGGAAACTGAGACAAATAGGATTAAGTGACTTGTCTGAGGACAGGTTTGAACTCATGAAGATAAATCTTCCTGAGTCCAAGCCCAGTGCTCTATGCACTATGGCACCACCTAGCTGCACTACTTTTTCCATACTCTACCACAATGATGTTGAAAGGGAGCTGGATGTGAATTCTTGTCTGCATGCTCTTAATAACTTAGCAAGTATTTGTTGTATGATCAATATATTCTTAATGTTGGCCAATTGAAATTTGATGGGCCAAAAATGTCTGAAATGGGGAGAAAGAGGAGACAAATGAACTGGAGAGAGGACAGGGACCCCAGTGTACTCCTCTATGCTTTTGTTTGTGAAAAGTGCAAAGTGCAGCTGTGTGTTAGTAGATGGTGATTGTTCCCTGCTCTAACTCTTAGCCGACTAAGTTTGAGTGGAGACGGGTGGGTGATGTGCTGATATTCTAAAGTAGGTCACGGCTTAATTGTAGGCATCATACTCACACAAGTCAAGGTGGAGAAAAGGTAGTAATTCAAGAAATGCTTTAAAGTATAATAGCAATCTCAAGGACCTTGCTGAATTAGTAGATGTTATTTTTAAACAATCACTTTTCCCTTATGTGAAGCATGCTCAGACCTGATGGAAAAGGAAGTGGAGGTAGGTTTACATGTTATTTCCCTGTTAGGATATAAGTTTCCTGAAGGGCAGAAATGATTTCATTTTTGGATTTGTATTCCAAGTGCTTAGCACATAGCTTTAGTTGTTTTTCAGTTGTGTCTAACTCTTCGTGACCCCTTTTGGGGGCTTGGCAAAGATACTGGAGTGGTTTGCTATTTCCTGCTCATTTTACAGATGAGGAAACTGAGGCAAACAAGCAGTTTGAACTCAGATCTTTTGGATTCTGGGTGCGCTGATCTATGCCCTGGTACCATCTAGCTGCACTAGTCCATTGTAGGTTCATACAAATCCTCATCGACTACAGCATTTTTATTCCCAACATGAGAACATATGTAAATTTTTTCAAATCTTAACGTGGTATATAAATAGTAGCTGCTGTTATTATTATATGTTGGACACAGTATGATTGACAGGATTTTTTAAAAATACAGATATTAACACTTAGAGGATTGCTGGAAGCTACTGGCTTTAGAGTTGGAGGACTTCGGTTCACAACCTTCCTCTGACATATGCTACCTATAGAATCAGTCATTTACCTTCTCTGGGCCTCAGTTTCCTCACTTGTAAAACAAAGGGCTTAGACGCAATAGCCCCTACTGTTTCTTATAGCTCTCAATCTATAATTCTGTTGTCTTGTGGCTGTATCTTTCTTTTAAAAGATCATTGAATATCTCCATCGCCTTTTCCCCAGCCATCCTTTCTAAAAATGAATGAAAGAAAAGAAACAGAAAACAAACTCAACTACAACTAACTCACCTGTGAGTGTATGCAGTATTCCACACCTGTAGCCCTCCGCCTCTGGCAGGCCTATGTTCAAGGCTGCCTCCTATTAAAAGCCTCACAGAGAATTCTGGAAAACATATTTAGCTCATAAAAAAGAAATATGACTCTCAGAAGAACTGGTCCCATCAAAGCTTGACTAAGGTCTATGGAAATTGTTTGATCTACATCACCAATGAGCAAAATTAACCCACTAGGTTCAAGGCCTTCTGCTAGTTTCTGGGGATCCAGAGACAAAATGAAAAACAAATAAATAAGTAAATATCAAGTTAATAAGTAGCAGCAGAATTTTCCCCTTCTTCCCTTCCAGTGGGAGATAGAGTTTTCCTTTGAGAAAGTGTCAATCATCTGTCTGTTTCTCCATGTTTGGTGTCATGTGAGATAAAACAGCCAGATGTCAGAATGTGCTACTCATTCCCTTTGGGATGGCAATTGCTATGAGATTTTGAGTCTTGATTTCACCCCCGAACTGAGGTGCCCCTTGTATACCCCTCCAGCCTGGTCCACATAATTCTCCTTCTGGGGATAGTGATGAAGGTGGCACATTTTCCCAAACAGGTGGAAGGATTATCTGTTACTCCCTCCACTCTAGGTAACTAATGTTTGCATTTGGTCCTTGACATATGGGAATGAAGAGGAGAGACTGAGGATTCTTAAGTAAACACCCAACAAGATTGACTAAAGCAGAAGTATTCAGGCATTCTTTCTTCTAGCCCATCTTCTCTCTCCCTCTCCCACTTTCCCTCCCACCCCAAACCAGCTTTCTTCTCTTATCCCTGGAGGAGGGTCTTATTCAAGCTCATCTTTCTAGGTATGCTGGACATTCTCCAAGGTTTAATTCTAAGAACAGGACCTCATAGCAAAAGCGGGATTTCTTGTGACTGCTCCAAGGAAGGCAGTGAAGAGTTATTTCTTCCAGAACGACAATTCCATGCAGTAAGGCAGCTTGCTCCAGGCTGGGTCCTGGACCTTTCAGATACTAATTTTCAGATCAAGGGACAAACCTCACAGATTTTAATTACAACATTATAGCTGGTGTATAGGGATCGAGTTGTTTATTGACATGTAACCAAGGCTTACAACTAGATAGATAATTAGATAGATAGGTGGGTGAGATAAATAGCCAAAGCATTTATTAAGTGCTTATTAAGGGATGGGGGCACAAATAGAAGGAAACCAGTCAACCCTTATCTCCAAGAAGGTGGGGGTGGGAAGACAGCTTAAAAGAGAGCTAAAAAGTAGAAAGGAATTTGCATGTGGTGGGAAAAGGGAAGAGGAGGAGGGGGGAAAAGGAGAAGGAGAAGGAGGAGGAAAGGTCTAGTGCCCTGAGTTAGATTCAGGAGATATGTGAAGCATGACTGAATTTCCAAAGAAATAGTGCATGTGTGTGTGGGGGGGGAGGATCCCCAGCAAGAAGGGCAGGGCCTCAGAGCAGAGATTTCTCAAAGGTAACAAAATGGCTGGTGAGGAAGAACTATTCACTCTTAGTGTTCATTTTGTGGAGCCTCTCTCCAGCACAGTTTTAGGGGACCCAGCATTTTAACATATTATGGAAAGGAAGAAGAAATAGGAAAATTTATGAATTATGGTTCTCTGTGTATTTTTGTGGTTGATGTCAATGACCCTCATTCTTTGAGTAAGACCCTGATTAGAGGCTTCTGCCTATGAAAGTATTGTTATGCCAAGTTGCCCTTGGTAAGAAATTGGGGGATGTGCTTTTTTTTTTTTTTAAAAAGAGATAAGGAGAAAGAAACAGAAAAAAGCAAGAACAATAAGTTCTGGAAGTATAAGCTTAAACAGAAGCATAATTAATGTTCTATTACCTGTGCTTTCCTGCTGGGATTATCAGCTGATGTTGGAAAATACAAGCTAGAGATTGTCTTGAGGCAACTGTGTCTACTGAAATGACTGTTCTCTGAAATGTTGAGATAATGGAAGCTCACACACATACACCTTTAATTTAGCTGGATAAGTGCCTTTTTTCTGTGCTTTACTTTGTATTTAGATTCACAAACTGTGTACTATCACTTGAATTTAAGTACATTTTATACTTATGGTGGACTTTTTGTATTCAAGGAGGGAAAAAAGGGAATGATTGTATAAACTCATGTATAAATTGTCTTCATAAAATCTTTGTGCAATTTTTAAGCTTTATGTGCCTGGCATATATATATATATATATATATATATATATATATATAGTAGGCATTTAAATGCTAGTTGACTCACTTTTAACTAATTTCAACAGCATAGATTGAGGGTATATATGAGAATCTGTAAATCACATTTCAAGTCAAATTCAGTTTTCTTCTCAGAGGTTATTGTAGACTACTGTTCGACTGATCATGAAGTCTAGTTTGTTCCTTATAGTCTGATGGCCCTGTTATTTTACTTATGTGGGTGTACGTGCCAATAATATACTTCATGGTTCATTTCTATCCTTAGACTTGTGTCCGGATCTTTGAATCCACTGTGGGGATGATGAAGAGGGGGGTGCGTTGGGTGTGGTTGGTCTGCCAACTGTCCTGTGGGAGCCTTTGGGTTCTTTAGAGGAATATTACTTTTCTCAAAAGAAGAGCCTTCTAATGAAAGACTACCTTATCAATCAATGGGAAATAACTTTGTTTTTCCAACATGGCCATGGGGATTCATAAATAGCTCACATTCTAATGGATCTGTGTTCTCATTGACTTGCAGTCCTGTCATAAAGGTCATAGCTCATCCATGCTTACCCTGTCCTATATGACTTTTAAGTTTGCTTTTCAATGATCCTTACAGATGAGGAACTTGTTTTAGACATTATACTGATGACAAAAGTTGGGAAGTGCTTAGTGGCTTTACAAAAACCTTGTATTTTAGCTTTGGGTTTTGCATGCTAATTAATCAGTAGTTACAAACCACTGGATAATATTTTTAGGTAAGAATACACAGCCATCCCTAATCTCTCCTTCACTGATTGTGTGTTAAACCAATGGGCGTTTCCTTAATAGTCTCCATTTAGAAAGTACTCAATTATTGTTCAGTTCCAAAAATTTGTTATTCTATCACCCCCAAAGTGATACACTGGAAACCAAGATGTTTGGAAATAGGAGGAAAGTCTTCAGCATAGAAAGAATGGAAATTTCACCCTTGCTGTTTGGAAACCTTGCCTTGGAGTTGGCTGGGTGTGGTGGTAACGAGCTGCAGATGAAGTGCTGTCCTCAGCCAACACCATCGTGATTTCTTCTACTGTATGGATGGCCTGATCCAATGTAACAAGTAATGTCGAGCAAAACAAGGGATCGATAGAGCCATTAAACAACTCACTGTCTGGGAGGAATGTTGATGAAATGGCCCGCCTTTCCCCTTGGGTATGTTTAGTCACTATGGTGAGAAAAGAAATAGGCAAACAAAATAGAGAAAAGGAGAGTTGCTGCTTTTTCTCACTCAAAAAATGAAACAAAATCCAAAGAGGAGGTAGAATGGTCTTCAAGTAAAAGAGGTCTGCTTAGAATCACAGGATCCAGGTTTAAATTCTGGACCAGTTACTTATTTTCAATGTGATGTTGGGCAAGTTGGTGAAGTACAATGGAAAGAGTGCTGGACTTGGAACTAGGAATTCTGGGTTCAAGTCATGACTCTCCTATTTAGTTACTTGGGTCAATCAGATAGTAATTGGACTGGATGGTCTCAGATGTCCTTTCTAGTTTGAAGTCTGTGATCCTGTGACTTCTCTGGACCTCAATTTTCTTAACTTAAAATGAAGAGTTTAGTTGAGATGACTTCTTAGGATCCTTTTCAGCTCAACTCTATGATTCTGTGATATCTGAGTTCTGTGTACTTTCTCTTCTTCTCTTGCCTTGTGAGTACTTTACTAACAAAGACTTGTTAATTAAGAGGCTTTGGTCATAGGATTCCGGAATCTGAGCTGGACCACCGTAGTTATTAAATGCAACCCAGACTTGAACAAGAATGATCCCTAAACCATAATGAACAAATGGGTCATCCAGCGGAGAGGGACATTGGCACCTGAGACAGTGCTTCTCCCTTTCACATAACTTTTATGCTTGTCAAATTCCTCCTTACTAAAGGTTTAAATGTGCCTAATCATGGTTCCTCATTCTGAACCAAGCAGAAGTCTGATCCTTTCTACCTGACAGCCCTCAAAGGCTTTCCTTTTTCTTCTAAGTCTGCTCCAGGCTAACATCTTCAACTGATGCTCCTGAGGCATGAACTTGACCTTCTGCCATCTTGGTGCATCTTCTGGGCTTTCCTCTTTGTTTCCTTTCCCTCTTTGTTCTAGGGGGGATGTTAGTGGTTTCTAGAGGTTCAGGTGAGGAGAGAATGCCTTACAGCAGAGTTTGTTTGCATCATGTTTTCTAAGTGACACAACTAACAAAAATATTACTACTTAGTAAGACAGATCAGAATAATTAGTGTTGTAGTCTTGAAGGGCATTTCAGATCATCTGTAGACTTGATGAAATGTCATTACTTCTCTGAGGTCTATCATTATCAACCTTCCAAGGTCACTCCATTACACATCTCTCAATGCAGAGAGCAGAGGTACCTCATGGCATTCATAGCCAGGCAGAAATTGTCCTAGTCTCAAATATTGATCCCCTCATCTCTTCCCATCACTGACTAGGCCTTCTGACTGATGTGTTTTATTTTATTTTATCTTACTCTTTTGCATATTTAAGGTCTTTTCCATTCTAGTAATCCCATCTTACCATTTCTCCCCCCACATAATTTCCTTCTCCACATCCTCTCACTATTTGCTGTCCTTGTTTGTTTCCAGGAAGCATCTTTCCTCTTGGACATCCTCTTGGTTCATCTGATTCAAAACTTAACTCTCCCATGACCTCTTTCTCAGGGAGAGCAAATCATATAAACAAAATCATGTGAATGTGTTAGTATGTGTCATTGAAACCAGTTTAACCCACCAACATGGTGATTATTAAATGCATCTTGAAATAATCCTCACATAATTATCACCAAAAATTTGCCAGTTTGCGGAAAGGATAAATGGTACTAAACTTTCTCATGATTATTGACACCAACCTTTCCTTTCAACCACATTGTGCATCATTTTCCTTTCTGTACTCTCTGGTAGTGACAAACTGGACATCTCCCATATCAATGCTGTTTCCCACAGGAAGAATATACTCCCCTCCCTGCCCCCTCCACCTCCTAGGATTTCTCTTTGATTTAGACTTAACTCAAGCACTATCTTCCACAAGAAGCTCCCCAAGCCTGACTTACCTTGTATTATTTTTGTATATACTTACATATGGACATGTCTCTTTTAATAGATTGTATGCTCTGTGAGGGCAGAGCTTGTTTCACTTTTGCGTTTATTTCTTCAGCATTTAGCATAACTCCTGGCACAGGGTAATTCTTAATTAATGATTGCTGATTGATACATTGTTGGATAGTTTCATTTGTGTCTGTCTCTTCATGTAGCTTCTCTTTCTAACAAGTCTCGTCTAATTTCTCCGTCTTTTCATTTTGTTCATGGGCTAAATGAAACAGGTTCATAGGTTTAGAACCAGAAGTGACCTTAGAGGTCACTGAGCCCAACCTTGGATAAGGAAACTGAGGCTTGAGATCTTCAACTGAAACTTGCTCAAGGTCATGCTTTAAAGTCAGTATCTAGGGAGGGATTGGGGCATCCAAGTGGTACTTAATGCTCAGAGTGCTGGGCCTGGAGTGAGAAGACTCATCTTTGGGAGTTCAAAACCTGCTGCAGACACTTCCTAGCATGTTACCCTATGCAAGTTACTTAACCTTGTTGGTCTCAGTTTCCTCATCTGTAAAATGAGCTGGAGAAGTCAATGGTAAAACCACTCCAGTATCTTTGCCAAGAAAACCCCAAATGGGATCATGGGGCATGGACACTTGGGATTTGAACTTAGATTTTCATGTTCTTTTCCCCCATCTCTCCATTGTGTTATGCTTTCTTGCTGTCCTTCACTTTTCTTTAGAGAGCATCGGCACTAATTTGAAACTTTAGCTGTGAGGGCTTGAAATACAACCATTCCGAATGCTTTAAGGAATTTAAATGTACATGTACCCTCTGACCTTGTGTTAATAAACAATTTATTTTTTTCTTTCTATCTCCAGCACCTAAAACAATATATTTGAATGTTAAATGCATGTTCTCTGGATTGGCCATGCCGGGATTCTGGTCCTCAGTTTTCTCATCTGTAAAATGAGAATGGGGGAGTAGGTGTAGGTGGCCTCCAAGGTCCCTTTCAACCTTAAATCTATAATCCTATGAATTGACTCAGTCTGGGAGAAATACATAAGCTTTTAGAAAGGTGGTAAAAATTTGCCAATTATCATTTCCCTGCAAATGCAGACTGCTTTGCTGCTGAGATACTAGTTTCTAAATACACATCTGCAAGGCTTGCCTTAGGCAAAATAGTGATGGAGGCAAAGACTTTTTTTTTTTTTGGCTGTTCCTTATGGCCCCTTTCAGCAACCCTCCTCTACCCAGATGTGGGTCCTCCTTTGGCAAAAGATCTCTCACTGTAATATTCCCTCTGGCCTAGGCAATGCGCCATCCTTTTAATTTACTGTTCCTGGCATGCTATCTCCAACCTCCATGTCTTTGCATTGGTTGTCCCTCCCTCCTGGAATGTACTCCCTTCTCACCTCTGCTTCTGAGAATCTCTTTATTTCCTTAAAGGACGCTTCGAGGGGTACAGTGGAGAGGGTGCTGAGTCTATTGTTGGGAAGATGCCAGTTCAAATGTTTTCTCAGACTCTAGCCATGTCTGACTTAGTGGACAAGTCACTAAACAGCTGTCTTCCTTAGTTTCTTCATCAGTAAAATGAAGATAATGATGGCCCCTGCCTCCCAGAGTTGATATGAAGATCAAATGAGATATTTGTAAAGCTCTTAGCATAGTGCTTCCTTAGGTGCTTAAAGAATGATTTGATCTTCCTGCTTCAGTTCAAAGCTCTCCTTCCAAGCTCGGTTCAGGTACCATCTTCCACATGAAGCCTTTGCCATTTCCCTTAGCCTTTAGTCTCCCGCCACAAATCAACTTGTGTTTATTCTATTTATATTTTTGTGGGTCTGTGTTGTTCCCTCTGATAAAACGTCAGGTCCCATTGGACAGGGAATGTGTCTCTGTATGCCAGTGCTTAACACAGAACCTGGCACATAGTAGGTACGTAATAAAGACTTGCTGTTGGGTGATTTCCCTGTGCTTTATAGTCAGCAGTAGCACTTAAGGAGTTTTATTGGCTTTTTGCTCTGGCAGCCATTCTTTGTAAGTGTACTTCCTACAGGTGTAATTAACCCTGGAATAGTCCTAAATTCAGTTGCTCCATCCCCTGTGCGTATTCATTGATTGAGGTTTTAATGTATACTCCTGTGTGACTGATGCATTTTGGGGCCAGTAACTTATATCTCTGGGCAATACTGGGACCACAGCATATGGAAAACAGAAGGGCCTCATTACATTCTTTATCCTTTTGTAGCTTTTCTACTATTGGTTGGCTTATGCCTGTCTTTTCACCCAACAGAAATCCATTTAGTCAGTGTACATATTTATGAAGCATTTACTATGTGCCAGGTACTATGCTAGGTGTTGTGTACATAGAGACAAAAATGAGAGCATTCCAGCCTTTAAGGAGTGTATATTCTCTTGGGAGTAATGAGATGTGAGATTCCAAATCCTTAAACCTCTACAAGCTAGGTATTTAGAAATAGTATACAATCAAGTGCCTTGCCTTCCATTAATATTTAAGTTCCCACTGGGGAAACAGACAAAAATAAGGCCAGCCTCAAGTAGCTTAGAATCTCTTTGGGGAAACTAGGCCATATCACCTATGTGTAAATTCTATGAGATGCAGTCCTTAAATGGTCACGACCAAGAACTCCAGTGTTAGGAATTGCTTCATTTTTCATCCTTATGGATGCCCTGCCTCCCCCTCAAACCCAACCAGAGAGGATTGTTTGTTTCCCACCTTCGTGGGAAAGCACAAAGTCATAAAACTCAATGTTAGCACTGGAAGGGTCTTTAGAGATCTAGTACAACTCCGTAATTTTACGAAGCAGGAAACTCCAGGTCACCTCCTGCCTGGGACCAGAAACCTATAAGTAGCCTGACCTTTCAAACCTCTTGGCTCACTCTCAACCCCTATTGTTTCTTCTAGTACGCCATCACTGTTTGGTAGACAACTTGTTCCTACCCTGACTTTTGTCACAGTCCCTGAACTTCTTGGTTTTCAGAGCATTGGCTCATCTCCTTCACCTGCCATACCTTTATTGTTGGCCCTGGACCTGTGGGTCATTCCTCTGATTTCTTCTTTTTTAACTCAACTTGGGACAAACAGATCCACAAAGGAAGAGTATACGTTAGCCCTGTTCTTGCTGGCAGCTCTATGACATCATAGATTTAGAGGTGGAAGGATATCAGAAATTCAACCAAGTCTTTTTACAGATGAGGAGCTAAAACCGGAGAGAAGTCCTTCCCTGAAAGTTATACAGCTAGTGAGTTGGGATTTGAATGCAGGACCTCAGACTTTAAATCTCATGCCATTTCTTTATTTTATGCTGATCTGCTTTATTGATTTGATTTTTAAAATATTCCTCATTTAAAAAATTTTTTCAATCACATGTAAAAACAATTTTTAACATTTGTTTTTTTAAAATTTTGAGTTCCAAATTCTCTCCCTCCTCCCATTGAGAAAGCAAGCAATTTGATATAGGTTATATATGTACAGTCATATAAAACATCTTCATATTAGTCAGGGCAAAGACCAAAAAACCCCCAAGAAAAGTAAAGTTAAAAAAAATCTGCTTCAATCTGTATTCAGATTCCATCAGTTCTTTGGAGATAGATAACAATTTTCTTCATAAGTCCTTCAGAATTGTCTTAGATTGTTATATTGCTGGAAATAGCCAAGTCATTCACAATTGATCATTGTACAGTTACCTCTGTTACTGTATACTGTGTTCTCCTGCTTAGTTATGACTTTTCATCTTGAAACATAACATATGATTTGCTTGCATCTCTGATTAATAACTAAGAATAAATACAATCTCTCTATATATTATATATACACACATATGTCTTATTTGTATATGCATTGTCTGCCACATGGTAGGCGCTTAATAAATGCTTGTTTAATTAACTAGATTATTATTAAAAGCACTTTCAGAAGAAATAAAGGTACTTCAAAAGAAAAAAGTCAATATCAGAGATTTATTTTTTAAAAATTCTAGGTTATGTTTTAGGGTTGGTAAAGGTTCCAGCTAATTTCCTGCTTTCTATATCCATAGACTTGGGCGATGTGAATTGATGTTCAGAATGATAACCTTTGAATATTATGAGCTTCTTAGCCCTCCAAGAAAAATTCAATTATGTTCAACATACTTCACTTACTAAGACAGAAAAGTCAACTAATGCATTTGAGAATGACTTTCAGCGAGAATTGAAACAAAAAAAGGTTTTCTGTTCAACTTCCTGTTAACCAGAAAATCAAATTAACCAGAACATCCCCATTCCCCAGCATTCCAACTGAACTGTTACTGGAAAGAAATAAAATTGCATTTTAAGAAACTACTCCGTAATTAATAGTTTTCACAAAATTCAGGCAGCCTTTCACTCCCCAATTAGTTCAAATTAACAAGGACTTATCATATTTCTCTCATCTGCTGTTTTTTGTATTTATGACCTTTTTAAGCATTGGTTTGTCATAAGCCCCTGCCATATTCTAAAATAAATAACCGTTCTCTTCTTGACAGTGTTTTTGGTTTATTGACTGGATGTTCTATTGAGGATTCAAGGAGTCATCTATCCAGTGTATACATACCCATAGCCTCTTAGATTACATTATGCTCATAGCCAAATGCCAAGGAAGTCTTGGGAAATTGAGATTTTTTGTTCAGTGTGCATGCCCCATGTCCAATGTTTCACTTCTCTGGTTGGAATTGAGACAATTTAAATAATCCCAGGACTCATTTGTGTGGGGTTAAACTGCTGTTGCCATTAGGGAATAAGAGATGATTTAAAAACTTGCTCCTTAGAGCTGCCACTGTGATGAAAAGGATAAAATATGAATGGTATATTTATTGGAGAAAGGCCAAAAGCATCACTGCTTTCTTTTCTGATCATTCCATTTTTTTGGATAGAGTGGGCTTGAATTCTAATCCTTCTCCCCTCTTGACCCTCCAAGTTATGCAATTTAGAAGCCTGGAGGGATTTAACATTTGACTTAATGTGAAGTCTTTTCAGATGAACAGTTGGTAACTACTTCATTATATTATATATGGGATCCTTGTACTGGATAGGTTGGACGAGGTGGGCATTGAGGTCCCTTCTATGTCTATGATTCTTTGGTATCTATGAGTACAGCTACTTTGAAAGAAAATCCATCTTCCTTCTCACATATGATCACACTTTTTTGTCTTCATTTTATGCAGTAGATGTTTTACAGTAAGGTGAATTTTTGTAAATTCCATACTATTTTAAATGCATTCAGGATGCTGTATATAAAAAGACATTCTATTTAAACTGAGTCATCCTGTGGTAATATTGATAGGGTCATAAGTCAAAGAGAATTGTTAGAGATGTTCTACTCTTGAACCTTAATTTTCCAGAAAGCAAAACTGAGATTCGGAGAATGAATGTATGAATGAAAAAGCATTGATTAAGCACCTATGTGTACCAAACACTGCATGCACATAAAAAAGTGAAGATGATCCCTGTGCTCTTAGGAATTTTCAATTTAAGGAGGCAATATCACATCATCACATACAGGGAATGATGGTCAGGAAAGTGGTATTTTTGTTCTGAGAGTTATAGGGATGGAGCCACTGGACAGTAAATTGACATGTCCTTTCTAGTAGCAATTATAAAATTTTTTTAAATTTTATTTTTCATTTTTAACACACTTTATAACAGAAAACAATTCAAACTTTTGGTCAGGTGATACTTCTTTTTAAAGCATTTACAATATGAACCACAAAAGAATTTTTTTTAAACATTAACCGAGACACAAATAATATTTGTTGCTAACTTCACAAGCCCTTGACCTAATTGTCTCCACAGTATTACTAAGAATTAAAGGACCCTAACTTATTGTTGTTGGTCTAAAGTCCTAAGCGTAATAGCTTAATTTTAGACTTTACCTCGGATGTTCCCCTACCAATAATCTATAATTTAACAGATCTGGTATTAAGCTTGCAAACCTTTTGACTATAGGAAATTGCCACTAAGAGTAGGGACATTGCAGGGATGCAATATCTCCTCAAATTCATGCCAATTCCAGGCAGGAGTAGATTGTCAGCTTGCATTCAGTCAGGCTTAAGGTCTGCCAAGTGTTAGTGGGGAAACTGAGTCAGGAGAATCCTACTTCAGCCCAGACTGAACAGCCACTCTCCCACCCTTCCCATGAGATCATCTTTTGCAGTTCATACCAGCATCTCACTGGTTTACTGGCATCATGGATTGGAGGTTCAGACTGCCTTTGTTGCTATCCATCCCTGGAGTTAGACTCAGAAGAACAGTTACTTAATAGTCCCATAGAATCTAAAAATGGAAAGTTCCAGTAACCAGGTTTCACATATGATTATAATTTCACTTTGGCTAAGGAACAGCAGTTAAAAAATATTGATTTGATTGTGGTTCCAGAACTGGAAAGAGGGATAGAGGGAGTTGAGGGTGGCTGGACAGATTGCTAGTATGAATATTAAAGCCAAGCATATCTGGTCTATAGGTGAATTTACCAATCAGGGTACCAGGTCAATAAATCTTTAGGGGAAAGCCTTAAGTTCTCCAGGAGAGAGGTGTCAAACATCCTATAACACTTCTGAGTGTGCCCAAAGTAGATGAAAATTTAATTAGGAAATATTTAGCAAAATAAGTGGAAATATAATAAAATACAGACAACATTACATTTTAAAATTAAGTCAACATGCCACTGGCTGAGATCTTTAAATGGAGCCCATTTCCATTTAGTTTGACCAGTGGACTCCATCTCTGGCCTGGAGGCAAGGTGGCTGGCCACTACGTAGAAGTGAAATGATGTGCCTATAGTCATGGTAGTAGCAGATCAGGGTCTTGAACCCAACCTTTGGGTTTATGCCCACTCATCCATTAATTCTTGTTTTGACAATTTGTATGTACTTAGGGCAAATTACACCCATATTAATAATAATAGCTGATGTTTATACATTGCTTTAACGTTTGAAAAACAAATTACATGCATTCTGATTTGAACCCTACAACTATGCTGTGATGGAAATACTGTACATATTGTTATCTCCATTTTTCATTTGGGGAAACTGGGGCACAGAGAGGCTAAATGATTTTTCTAGGGTCATTGGAACATAGCTTTAGAGCTGGAAGGGACTTTGGAGCTCATTAGATATAACCTTTCCCATTTTACAGATGAGGAAACTAAGGCATACAGCTACCAAGAGTATCAGGTGGCTCTTGAACTTATGTCTTCCTGATTCCATGTATGAAATTGTAGATGTCTACTCCACTAGGCTCTCTCTGCATATTTTCAGAGAACTTGTAGCTGGCCTAAGCCATACTCTTTGTTTTACTTTCTTTTTCCAACATGAATGAATGCTAGCCAGCCACTGGCATTATGAGCACTGTACCTTCAGGTCGAATGCTAACCCTTGGTTCTTACTCACACATTTTGATCCTTCACTTTCCTTATGTTCAAGGTGTATTCATTGGTGTATTTTCCATGCAACTCTTGTGATTCTTAAAGTGGATTCAGGGCGTTTCTAACATATTGAGGGGATGAGAGAGATTGATTGCCAGGTTGTAAATCACTTGAGAGAATCTGATTATATCAGGCTCAAGAGACTGGGATGCTGGGCCACGTACAGAATTCCCTTGTTCTCCAAATTAATTTTTTGCTCTTGCAATCATTTGCTAGAAGAGTTCTGCCATGAACTGTGGGGTGATGGGGAACAGCTCAGCTCTCCTTTCTGCTTCCATTATCGAGCTTCTATATTTACAACCATGGGATTTCAAGCAGACCAAAGGCTTTGAGAATAGTTTCCTACAAACTCAGAAGAGTTAATTTTATAAAAAGTTGAAAATTACACTCCTATCAATAAACATAAGTCAACACCTTCCATTGCAACATTTCAATGGAATTGTTCAAAGAATTTATAAAGTCATAAAATGTTGAAGTTGTAAGGTTCCTTAGAATTTTTTGTTCCAGTTGAATTTTTCTTTAAAATTTTTTTTTATTGATATCATTTTTTTTTGTTCCACAGTCATTCAGCAAAATATATGTCCTTCCTTAGTCACCCATGGAACCCTTCTTTTCAATAAACAAAAGCACTTAAGAGAAAGCAACCAACACAGCAGCTGTAACAGGCAGTATATGCAACATCTGGCACCCCTAGTCCTCCCTATTGATTGGAAGACATTGGTTTTCATCATTTACTCTCTGGGCTTGAAACTGGCCCTTATTATGAGGGCTCCAAGTCTCTCGTTATACAAAGGAAGAGGATGATGATGTTGATAATGATAGAGATAGTGATCATGAGAACCACTAACATTTATCCATATACTTTAATGGTAGTGAAGTGTTTTGCTTGTTATTTTATCTCATTTGATTAGTACATTATCTCACTTGATTCTCATCATGGACTTGTCTCTGGCCATAAGCTAAGGAACTGTAACCCAGAACTCAGTTTTTCTGGCTTTTAAGGCAATGCATTTTTTATTACATCTTGATGATTTTTAAGAGGGTTTTTTTGTTTCTTTCGCAAGGAGTAGGGAGATCCTGACCTATGACTTAACTAGTGTAAGAAGTGCCACATTAGAAAACTCTCCTACTAATTCTGTTCCAGAACTACTTTCCATTTTAGAGTTTAAATATCTTGCCCAGGGTCATGTCGCCTGCCTATGTCAGGAACCAGGCTTCCATCTTCCTAACTCTGCAGCAGGTGCTCTCAGAGCCATAATTATAAGCCACAGAAAGCAAAGAATTATCTTCCATCAGCAACAATAACCCTGGCTTTCTAATTTATTCCCTAATGCATAGAAGAGAAAACTGACTCAGAACATATGTGATTTTTTTAAAGGTATAGATAAGAGGATTTGATTCTTTTATTTCTGTCTGACAAAACCACCCTTCACCAGCTAAGCTTCCATTTGCATTAGCATCGCCAGCCATTAAGTATTTAGATATTAATATTTCCCATGCGGTTTGATGAGCTTCTTATGATGAATCTCCCCTCACTGCTGTTGCAATTAAGGAGAGACATACAGAGGTGAAAGGGAATTTGTGTGTTTTTTAGATTGGAAGGATGTGCTCTGTAAAATGAACATCTTCCCAAGATTAAATTATCTATTTAAAATCCTCCCAATTACAGTGCCAGGTACAGTATTTGATGAGAGTCAGGGAGGAACAAATGAGTTAATCCCAGGAAGAGAGATGCTCTTTCTATGAAGGGGAGCTGTGAAATCAAAATTAACCGGGCATCATTCATAAGCCCTAGAAAAGAGGTTGCTTAAGCTCATTGAGAGATAGTTTCCCCCCTATGCCATTCATTTGCTAACAATTTATTAGGAACTTAACATTAAACATCAACAAAACAACTTAAACATACTGTACAATCATTTACATTTGAATAGATGATGTTAACAGCCATTACCGATTATGTTTTTGCTGTATGGAAATTTCCTCTACCAAATCAGATTTATAATTTTAGAAAGCTTCCTGCCAGCCCTGAGACAGGAAATGACTTGCCCAGGGTCACACAGCTAATATTTGTCACTCAGGGCTTAAATGGAGGCCATTCTGATTCCAATTCACTATGCTATGCTGTCTTCCAATATTTTTCTTCTATTTCTCTTGCTAATTAACATAAACAGACAATAATGTTTTTCTGTCTTTTTGTAGTTTAGAAGGAAGTCTATATAAGCAATCCAACTGAATGTTACTGTGATATGGTATGAGATATGAGATATATAGCTCCATCCGTTTTTTTGTTTCTTTCAGTTTTCTTTGTTTGTTAAATTTTTAATCCTTTCTTTAATTTGTATTTTCTATCAGTTTATCCATTTTTTTCTATGGACTTATTCTATTTTGTGTATATTTGTTTTGTTGTTTCCAGTTGTAGGTGAAACTTTGTGACCCCATTTGGGATTTTTCTTGGCAAAGATACTGGAGTGGTTTGCCATTTCCTTTTCGAACTCATTTTATAGATGAGAAAACGGAGGCAAACAGTTAAGTGACTTGCCTAGGGTCATACAGCCAGTAGGTGTCTGAGGCCAGATTTAAACTCAGGAAGATGAGTTTTGCATACTCAAATTCTAGCACTCTGTGCCACCTATCTGTCCTGTATTTGTTTAGATGCCCTATTTACTGTCCGAGGTACTATTACCTTGTTTGGTTTTTATTAGTTACTCAGATTATTTTTTTGGTGTTTCCCTAGTGCCTAGTGCATTGTTTGGTGCATAGAAGGGACTTAAGAAATGCTTCTTAATTGATTGGTGAAGAACCTCTTTGCATAGTAATGCCAGTTTTCTCCATTTTGGTACACCTTGGTATGTTTGCCCATTTATTTTTCTGGAGAAATTTCCTTAGAATTTTGCCTGGTTGTAAAAAGAAACCCTTTGGTATTTTGTTTGGCATTACATTAAAGCTCTAAATTAATTTGGGAAATGTTGTCATGTTTATTTCTACCCTTCCATGAACAGTGAATGTTCCTCCAAATATTTAGATCCCCCTTTATTTCTCTCAGTACAGTTTTATGGTTGTCTTGATAAAGGTTACTTCTGTGTCTAAATAAGTTAATTCCAAGCACTGAGAAGAGGGGGAGGGCTCTATCAACAAACACCACTAGCTGACTTCAATAACAGAAAAAACAAAATCTAGATAATCATAGCTAACATTTATATTATATTTTAAGTGCTTTACATATATTATATTATTTAAACATATAGATAAATAATATATACAAGTCTTAAAAGAATAGGAATAGATCTGAAAATAATGTGTCTTGCAAACTTGAATGAGTTATTTGAATATATTAGATTATATTTCAGAAACCAGCCAACAGTCTCAAATAATTTATCAAAAGCCTTTACAATTTACAAAATGCCTGTAAGTGGTAGGAGATGCTTTCAAGATCTGCTGAATAATTTTATTTCTTAAAAAAAGTAGTAAAATGCTGTTTTACCTATCAATACTTATTGTTGTAATCATAGAAGAAGTTGTAGAAACTCGTTAACAATATGATTAGCAAAGGAGTAGGATATAATTATAAGAGTCTTAAGAGTTTACTGTCACGAGATACCTGGGTTTGAATGCCATGTGATCTTGGACAAATCATTTAGAGTCTCTGAGACTTAGTTTCTTCATCTGTAAAGTAGGGAAACTACTATCTGTAGTATTGTGAAGTTCAAATAAGAAAATATACTTGAAGTGCTCTGGAAACTTTAAAGCCGTCAAATATTATTATGATTTGACTTAAAAGCATCAAGTTGAATAAAAAAAAGCTATCAAATGTTATTGCTATGGTTTGCATTGTGTTAGGCAACATAGAAGAATGTAAAATATCCATACCTGTGGCTAAATGGTATTTTAGAAAAGTAGTAATAATGTAAAAATTCAAGATGAATGGAAAGGGATTGGTGTAAAGTAGTATAAAAGTAATAATCCACAAGCAAAATTAGCATTTACAACATTAAATGCCTTGTGACATTTAAAGTATTAAATGGTGTGAGTTTTCCTATTAAAAGAAGAAGAGTTAAAAAAATAACTCATAAAATAAAATTCATCTATGTGTTTCTTACTGGAAATAGTGCCTTTAATAGAGTAGGTGCTTAATGTAAACATTAAATTGTTACTATTTAATGAAGAATTATATATATATATATATATATATATATATATATATTAGTCTGAAATATAGATTACATAAATAAAACAGATTAAAAATGAAAGTCTCAGAATTGGTTGAATAGTGTAGTGGCCCACTATTGGTAAAAAAAAAAAAAAAGCATGAAGTGCTGGTCAAAAGCTTCCTGATTGATGAGAACTACTGGGAAACCTGGAAAGCAATTTGATAAAAAATTACTTTTAGACCACTAACTTAAACCATATACTTGAGTAAAGCTCCAAATAGGTCCTTGATCTGATTGTAAAAAAATTACAATACAAAAACATCATAGGAGAAGGAGAAGAAATACCTTCCACAATTCTGGGTAAGAAGGAAAATTCTTAACCAGTCAATTCTTAACTGACAGTTTGAATTACATAAAAATGACAAGTTTCTGTAGGAATAAAATCAATGAAGCTTGAAAAAGAAGAGAAACTTTTGTGGGGAGAATTATTTGGGGGTCACTTATTTTTGGCAAAGACATGATATCTAGGAATTAATAGAAGACCCAAGAATCATTCCCCAATAGTAAATGGTCAAAGCGTCAGTTGGTTTCAGTTGTGTCCAACCCTTCATGATCCCATTTGGGTTTTTTTTCTTGGACATACTGTGGTAGTTTGCCATTTCCTTCTTCAGGGGGTCCATTTTTGTCAAATTCGAAGTTAAATGACTTGCCCAGGGACACACAGCTAGGAAGACTTAGAGGTTGGATATGAACTTAGGTCTTCCTGACTCCAGGCCCAGTGCTCTATCCCCTGAGCCATCAGCTGCCCCTAAAAGCATAGGGACATACAGTTTCAAAGGAAGGCATGCAAATTATAGGCAATCATATAAAAACATTCCAAATTATTAATATTAAGAAAAATACAAATCATAGATGGACATTTGAAAAACATTGTGCAATGATTAACTATGATTGATTTAGCTTTTCTCAGCAATCTAATGATCCAAGACAATTCCAAAAAACTCATGAATAAAAAATGCTATTCACTTCCAGAGAAAGATCTATGGAGTCTGAATGCAGATAGAAGTATACTTTTTTTTTTGTGGTTTTCTCCTTTGGTTCTGTTTCTTCTTTTACAAATGTGGAAATATGTTTAATATGATTGTACATGTATGACCCAAATCAGATTGCTTAACCTCTTGGGGAGAAGGGATGAGAAAGAGGGAGGGAAAAATTTGGAGCTCAAAATCTTGTAAAAATTGAACATTGAAAATTGTCTTTATGTGTAATAAGAAAAAAAGACCTTAGACTCTATCTTGCCCAGCTTTCTCATTTTATAAATGAGGAGACTGAGGTCAGGGGATGCCAACAAAGTCCCGTAGACATTGGATGTCTGAGGCAGAATTTGAACCCAGGTCCTTTGACTACAAAACCATTCTTCTACATTTCCTTAATCATTTTAAATTTGTATCTGTTAGTTCCATAGCTTAATTTTTGATGGGAAAATTTAAAACAATATAAAAAGAAGTAGATTGAAAGATAATACAGTAGAGAATGTCAGTGTTTGATTATCGGAACAATGCAAATTTAGTTTAAAAGATTACTAGTTTGATTTGCTTATTAAATATGTTAGAAATAATAGATATGTGGGAGAAGCACAGATATAAGCAGTAGTACACATTCTTTTTGGTAGTAATTATGCTAGCATTTATAGTGCCTTTTATGTGTCAGGTGCTTTACAAATATTACCTCAGTTGATCCTTACAACTTTTGGATGTAGGTGCTATCATTAACTCTATTTTACAATTGAGGAAACTGTGGCAAACAGAAATTGAGTGATTTGTCAAGGTCGCACAGTTAGTAAGTGTCTGAGGCTAGATTTGAACTCAGTTGTTCCTGACTCCAGACCCAATGCTGTAACCACCTAGCTCCCATTCACAGATATTGAATCCTGTTTTCTATGTGGTTAAAGTAATAAAGTTGGACATTTTTTCATGCTTTTTATCAGGCTGCTGTGCTTTAAAATTAGAAGTAAGCAAAAGCATAGCAAAAGATACAAGACTGTATGGAGGTCAAAAACCATTCCATTTTAGTTGGTTTTAGTTGGTTTTAAAGGAGAAATGAGAAAACTGATAAAAGACCATTTCAAAGATAACACTTCTACCTCGTATCAAAACCTGTGGGGGGCTGCCAAAGTATGTCTCTGAGCAAATTTATAATCTTGAGTGCTTACATTAATAAAAGAGAAGAAGTTTAATGAATTCCATTTGTGCCTAAGCAATACTGGAAAATAAACAATTATATTTCCATGGATGGATTTATAAAAAGGGAGAAATCAAGCTTTAAAAAATAGGATAGAAAATGAAACACACACATACACATATACACACAGAGACCCACACCAACCCAAAGCTATTAGGTAGAACCAAGAACTGATTTTTAAAAGCTCAGTAAAATTGGGGAAAACTTAGTAGACAATGAGGGGAAAAAGAGACTGTAAATAAAAATGAATAATATTTGAAGTGGAAAAGATTAAGATAAAAAAAGAACCCGTGACTAGCATCAGGAAATATTAATGGCTATGTGCTGGAATGGAGGAGTATTTACTAAGCTCTTTATTATCAGAATGGACACAACAGGAAATTAGTAGGTAGTAATTAGAGGAAAAAATTGGTGTTAAAATTCCTTTTCTTTCTGTGAATCCGTGATCTCATTCATGGAGATAGAGGTCCTTCCAAGGTTATCTGTTCTACTGTTATCTCTGAAGTCTCATCCTGGGTGATACAAAGTCTGCATGTATAATATAGTGGAAAGGAAGACTCCACCATCTCTGGAGTTAGGGAATCTGAGTTCCAGTCTTGTCTCTTGATGCTAAAACTTGTGATTTTGGGCACATCATTTAATCTCTTTGGGACTCACTTTCTTCATCTGTAAAATGAGAGGGATGGATTGAGGTTCTTTCCAGCAATAGATTTATGGTCATCTGTTCTTTCATAAATTCCTCTCTAGGAATTTCTGTTAAAAATAAAAATGTGGCTTTGATGGCAAATTCTCCCAAATTTTAGAAGAGCAAATAATTCATTTGTATAGTCATTCAGATATAAATAGAAAGATGGAAGGCCACCCCATAAATTTTTATGGAAGAAAATATGCTGTTGATTTTTGGTAACTTGAAAAGAAAATTATAAACCAATTTTTCCTAATCTAAAAAAACCCCTTATTTTGGACTGTACTTATGATTTTGTTGGTGAGGAGCACTCCCAGCCAGGATGTTTCCTCTGTCAACACAGATCATTGCTTTCTCTACATTTTAAGGAGTTGTCTGGGGCCATATTGAGTCACCCAGCCAGTGTTTCTCTGGGTCAGGACCTGAACCAAATGAGATTTCAAAACTTCTTGTCTTTTGCCTCTTCCTGTGTCCCCAGCTTAGCACAGTGCTTGGCTCATAGTAGAAACTTTCAAAAGTGCTTATTGATCAGTTGATTCCTACCTCCAAGGCCAGTTCTGTATATAGATGCAAAAACAGAAAAAAATGGCTTTCTGGCACACAACACATTAAGCACTTTTTGCATTATGACTAAGTGGTGTCTATACCAAGTATGCACTGGTTCATTATTAGAAAAACTGTTGATATTTAATTCAGGGAGCATTTATTTTAAACCCTTTCTCTTTGCCAAGCTCTCCACTGCACCATATTTGTAAAGCTTTCTTTCCATGGTCCCCATCATATTCTCTGCCACAAAAGCTTGTGTTTTCAAGCATCAATATTCCTATAGTGATGATTATAGGCTGTACAATATGAAATGTCAAGGTCTCTGAAGGATCAGAACTGCTTTTCCCCACAGGGCAATGGAGAGAGGACAGGTGTGGGTATAAGTAAGAGGCAGCATTTTTATCAACGCTGACTTTGTTCAAGAAGTGACGTAAAAGATCTTATGGTTGGAAAGAAAGGTGGACTGGTGACTTGTCATCAAAAATTGAGATGGTAAATTAGTTGAGCAAATAGATTTGCATGATAAAAAATAAAACCCTTAAAATATTTCATTCTTATGTATGCACAGTAGAGATAAAGAAAACTTAAAAAGAAACTCCATTTATAACATCAACTGAAAATCAGATGCTAGCAATTCTGCTCTGCTGCACCCTGTTTTGGTCGCGATGATCTTTCTTAGTGCAACTGAATAGACTAGAATTGGAAAGGAGCGGGTAGATGGCTCAGTGCTGCACCTGAAGACTGGGAAATTCATTTTCCTGAGTTCAAATCTGGCTTCAGACACTTACTAGCTTTGTGACCCTGGGCAAGTCACTTCACCCTGTTTACCTCAGTTTCGTCATCTGTAAAATGAGCTGGAAATGACAATGGCAAAGTATTCCAGTGTTTTTGCTGAGCAAACCCCAAATGGGCTCATGAAGAGTCAGACACAACCAAAAGTACTGAATGTTAACAACAATAAAGAGTTGGAACACTCTCCTGGGCATTCTGGTATTCTTTAAGTCTTTGTGATAGAGTTCAGTCTTGAATCTCCACCCAAAGGAATCCTTATAATATTCTCATAGAATTGTGTTATAATGAGAGATATAGGTAGAGATAAAGCATTTGTTAAATACTTACTATCCAAAGGGAATCTTAAAATAGCTTCATAGAACTATGTTATAAAATGCTTACTATGTGTCAGACACTTAGAAGATGTTGAGCATCTCTTATCTCCATGCCTTTGCAAAGATGAAGTTGCTCCTGTCTTGTGTTCATTCCTTCCCTATTGTCTCCTCTTGGAATCCTTAGTTCACTTCAAAGCATAGCTTGAGTTTCATCTCCTACATGAAGCTTATCCTTGTTCTCCAGTTCACCTCTCTACCTTTTGAAGATCCTTTGTACTATTTTTACATGTTGTTATATGTGGACATGATATTATATACCCCCCCTAAAAAACTCCAAATCAAAACTAACATGATAATTCTTTCAGAGCAGGGACTGTTTAATATTTTTTCTTTGTAATCCAAGCACCTTTCATATAGTAGGCATTTTATAAATGTTGATTGATTGAAATGAATTGAAAATTCCAAATATTAAGGTCATAATTATGCAATATAGGTGATTTGGATTATTTCTAAGTAATTAGGTGAATTTGACTGGTAATTCCAGTCATTTGAGCCCAAAGTGAAGCCATCTACACTTTGCTAAAGAATAGGGGAAGCACCATGTTGTCTTTATGCTATAGAGATAGAGTGAGTTGGGATCATTTGGGCTGAATTATTCAATTCATCCATATATCAGTGAACATAATCTCGTCTCTTGTTTAAACAGTACCATATTTCCAATTTAAAATGTATTGGAACTTGGAGACTCATTATCTTCTGATGTTGTTTGTGGAGATGTCAATGAAAATTATGCATGCATAGTATATCTGGGCTCCCCGAGCCAAAGGGATAAGTGAGAAAAGTGATTTTTCTGGGGAAACACCGTCTCGTAAGCTCTATGAGATGGTGACTGATAAAGATACCAAAAAATTGTCATAATCTTTGAACCTCTTGGCCCTTCTGTTGGTCCATCTCTACCCCATCCTCTATCCGCTCTTTGCTATGATTCCTCATAGGGTAAGAATACAGTGACATTCCCTCTACTATTCTGTGCAGTCTCACCTCTTGAGGGAGAGAAAGAGAGAGAGAGAGAGAGAGAGAGAGAGAGAGAGAGAGACAGAGAGAGAGACAGAGACAGAGAGGGAGAGTGTGTGAGTGTGTGTGTATGTGTGTGTGTGTGTGAGGGTGTGACCAGTGGACATGCCTCATAGCAATTGGGGAACCCAGGCCTAAGATAGACTCTAGAGCAGTGACTTCAGAGTCAAATAGAGATTGATCCCTGTGGGCCACATATTGACTAAGAAAACTACAAATGAACATTATCCATATTTTATTGCATTTTCATTTATTTTGTTAAATATTTTCTAATTAAATTTCAATCTGGTTAGAACAGCATTTCGTTGAGAGTGTTATAACTCCATTTTAACCCCTGCCCCAGAATATTTGAATTGTATACACACACACATACACACACACACACACACACACACACACACACAGTTTTTTACTATTTGATGGGGATAGTGAGGTAAGTTAGAATCATGTTACTTTCCCTCGTCGATATTGAAAAAACAACATTCTTTTGGAATATATTTTAGACTGAATGCTTTCCCAAGCTCTCCTTTAATCTTGGAAAGTTCACCTTCAAGATCATGGTAATCAGTATATGGATCTCTATGAAACAGATGGTCTTTTCTTCCTTCCTCACTAGGTACACACAGTTAATTGTCCAACTGAGAAAGGCTTAATTTCGCTGGCTTATATTGGAGAAAAGCTTATTGTCGGCAGCTCTCTCTCCCTGGCCTTTCTTTGCCAGAGGCTCTGCTCCAGCAGGAAAACTTAAAACCTTGTTCTGTAGAATTTTGGGAAGTTGGATTTTTCAAGGGACTTTTTCAGTGTTTTTCAAATACCATGAATTTATAAAGAGTATTTGTGTGTGACATGTTATGCTAGAGGCCTCTGTATCATCCCTGCATCTGCAGCCAGAGATTTCCTTCTGTCTTTTGGATAATGTCTGCATTAGTGTCATGCAGATAAAAAAACTGATTTTACTACTGACAGAACTTAAGGATTTTAAAATATAAAAATGACTGAGAATTAGAAACTTGCAAGAACACATTATTATAACTAATTATTAAGCTTATGTGAAGGCCAAGTGGTACTGAGTAAATCTTATCACTTAGAGTGGTGGAGTAGCTATTTCACATCAGTGGAAATATACAGAAGCCAGGCAGCTGAGAAACCATTGATGCAATGGAAAGATAAAGAGTGGGTGGAATACCCAATCAGCTCCAGGCAGGTCAGTGACTGGCATACTGCATCCAGGCTTTCATAAGACCCTTGTATTTCTCCTTCATTGCCTCTGCCCTTTTAATATTTTGGCTATGTTTTTAAAGTCCAAACTCCAAAGCGTGGGACAAGTTTTTTTTTCTCTCTCTTAAAAATAATCAAAAGTGGTAACACATTTGCATAGATAACATTTGAATTGTTAATTCACATTACCCACTCCCTATCAAGGATATGTCATTTTTAATTAAGAACAAAACAGAGTGGATATTCAAAATTAGAAATGATTATAAATGCAGATGACAATCAGAGACATCGGATGTTGGTGTTATTAATTGTTAAATTTTAAAACTTTTTTTTTAAAAAATAGTTTCATAGGATGGGCAGGTGTGGATGGAGTTGTGACCCACATTGTTGGTCCTGAATCAGTGAGATCATAGATTTGTTGGGTATTTGAGAGCACCAAGTGGGCATTCTTTCTCTATCCTGTGTCCCATTCTTTTAGAAACTGACAGAAATTTTCATCTTACTGAGGGCTCCCACCTATACTATATTACAGTATCCTTGAATTTCTGAGCTGGAAGATACCTCAGTGGACATCTAATCCATACACCAACAGGAATGTCCTATATAACATATCGCCCACAAAGTGGTCATCCAACCTCTGCCAAAAATTGCTGATTGAAGGGTGACCTGCTTGTCTCTCTCAGGTCTCTTGAGGCTTTTTCTAGTTGTTGGGTGGTGCAGTGGGTAGAGTGCCAGGAGTCTGGGAGACCTGATTTCAAGTTTGACTCTAGACATTTACTAGCTGTGTCACCCTAGTTGAGTCATTTAACCCAGCTTGCCTCAGTTTCCTAATATGTAAAGTGAGTTGGAGAAGAAAATGGCAAACTGCTCCACTAACTTTGCCAAGAAAACCTCAAATTGGGTCACAAATAGTTGGACATTTCTGAACAACAACAACAACTAGTTGTTAGGAAATTTTCTTTTCTTATCTCAGCAGAAAGAGACAATATGCTGTATAGTTGATGGAGAGCTGGCTCTGAAGTCAGGGAGATGTGGATTCCAATCTGGCGTATGTCACTTATTGGCTGTGTGACCCTGGGCAAATCATGTAGTCACTCAGTGCTTCAGGAAATGATGGATGTAGAGAAAGTATCAACCTGCTTTGGTTTAGGGACTCCAATCATCTGGGAATTCCTTATACCAACAAAATCACAGGTTTCCACCCAAACCTAACTTTGTCTCTGTAATTTCTTCCCAAGACTCTAAGTTCTTCCCTCTGGAGCCAAACAGATCAAATCTTTGCTGCTGCATGGAGAGGTTATCATGTTCCCACTTAGACTTCCTTTCTCCATCCTTATGGCCTTCATCTCATCTTCCCATGATTTGTTTTGTTGTATGTTCTTCATTCTTGAAGAGTACCATGACATCAGCAAGGTGATACCTGGACTTGCAAGTGAATTGGATTTAAGTGAGACAGGGCTGTAAAAAGTCTCCAGTCTCAGGTTCTCCACCTGGGTCCAGTGGCATGATGTATAGACCAGGATAACTGGAGAAGGTTCTGGATGCAGTGGGAGAGGAGAACTTGACCTTTTTTAAGTTAAGGTCTTTCTTTGGTCCCTGTTTGACTGAGGCCACACCCATTCAGTGATTAAGGCTAAGTTAGAAATGAGATAAACTATGACTTCTTTTATCTAGTTTAAAAGAAAAAAAATCCATCTGGGAGGGAAAGATGCTTAGGGTTTCTGGCCAAAACAGAAACAATTGCTATTTACACTTACTCCTAGCCATCAAGTCCCAAACTGTGACCTAGTAAGGCTTGGGCTGGGACCTATCATGGACCAGTCAATCAGAGGTGTAGTGATTTGGATTTAAGGCATGGTATGGAACTACTGGTCATATTGGTTACCTTCTTAAGACTGTTTAGCAAAGATTTTCCCAAACTCACTTCTGAAGCCAGTGTTCCAAATGTGGCCCAAGGGCAGAGTACTTTTAAAATGAGATTTGGTTTGCAAGAACTTTTTATTCCTTTTTTCTTCTTTTTCAATTTACCAAGGTAAAATAAATCTTTTGAACCTTATGGTTGACTTTCTTGAGGTTTTCCATTGACAAACATGCCAAATGCTGCAAAATTCTATCTGTGGATTTTCTATAGGGCTTTTGTTCTGGGTAGTTGTATAGTGAGTCTATAATAATGGAGTGAAATACTTTTTTCTTTTTAAAAAACGGATGTTTAGATTCATTTCTGATAGTCAAGCCATTTGGCCAGTAATAAACTTATTGATCAAAATCCTTTCCTTCCAGGGAGGGCTTGTATTTGGAAGAATACTTTGGCCAGCTTCAGTATCAGAGAGCTCTCTGTGGGCTCAGGACTGTGTGTGTTCTAGTGGCAGTTTTGCATATTGGGGAGATTTATGGGCACTGCTCCTGGCTAATGGGCACTATCTACATAAAATTTCTGAATATTGATGAGTCCCCTAAATAATCAGCTGATATTGCCTCCTCACTGCATTTCCTTTGGTGAGTCATGAATTATTTCTGATCCATTGTACTTAAACAGTCCAGCTGCAAATTATATTTAATGTAAATTGAACACAACTAGTATTTTCTGCCAGAGATCATCTGATGTAGACTGCTAAACAGCATAGGGCAGTGAATTTGGTGTACACATTGGGTGACTTGTAGCACTCTCATTGTGGAGTGGAAGTTTGACCTTGGAGTCAGGAATCATAGGTCTACAAGGGACCATCTGGGTGACCTGAAGCAACCTGTTTGGATTTTGGGTTCAAAGACTCAAAAAGTAGAAGTAGGAAGAAATATTTGGCTTCCCCACTTTACAGATAGACAGGCATTAATAGAAGTTAAATGACTTAGGATCATAGGACTAGATTTAGAGCTGGAGGCATCTCAGAGGTTATCTACTCTCTTCTGATTATTTTACGGAAGACACACACCCTTCACAACCTGTCTCCTTGCGTTTCCAGTTGAACTGCACCCTATGTACTTTCCAGTCCAGGGACACTGGGATTCTTCCAGTTCCTTGAGCACTGGACTCCATCTCTTGATGTTTGCCTTTTCCCTTACACGCCTGGAATTCTCTCCCTCTTCATTTCCCTCAAGTCTCAGTTAAAATCCCATGTCAGTGACCAATAGTCTGAGGCACTGAGTGTTTAAGTGACTCATCCAGTGTGTGTCACAAGCAGGATCTGAACCCATGTTTTCTTGACTCCAAGGACTGCCTGGCTGCCATGTTAGTTGATGCAGTGGTTCCAAATTCTTTCTCATTTTTCAAAGGATCCATCAGAAACTGCCCTAAGAAAATCCATGGCCCCATAAACCATTGGAATCCCCTCATTCTTAATACAGTACACTTAATGAAGACTGGTGTATACAGAGAGATCACAACTTAATTTTTGGTTCCTTCTTTTTTTGCCCCTCAGTACACAGCTAAGAAATTAAGAGCCCAGTGGGCTAATATTGAATAGGATAACAAAGAGGGCTTATTTACTTGAGAAATCAGATTTCTCAGGAGTTTTATGGAGGTTATAAGGAGTTGATAACAAAAGCTTCATTTAAGTTGCTTTCTAACCTTGTTGCCCTCCCCTCCCCCCTTTCCCATAACCTCTTTTCCCCAGCACATGTGTAGGGAATTGAGATTCTACTTTTCCTATTATGCGTTGGCAGTAATCTTTTCCCTAAAAATGTTTATATTACAAAATCAAGCTGGTGATGTGAGCAGCCAGTGATCTATGGGGCTATTGATGTGAATTGAATTTGCAGAGGGAAAATGGGATTTGGTTTGTTGTGTGAACTGATAATGAGTTAGCCCCTACTCTGTTTGTAACGGTCAGTCATTGTTTTCTCCTGCAATATGAACATTAGGTTGATTTTTTTTTTGAGGTGAGAGCAAAAAGAAACCTGAAAACCAACACATAGTCAAAGCAGCTGGATCAAAGATAAGGGAATTGAATTCAGATGGTGAGCACTGGTTTACAAAGACAAAATCAAAATATTGTCTTTTCCCTCAGGGAGCTTATGTTCAACTGCTCAACTAATAGTTTGGTTTTGTCTTTGTATACCAGGGCCTAACACATAAAATGTGTTCAATAAATGCTCACTATCTGAATTCAACTTCCTTATCTTTGACCCAGCTGCCCTAAATTCTTCATATTTGTCTCTTGGGGGCAATAATCTTTCTATACTTGGTTCGACCATTTACCAGTTTAGGGAACTTGCTTCATTTCCAAATTTTTTACAAAGCCTTTCTGACCCTCTTACGAAAACCTCTCTAAAGAAAGCGGATCAAGCCTTACTTCCCCAAACCAATAGCTGATTCAGTCTTCCTTTTCATAGAATGAATTGAGGATTTTGGGCAGTGTAGACACCGGTGAGTTGAAGGACAGCACATCAGTCCTTTCAATGGATCTTTTTTTTCACATATGCTCAGAGTTAGGAGGGACCTCAGAGACCATCCAGCCCAAGTCAGGCATAAACACGATCTCCCCCTAAGCACTTATCCAGCCTTGGCTTCAAGGGAGGCAGGGCTCCCCTCTAGGGAGGCAGGGCTCTCTTCCTCCAGAGAGAACCCATTCCATTTCTATTTTCCTTTAGTGTGTTTTCTCTTTAATCCAGGCCCATTTTGATTCCTACCCCCTTCAACCCATTGTTGTTTTTTTGCCTTTTGGGGCCCATCAGAACAGGGGCCGTTAGATGGTGCCATAGTGCACAGAACACCAGGCCCAGACTCAGGAAGACTCATCTTCCTCAGTTCATATCTGGCCTCCGACTCTTAACTGTCTGTGTGACCTTGGGCAAGTCACTTGACCTGATTTGCCTCAATTTCCTCATCTGTGAAATGAGTTGGAGAAGGAAATGGCAAACCATTCCAGTATCTTTGCCACAAAAACCTCAAATTGGGTCAAGAAAAATTAAATGTGAAGGAAATAACAAATGTGTAATTCCTCTTCCTAAGGCAGCCTTTCATACACTTTAAATGCTTTCTCTATCTAGTAGCAACACATTCTCTCACCCCACCCCCCTCAAATATGTTATAAAAATTAGCTCATCTTGGGGCTTCTATCTTTATTCTATCAGTATTAGATGTAGTTGAGATTATTTTATTTAGTGCTAATCACTGACAATGTGTTTTCTCTTGCCAAAATGAGACAAAGGATTCAGATGGTTAAACAGGTAAATCAAGCCAAGACTTTTACCGTGTTTTCATTATCTGGAGAGATCAGTCAAAGGAGAGCTCAAGGCCTGGATTCTCAGGATGATTTCATTATTTCTCTGTTTAGTTTTGCCAGTGCAAAGCAGATCACATTGTTCTAGATCTCACTGTTTTTCATAGAAACACAGAATCTCAGCCTCAGGAGTCAAGTGAGGTCAAGTCAGCAGTTGTTTATTAAGTAACTCTTATGTGCCAGGCATTGTGCTGAGCACTGGGGAGACCAAAAAAGGCAACCCTACCCTGCCAAAAAACTGCTAAAAATCAACCTAGCCCCTGAACTCAAGGAGCTCACAAGTCTAAATGGGGAGACGACATGCAAACAGCTATGTACAAACAAGCTATACACAGTCAGAGATACAGGATAAATTAGAGGGAAAACATTATGGAGGACTAGAAAAATCTTGAAGAAAGGGTTACTTCTGGCTGAGATTTGAGAGAAGACAGAAAATGGAGATGAGGAAGGATAGAATTCTAGGCATGGATGATAGCTGGTGAAAGTAGCCAGATTCTGGAGATGGAGTATTGTTCTCTTTGAGAAACAACAAGGAGTCCAGTGTCACTGACAGGGACCTCTGGCACCTTCTAATTTAGTACAGATGTGAATTAGTTTCCCCCTTTCTATCATCTCTGATAAGTGAATCCATCGGTAAACATCAGTGTGACACCTACTATGTTCCAGGTACTGTCCTGAATCCAAATGGTCATCCAGGCCTCTTGAACTCTCCTGGTCTACTTTGAGATCATTCGAATTGTTAGGAAGTTCTTCCTTCCATCAAGTCTAAATTTGTGTCTTTCTGTTTCTGCCCTCTGCCCCTAATTCTCCCTCTTGGGTCAAAATAAAACAAATGAAAAACCCTCTTAGGTGCCATCGCTGGCACATAGCTATCATGGATGTGGAATACAGCGTTATTTTTGATGACTGCCTTCTAGTCTGGGGAATGTTGTTCATAGATTCTAGTCTCCATCCCTTCAGTCTACTACAAGACTGAAATGAAGATGGCACAGTGAAGACAGAAGGGAAGATAAACCCAATATCTCCATCCCCCCAAAGCTAAGCCAGCTCAATTCTCTGCTTAGTACTTTTCTGACAATAGCCCAGTGTTGACTGGTCTGATCAGGGTTGCACCAGTCCCCTTCCTGCTGTCTGACTCCCCTTAAATGCCCTCATTAGCTGCAGACCCTGGGGATTGTGCCAGTACTTTCCACTCAGCCCATGGGGGAGATGCACAGGGGATCCACCAAGCACCACACCTGTGCCCTCTCCTGAAGCAAAACCACTTTATCCCTATGAAAGTGACAAGGAAACTTGGGAGGATGTCAGGAAAAGAGTAAACCAGGTTTAATTAGTGGCACACATATGTCAGTAATGTGTTTCTGTGGTTTCAGCTTTTCTTGATTTTCAGTCTTTTTTTTTTTTTTGGAAAGCACATGACTTCAGCACGTATTTTAGAAACATTTACCCCTTTGATTGGGAAGATTACCTTATTGAATTTTGGATCTCATAGATAAAAGTTCAGCTTTCATTAAATAACAGGAATCTTTTAATCATAGCAGTGATTCCCCTGATCTGAGACCACTATTTTATAGTTAAATTGAAGGTGGCTGTTTCATATCCATTATGTAAAACACCATGTGTACAAATCCCACAAATGAGGAAATTGAAGTTTTCACTTGTTGATTATTTTATGCTACACTGTTACATTTATTCCATAACAATATTGGCACTCAGTGCAAGTTGTGTGGATTATCAAAGAAGAAATTGCAGCATATAACTAAAAAATATGGTGACGTTATTGAAATTGTATAGCACCTGTGGGAGAGTGGATTCCACCAACTCTGTGTGTGTGTGTGTGTGTGTGTGTGTGTGTGTGTGTGTCTTTTTGGGGGGAGGGGTTTGATATTAATATCATTAACATTATACTCTCTAGCAAGGGTTGATAAAAGCACGAACCCTGTATGATCCGGAAGATACACTGGGTCATATTATTCCATTTCTTTTCTGGGATAAAGACATCTTAACAGACCAACGTATATGTCTGAGAGACCCAAAACTGTAGTTTGACAAAACTAACAAAACAGACTGACAAATTATATTGCTTAGAAATACTCTACAGAAACCAATGCAGACAAAAATATTGCACTAGTGACATTTTAGCAAGCTTGGGGACTGCAACACCCCTGGGAAGTAATGCTTTCATCCAGCGATCTGCAGAATTTGTTAATGTTAAAAAGAGATTCTTAGTCTAGGCAAGACTGAGAACCACTGGTCTGTGATACACTAGCACTTTTAATATTTACTATTTCAATATTTACTATTTCTGATAATTCCTGATTGATGTGGGCAAATCCTCAGGCTTCTAGTAGAAAAAAAAGGGCTCATATCTTGATTTTATTGGCATCTCCAGGCTTCTGACTCTGAGTCACAGGTAAGCTACGTACTTAGTCCTTTTTGTTGATTCTGGTAAAAGTGTAATAGAAAAGGGATGTGTAAGTACTCTTTTCTGGGCCTGAATATCATGGACATTTTTATTTATATATTTTGTTGTATCATCTATCTTCATATACCTCTCCCAGAACTACCTCTGATAACAAAGAATGTAAAAGAGAAAAAAAAGACCCACTTCAGCAGACTAACCAACACATCAACTAAATTTGCCATTGTATGAAGAGTTCCATTGGGTATAATTTTTATTGGAATTTTAAAAGGATTTTTTTCTATACTTACATTTTTTAATACTCGTTCTCATCTCATCTCATTCTCTAGACTATTACCCTTCCATCCCCAACAGCTACCTTGTTCACCTAGGGATGACTAATTGATGAGTCTTTTTAACCCCTACCTTCAACTTTCTAACTCTTTTTTATGTTCTATCCTTCCCCATTAGAAAGTGAGTGCCTTGATTGTTGGGACTGTTTTGTTTTTTGTATTTATATCACTAATATTTAGCATGGTGCCTGGTACATAGTAAACAATAAAAGTTCTGTCAATCTACCTTCCTGTTTGCCTATCATCTATCCATCCATTTGTTTATCCATTTCTCTCTCTCTTTTTAATCTCTCCATCCATCTATGTTTATCTTATCTATCAATTCATCTATCCTATTTATCTGTCCATCTATGTCTATCCTATCTAATCCATTCATCCATACTATTTATCTCATCTATCCACCTAATCATCCATCCTATTTATCTATCCATCTATCTGTATCTATCTTATCTATCTCTAATCTATCCATCCCTCTATCTATGTCTATCTTATCTATCTCATCTGAATGTCTATCCATCTATCTATCCTATTTATCTACTCATCCATCTATCTTATGTTTATCTATAATCTATCTATTCATCTATCCATCCATCAGTCTATGTCTATCTTATCTATATATTGCTCTATCTTTCTATCTACCTCTGTTTGTCTATCTCAGCATAGTATGTAGTAGGCAGACTACTTAAATTGGAGTTAAGGTATGTCTATATCACTAGTTCCCTGAACCTCTGTTTCCTCATCTCTAAAATGGAAAAACAAGACCTGAGCTAGTGAAGTTTTTGTGTGCATGTATGTGAATATGTATGTGTGCATGAGGTTCACATGAGATAATTTATGTGAAGCACTTTAGGACCAAAAGAGTTCCATAAATGTAAGGTCATATTATGCCCAGGAGTTTTCTTTATTAACATTAAATTACTTTGATGGAGTAAGCCATGGGTCCATTGCTTATATATAATGAATTTAGACCCTATTTTAACAAAAGTTAATTAACAAAATTTAACAAAAATAAATATCTTGAATTTATGTAAGACCTTTCCCCTTTCCAAGTTTAAAGTATTTATTTGGGGGCTAAGATAATGACCTGCTTATCCTTAAGGACTTAACTTGTTTCCTGTGAGTGACTTATGAACCTGCTGATACAGTTTCTTGAAGGATGCTTTGCTAGATATAACTTGTTAAAATTCAGCTTAGTATAAGTTTAAAAACACACAAGCCATACCTTTTCTCTAGCATCGCAATTTAAAAATTTTATTGACTCCATTGGAAATGCCACATTCACTTTCTAAAACTTCCTTCCCATAATCGCCACCTTTCTAACAGAGGGAAAAAGCCCTTACCCAGTTTAGCAAACCTGACCAATACAGCTGACACCACTGAGAGTGTGCAGACATCCACATCTGTTGTCTCAGCTTCTTGAAGGACAGGGAGTCTTTTCCATCTTCTGTCCTCTCATACCCACGTAGATTTCCCTGTTTGATCTGGGTTCTGTTGTCTTGATTTATATCACTGTTCTTATGTGTATATGATCAAAGGGCCATAGAAATCAAGATGGAAAGGACCTTTGAAGTATTTTAGTCCAATTCCTTCATTTGACACATAAGGAAACTGAGACCTAGAAAGTCTGAGTTATCCATGGTCATTCAGAGATTAAAAGACAGAACAGGGATTCGAACTCAGGTCCTCTGACTTTAACACAGCTGGTGGCACCATAATATACAGAGAGCTGGCCCTGGAGTCAGGAAGACTCATCTTCCTTAGTTCAAATCTAACCTCAGACATTTACTGGCTGCATGATCCAATCCTGGGTCAGTCACAACCATATTTGCCTCAATTTCCTCATCTGTAAAATAAATTGGAGAAAGAAATGGCAAACCACACCACCATCTTTGCCAAAAATGTCCCAAATAATATCGCAAAGAGTCGAACAGGTCTGAACGGACTGAACAACAACTATCTCTGACTCTAGATCTAATAGAGGGCTTTAAGCAGAGAACAGACAGCCACCTGTCCGATATGCCTGGAGGGTTTACTTTCAGGTCAAGGCTGAGCTCAATGGCTTCTGAAGACCTTTTCTACTTGTACACTCCCTGGACCTCTTTCCATTGGCTCATCCATTTATGGGCAGTCTTCATTTTTATTATTCTTCAGTTCTACTTTCTTTGTTATGTATCAGTTCCTCTATTTCTTTCCATGTTTCTCTTGATTTCCTCTGTTGGTTGTTTCTTACAGAATGGTTACATCCATAACAATCTATCTGTAACCACTGCCTGAGAGAAGAGCACCCACTAGGTTTCCATTTTCCATAAGGAATCTCAGTTTTTTCAAGTCTCTAAAACTTAACCTCTTTAAATTTTTTTAAAATGTTAACTTGGTAGTCTGGAGTTTTTTCTTTTTCTTTTCTTTATTTTTAAATCCCTGAAAAGAACTTAAGCATTCAGATTGTGACTCCTCTGGGAAACATAGGACTTCATATATTAAATAACTTTCCTTCCCTGACAATTCGTTAGTAGCGGAAAAGAAGTAGTGTTTTTGGGTGCTCACTTGAGTCGCCATTATGAGTTTGTAGGTACTTGCCTTTCAATGAAATGCATAATGGAAATAGCTCAGAATGGGAATCAAGAGTATGATTCCAATGTAGAGTAAAACTGATGCTATCCCTGATTGCTTTATAGATGAATTACTTCATGACGGCCCATTTCCCAATAAGGATTTTTCAAAAACTAAAAATGCATTTTTCTGTATTTTAATCATCCTTCCTGATGGCACCAAAAAAGGAAGGCCAAAATCTGCCTCCCCCCACCCATACACACACACTTTCATAGTAATAGTAGAAATTGCTTATTGCTCAAAAATCTATATTTATCTTCTGCTCTTCCATTAAAAATGGATTTTGTTGAGTAGATTACATTTTTATGTTTAACATAAGGTATAAAGGCATAAAATGGGAGGGAAAGGTCACCTGAAGGCAGCCATTTTCATCTAAAACATGGTAGTTTTGAATCCATTCATAGGAAGAAACTGGTAATTTTCAAATGAGAAATGGAAGGAGGATGATGTAAGTGATCTGAGTTCTGCCTGCAAACCTGAGGTAACAAATTTCTTATAATGGTGAGAACTACCAAGATGGGAAAACTAGGTGGCACCATTGTGCACAAAGCACCAAGTCTGAAGTCATAGGATTTATCTTTCTGAGTTCAAATCTGGCCTCAGACACTTACTGGCTGTGACCCTGTTTGCCTCAGGTTTCTCATCCCTTAATTGAACTGGAGAAGGAAATGGCAAGCCACTCCAATATCTTTGCCAACAAAACCCCAAATGGGGTCAAAGTATTGGATTGAAGCAACTGAACCACCCCAAGCACCACCGAGATGAGACTTTCCAGATATATTTGGTCCATGAGTGTTGGAATAAAGACAAGCCTAGTGTTTCTGTCCTGTGCCTTTGGTGGACCATGGCTTTGTTCCAGTGCATGCTCCCTCATCTCTATTTTTTCCAATCTCCAGATTCTTTCAAGACTTTCAAGTTTTTTGTACCACCAGCTACAGAAAACCTTTCCTGAGCCCTTTAGTGCACTCCTGAAATGATCACAGTTCTATTTATCTGCTTACAAGTTGTATCTTCTGGTAGAAAGTAAGCTTCCTGAGGCCAGGAACTTTTGTTTACTTTGTGTAAACCCCAAATCCTATCAGAAGCCCTGGAATAGTGGGGTTTTTAACAGATATCTGTTGGATTACATTGCATTTTCTACTCAGAGAGGGACTGGATAAAATTGATTTATTTTTTTCACATGAATACCATCTCCCCTGTTCCCCCATCTTCTTTCTTCACCACCCATTGAAGTCAGTGGAGTTAATGTTTCTGGTGGGACTTAGAAATTAATAGCCAATGTGCAAGCAATCTTAATTTGTTTATGTGTTGTTTTTAACTAATTTATCAAGATTCATTTATTAAATGCCTACTCTATGCTGAGTGAATTTTTAAAAAATATCTTTGTGGTGCTTTTCTCTACAGCAAAACCCAGCCTAGACTTGCTTGTTCTGTTTGACTCTCCTAATTTTTTGGGTCAGATAAATGTTAGGAAGTTATCTGGGGCCACTGAGAGAGAACTGATGACTTTTCCAGGGTCATAAAGCCCAAATAAATAGCAGAGGTGAGGTTTGAACCCAGGTCCTAATACAGGCATCCATGCCATTCTCAGTTTACAAATCATAAGTCCAGATCTAGAAAAGGATCTTAGCTATCATTCAGTGAGGTTCCCTCACTTTATAGGCGAGGAAACTAAAGTGGACTTACCCAGTCATATGGTTTGTAAGGGGCAGTTAGGATTTGAAATCAGGTCCCATGACCCCCAATTCAGTGTTCTTTCTCAGCTGAATTTATCAGGGCCATTACAGCATCAGGGATTTGAAAGTGGAAGAAATGTTGGAGGTCATCTGGATCAATCACTTCATTTTATAGAGGAGCAAACTAGTCTGGTAGTGGTTCAGTGAGCTTCCCACCCAAGTAGCAAGGTAGGATTCAAACAGAGGTCCTTTGATTTCAAGTCAATATTTTTCTTTGTAATTTCCCTGCCTTGTATTTCTCCTCACCAAAGCATCCTGTGCCCCAGTGGCTAAAGTGATTTTTTTCAAATGCAGATCATTCCCCTACTCAGCAACCTTGAGAGGGAGGCTCCTGGTTGGTTACCTGTAGGATTCCTACAAACTCCTGTTATTTAAAACCCTTCACAACTTGACCTCATCTGATCTTTCCAACCTTATTATACCTTAAGAACTTGAAGGACCAGCCACTCTGGCCTTTCTGTCATCTCTCACCCATACAATACTTAATTTACTTCTCTCTACCTTTGCCTAGGCTGTGCCCCATGCCCCAAATGCTTTCTTTGCCACCCCTTAAGGCTTGGCCCAAGTACAATCCCCAGGGGGCCTTTTCTGAGCCTCCCTGCTGCTAATGAATTGCTTGCTCAATTGTCTAGTGCTTATTTTTACTTGTGGAGATGCCATGTTTCTTCACTAGATTGGGAGCATCTTGAAAGCAAGAAATGTTTCATTGTTTTTCTTTGCATTTGCAGTGCCTAGCCCATAAATGTTAATAAATTCTTGTTGATTGATTGTTTTTGTCTGGAGCTGTTTTGTCCTTAGGAGTGATCATTGGGAAGCATTAAGATTGCTGTGTATTGGCTTGAAGAAGCTAATTGCCCATGAAAGAGAGAGGACAGCTATCTGAGGTAATTGGAGCTTGACTGTTCATTGTGGAGGATAGAAGGTTCTAGAGATGGTGTGACTTCCCTCACACCTGGGCTGGATTTGTTTGCTATGAAGAATTAATTCAATTGAATTCCAAATTATAAGCTTTTAAGTACCTACTGTGTGTGTGTGTGTGTGTGTGTGTGTGTGTGTGTGTGTGTGTGTGTGTGTGATGCACTTCCCTCTGCTCTGGGGGATAGAGTAATTAAAAAAACCCATAACAACACAACACAGCTCCTGCCCTCAGGGAACGTATAGTTGACTGGGTTATCTTGGTAGTTGCTATCTCTAGTCTCCATAATTTATTAGTTAGGTCTGAGGATCCTATTTTAGAGAAAGTTGTAATCAGAGTATCGTGCAAATAGACAGGGTCTGTGCACCATGAATATTTAGACTTGTATTTTATTCTTTGGTGGAATTCTGTGAATTCTGTGTTTTTTAACTTAGTCTCATTTGCCCTGCCCTTTATTTCTACAGTGACTTCTGCTGGATTTGGGACAGTCAGCATGTAATTAGAACTTCTAATCAGATACATTTACTGTCACTTCTCTTTCACCGAAGCTAGCTACATTATTTCCTCTCACATAGACAGTCCCACCTTTTGTCTTGTTACACCACGATGCAGTGGAAGAGAACCAGCCTTGGAGCCAGGAAGACCCAGGTTCAAGGCCCATCTCTGAAACATATAGGCTATGTAATTTACTTGACCTTTCATTCTCTGCTCTGACAAATCTCTTAAGAGAATGAACAAAACCATGTTGATAGTTTTGAGGGAGACAGTATTCCCTCTGCCAGAAAATCACTGGTCCTGTTCCTAATCCCCATCCCCAGAGCCTACCATAGTTTTGGGATATTCTCTTTGTATACTTATATATGTCCTTATTACCTCCCTATTAGCATATAAAGTTCTTTTTGATTAGGCATTGTTTCACTTAACTGGTTTTGCAATTATAATTGCTGTAAGAACTTAATAAAGCCTGCAGATTGATTGACTTTCTAAAAAATTGATTCCATTGTTATAGCTCCCTGTGTGAAAGCTCCCTTCACCAATGCAAATCTATCATTTTTCTTCATCTGAGAGCTACCTGGCACTCTGAGAGGTAAATTACCTTTTCCATGATCCCAGAGCCAATAATATGTCGGAAATGGATTAGAAGCCAGTTCTTCTGCCTCCCAGGTTGTCCCCTTATCCACTCAGTAGTCAGAGGGCTGAATTTTGAACTGGACAACACGGATTTGCAGCCCTGACCCTTACTATTTCATACTACCTAGAAGATACTTATTAAATTTTGTTGGTTGGAAAATGGGAGAAAAGACCTTTTATAACCACAAATTTAAATCTTTTAAAAAAATATGTGGCACCTGCATCAAATATTAAATTCATAAAAGTTTTACATCTCATGAATTTAGGAGCCGATTAAAGAGCCCAAGATAGAAAGAAAGTCACCAGAAATTTTTATAGCCATTTTGTATGCATGATCACTGCCTTTAGCTGAAAAGTTGAAAAGGTCTCTGTGATGTAGTGTAGCAATAGCTTTGTGTGTTGACTGAGAACAGCATGAAGTGACAGGAAAGCAGTATCTCCTTAAAGTGGGCGACTAATATTATTTTTGTGATCCAAGGTATGAAGGAGATAAAAAGGGCAAAGGTTTACTGTAGCTTCTCTTGAAGGCATGTCTAGTTTCTGAAGTCATAATAAATGACAGATTAGGACTGATCTCCCTGAGATTTCTGTTGTTAACCAGTGTCAGGAACAGTCAATGCTTTCAGCTTTTGGCCCTTTGCATCCCATAGGTCACACTAGAGGAGTCAGGTAAGGACTGCCTCTGCCAAAAATCAGAATGTGGTTGTGGACAGTGTTTTGTTTCCCATTTTGATGGTGGATGGAGGGCAGCACTTTGAAGTAATGGATACTAAATCATGGGATGAGAGAAGTCCTTCACTCTGCATCCAGGAGGCTGGCATACTAAATAGTGGCTAATGATTGTTTGTTGGCCACTGAACAGAAGGAAATGGTTATTTGAATGTGCCCTGTGAACTGATACCACTGTTGGTAGGACATTTTTAAAAAGGCTGGAGAAGACATAGATTTGCAGTTCATGGTTCACTCTAGGGCTCTGAGGGAGAGTTACTGGCAGGAGAAAATTTTGGAGGGAAATATTTGTTTATCCCAGATGAGGTCACAAAGAGTCAGAACCTACTGAAAATGATTGAACACCAGTTAGCTTATCTGAGGAGGCCCAGGAAGTGAAAAGACTTGCTCAGGGTCACAACACATAGTAAGTGTCAGGGCCAGAGTTCTAACAGATCCTTTGACTCCAAGGTGCTCACTGTACTACACTGTCTCTTGTCTTGTCACAGTATGCAAGAACAATATAGCTCATAGAGCCACTGTCCAACTACCATCCCTTCTTATTTAACTACCAGCCCACCTCCATCTCTCATCTTATGATTTGGTGATATCTTTTCTGCTTCTAATTATGTCTGAATCTTATGGCTCACATGGCTGCAGCCTTTTCAGATCCACTGTCTCCTTGTTTCCCTCCAGGGCACCGGTAATTGTGATTCCTTGGAGCATGGTGGTAGTGGCCCATGGAGCACATAGCATCACCAGAAGAATGTGGGGATGGAAAGATGCGTTGGGTGGTTGGTTGGTTGGTTGGTTGATTTCATTAAAAATATGAGCTCCTTAAACACTTCTTACAAATTCATGTTGAGAATTAAGGTAGAGGCTGTAGGGGAAGGGAGGGTGACTCATCTGAGTTTGTGGATCTGCAGTAATTAGAGCAAAGGTTAACAAAGTACAACCAAATGGAGAAAATATGAAGACTATTCATCTTTAAGTAGCAAATTAGTTGTTTGCCAAGTGGTGCAGTTGAAAGTGTTTTGGAAATTATTTGTCTACTTATGTAGTATAAAGATCATACTCTTTTCTCTACCCTCATTTATAGAGAGTAGAGCAGACTCTTCATACTGCCAAGAGACCCAAGGGATTGGATTAAATTAATTCTCTGTCTCATCTATCACCTCTATCTCCAAAATCGTGTGATCTATGAGTGTAGCTTTTGTCAAATGATCAAATTTCAGTTGGTGGGAGGAAGGAAGGGAATAAGCATTTATAGACTGCCTCCTTTTGTCAGGCATTGTGCTAAGCACTTTTTACAAATAATATCTCATTAGATCTTCACAATAATCATGTGAGGAAGGCCCTATTATTACCCATATTTTACAGTTGGGAAAACAGAGGCAAAAAGATTCAGCAACTTGCCCAGGCTCATACAAATGGTAAGCTCTGAGGTCAGATTTTAACTAGGTCTTCCTAACTCCAGGTTCTTTGTTGTATCCATGGTATCATGTGCTTGCTGTATAATTCTTCATCCATATTTTGACTCTTTAAGTGGGCATGTGCAATAGGATGTAAGAGATGACCATTCTATTTGATTGCAAGCCAGGGGAAAACCTTTTTGTATTTTTTTGTGATTGGATATAAAGCCTCTACAATTTTATTTATTAGTAGGAAAAATAAAACACCAGAATTTGGTCCCATTGCTGCCATGCTCTCCCCATCTCTGTGCTTTTTGTACTTGTTTTCTTCCATACCGGGAATAGACTTCCTCTAATTTTGGTTGCTTTTATCCTTTCTTATTCCTCTTGGGTGAAATCTGCTCTCCCTTCTCACAGTTCTTAGAGTATTGACTGTCCCAGGATCTCTCCTTGTACTTAGAGTTCTAGAATCAGAGTTAGAAGTGTTCTGAGGTCAAGTAATCCAATGCCCTCATCGGGTACCATAATCATTTGTGAACATCTTTCCTGTCATTGAATCATAAGCTTCTTGAGGGTAGAATTCTTGGCTTGTTTTATCTTCTCATCCTTAGCATTGAGCATAATGCCTTGCCCATAATAAATGCTTAGTCAATGTTTGTTGAATTGAATTAATGCCTTAATTATGCAAGAATAAATAGACCAATTTCCACAAACTACAAATGAATACTGGCCTCATGTTTCAGGAAAGCCTTTTCTCCTCCCCTGCTTCCCCCCAAATGTCTGGAATTCCTTCAGTCATGAGTTGAATGATGTATGTAATATATAACTATTTGGCTACACTTCTTTTTTAAAAATAAAAAGCCCCAAAGACTCATATGATCCAATATAGAACGGATAAAGCAGAATCAGGACTATAATCTACACAAAGACTACAGTAATGTAAATGAAAATGCCCTTTAAAGGCATCAGCATTCTGACTGAATGGAGAGATAGATCTTGGTACCTGAGGACTGGTGATGAAACCTAGCTCTCACAGTAGAAAGATGGTTGGCCACGACTACTGTAGACTACATGCATGGTCAGATAGGATCACAGCACCCGAGGGATTCAGAGCAGGGTGAGGACCACCTTCGTGCCTTTGGGCAGGTTTCATAACTTCCATGCCTATAAAATCTGGGGGTTAGATTAGATCATGTGACTGTGTGGATTTAACCAAAATTGATTCATTGGCTTGTTTCCTTACTTTCTTGGTTAAAAGGGAGTCTTTCTTTTGAATTGGGGAGCAGAGGTTGGTCACAGGTGGGCAAGAGTACATTATTGGGAAGTTGTTTTTGTAAAAGATAAAAGGCATCAATAAAGCTTTTAAAAGGCTAAAGCCCATATTAAATAAAGGGCATTACTTTCTTTAATCCATTGTAACTGTTTGGGGAGTCATCCTCTTCATTCTGCATGTGTGCCTTGGACAGTAATTAGAACAACATCTCTCTGTGAGGTTAGCACACTGAGCTGGCAGAAACTACACTGTGCCCATTTTGAATGAACTTGTCTCCTGGAAATCCCTCTATAAGATAGGGAAGGTTTCCCTGCAAGCCTCAAAAACATGCTCCTAGAATGGGATGTCTCATCTTATAGGACTACTATGGGTGTGTTTGTTTTGCTAGTGTAATGCTGTCAAAGCCTTGTTGAATGAGTTGATTTCAAGCTGTTGATATAGTTCCGACCTTGGCAGTTCTGTAATCTCCTTGAAGCTTTAGTGTTTGATTGCATTCCTTTGCCGGGCAAATAGTCAACTGTGCAAGTTATCTCAAAGTGAGAATATATCTAAAGCCTGTATTTATAACAGACAAGGTTCGGGGGAGTGCAGAGACCTTGTAAAATACACATATGGACTCATGGAATGTGTAATAAAGTCTTAACGTCTGCTGGTTGCAGACTGTCAGATTGGGGAATTTCAGGTATGATCTGGTCACTCTTTGAATCTAGTATTTTAGCAGGACAGAAAATCAGAGCCTGAGAAGTGCATTTTCTAAGAATTCTGGAATGAAAGCGGTAGTTTCTTTAGCGGAATTGTTTTGTGCTGATATTAAAAGTTGACTTTTAGCACCCATTCATCAAAAGGGATAATGGATGGAAAGCATTTTGTGAACCTTAGAGAATTAGATTATAGTAAACACTATCATCATTTTTTCTTGTTTTCAAGAAATAATTAGCTATGACTTTCCTGTCTCTATATCTATCTATCTAGAGTGAATGAATATACTCAAATGTTAGGACAATTTCAAATAAATTAAATATGTTTCTCTTTGTGATTAGATGATGCAGTCACAAAATTTGGTGAGCTCTAGTCCTGTAGTGTGGCCTGTGCTGCTCATTCTATAGCATCCCAAGTCTCTGAGTTGGAAGTGCTACCCATAGATAATAAGAATCCCTTCTATCACATCTTTAATTTATGATCATTTTGTAATTTTCCAATTGGAATCTTCCAATGGAGGAGGGAAACCCACCCTCTCCCAAGGCAGCTCATCTTCTGCGTTGAGCTCTGTTTTTCCTTCATGCCTAGCAAGAATTTGCTCTGCTGAGACATAGCACATGCTTTCCACATAGTAGGTACTTAATAGATGCTTATTGACTAAGTGACCAAAATGCCCACTCCCTCACTGCTGAGAGTGAAGCTGGATGCAGAGGAATTTAGGGGAAGCAGGAGGACCCAGTGTAGGAAATGATGTTCTTTTTGGATGATATTTTTGTGTGTAATGCAATTCAAATTTTCCCCCTTCATCTATTTGACTGCACGTTCAAAGTGTATGGACCAGATTTCACCTGCAGGAAATCAGGAGAAAATAGGAAATGGCCTTCCTGGTAGGGGGAATATTTTTAATGAAGGCAGCTCATGCTCTTCTGAGGCAGCCTCTTTCATTTCTGCACGGTTCCAGGCATTGGAAAGCCCATGTTTATTTAGTACCACTGTATTTCTGTTCATGGTTTGTAAGATTCTTTTTAGCTTTGTCAAAAACTAAATGATGGATTTAGAAGAGGAAAGGACCTTAGAGGTCATGGAGTCTAACCCTCTCATTTTTAAGGTGAGGAAACTTAATCGTGGAGAGGTAAAGCAGTGTGTGTGTACATATTTATGGAGAGAAAGAGAGAGAGAGAGAGAGAAAGAGAGAGAGAGAGAGAGAGAGAGGTCCAGACACATATTCTTCATGAACATTGATTGTAGGACCAGCTAAGATCCTTAGATCCTTCCCCTGCTCACTGCTTGTCCTCAGGTTAGGTCCCAGACTGTGCTTGTGCAATTGATTTTTAAAAACCCAATGTACCATCTTTCATTTATCCCCATTACAGTTTTATCTTGCTAGTTTTGGTTTCTCTTTTTAAATATTTTATATTTTAATAAATATTAATTTGATCAATATTTTATATTTTAAAATCTTGTTTCTCTTACTTTAAACAAAACTCCAAGTGAAGTAAGACTTGATTTTTATTCTGAGTTCATTATGTGTCTATTATCGTGTGGGCACATGGTCAAACACTGTATAATGACAACTCTTACACCAAGAAGGGATGTGGGCCTCTGCCTCTCCCAGGATTTGAGGTCATTATCAGGTGAGCATCTAAAAAGGGGAGGGGGAAGTCCTCAGCTGAGTTTTATTACTAGTGGGATACTCACTTCCTCACGCTGGACCTCAGTTTCCTCATCTGTAAAATGAGTAGGTTGGACAAGATTTTTTTTTCAGGTCCCTTCCAGCTTCAAATTGCTGCTGCTTGGTATGAGCTGGGGAATTGGGCAGTGGGGACCTTGAGGCAGGAGAGATCCAGGGTAGAATTCTATTTATTACTCCTACTGGCTATGTGACCATGGCTGAGTCATTTAATCTCTGTGGATTTCTGTCTCTTCACAAAATGGAAATGGAAATGAAAATTGCAGTAGTGTTTCTCTCATAGTGAATACCTTGAGTGAGGTTTAAGTCATGTAAAGAATGTGTATAAAACAACTTACAAAGCTGAACACATCACACACACATTCACACATACACACGATTGTATGGGTCATTTTTATGTTTTTTTTGTATGCGTATATTTTTGGGGCATCTAGGTGGTGGATCTGGGGTTAGACTTGGATTCACATCCTGCCTCAGATTTTAACTAGCTTTGTGACCCTCAGCAAGTTGCTTAACCTCCACTTGCCTCAGAAACCTACAGTTTCCACATCTGTAAAATGGGCACCTACCTCCCAGAGTTGTTTTTGAAAGGATCAGATTTGTAAAACCCAACTCAGAAGAGTGGGGACTATATCAGTATTTGCCCTTATTACTGTCGTTGTGCTTAAATTTAGTGACTTGTTCTGTCGCTCTTTCTTTCTATTGTGTGGACTTGGCCTTGAAGGATTTAGGGAAGTGGTTATTTTAAAGTACTTCCCATTCCCTCCTCCCTTTCCCTACCTCCAGCTGACTTCATTTAAAAAGAGCCTCTCATTCTTTGAATTCTGAATTCCTCAGTTTAATGTCTTTAAGGCAGTTCTGGGAAAATTCTTGTCTGTAGAATATAAAAATGGCCCTATAATTGTGTGGTTAAAAAAATAAACAATTATAATGGAGCAGGGCTGGAGAAAGGTTTTGAGAAAGTTACTTGACATTAAAACTTATTTTTTTAAATCTACTGAAGGTTTATTTCAAAAGAGATTGTTTTCAGTATTTTTTTTCCCCTACCAACTCATCTTTATTGCCTGAGCATCTGTTATAATGGCTGCACATGAGTTATTTCTTCCTGGATTACTAAGCAAATTCTAGGTGTCTGTGCTGTGGTTTAGACCCTTGTATAGAAAAGAAGGTTTTGATTTATCTTTTTTTAATGAATTAGCTGATAAAGAGAAACATGGGTCAGGAGAAGCAGCATAGTGTGATGTCACAGCACGTGTTGAACTGGGGTTAGAAGACTTGACTCTGCCACTTATTTAGCTGTATGACCTTGGACAAATTACTTCAGCCCTGAGTCTCAGTTTCTTTTTCTGTAAAATAAGGAGGTTGGACAGGATGACCTCAGAGGTCCCTTCCAGCTTTAAACAAATATTCCTGTGGTCCTTTCCCACCTCAAGAGCAGAAGGGAGGATAGGGATGACTCCCTGTATGCATCAGGGTCAATTCAGACATTAAGGCTGAGTTTTCTTGAATAACCTAGGACCCAGATAGTACATTCTGCAGTATTTTGAAATAACTTTTCTACTCAGTTTAGTTTCCTAGGTTGCTAGAGTATAATTCTACCTGCATCTCTTGTTGCCCAACCTTTTCTGCATCTCTAGCTTTTGCCTGCCTTAACCCTTTCCCCAGTAATTTCTGGCACCTCTAATACCAAATGTGTTCCTGAACCTGTGCCCGGCCTAACCTTAGCTAACCCCCTGCTCTCAACATGCGCCACCTCAGCTGACTGACCATTCCCACTACCTTTCACATGCTACTTAGGAGAGATAGTCCAATTCCTGAGGTGAGGTCCTGAAATGTGAATATCAGAATTCACAAATACAAACTGATAATGCATTTTCTTACTCTCCAGTGAGTGGAGTGTCATCGGCTCCCATGGTGAATTCGGGGGAAGTTTTAAAACTATGAGTTTCACAGATTCACAGAAGTTTTAAAATTAGAGACACCCTATGGACCATTTAGTTTAAGGTCATGCCTCCTAAAGAATTGCCACTATAGAATATCTAAACAGGACCTGCTGCCTAAGCACCTGAGCTATCAGGCCACTCTTAGCCTTGGGAAGGTTTTCTTGATATCAAACCTAAACTTGCCTCTCTGCAACTCCTGTTCCCCCATGTCCCCTAATCTAACAGAACAGAGCAAATCCCTTTTCCACTCAAAAGTTTTCCAAATTATTGAGGACAACTGAAATTTTCCCCCAGACTCTTCTCCCCATTTCTTCTACCAGATTTTCAAATGGCGTGATATCAAGGCTATTCACCAACTTGATCATCCTTCTTTGTATCTTTTCTAGGGAATCTATTTTTTTCTTAAAATATGATGCTTAGAACTGAGCACACCACTCCAGCTATGTTCTGACCAGGACAGAATACAGGAGGACTTATCACCTCCCTAGGCCTGGATACCAGGTCTGTCTTAATACAAGCAAAGATCGCAGGAGTATTTTGGATTCCCATGACACACTACTGATGATACATTGTATCTCCTTCTGTGCTTGACAGATCAGAGGTTCAGACTTGCTTAAGGAGCCATGATACTAAGTAGCAGGACTGTTACTTGGAACTTGGCTCTTTTAAACCCTGGTGTACTTTCTACTACAAGATGCTAATTTTCTTTTTTTGGAAATTTGATTTTCCTTTTTCAATTAAAGAGCATTTAACTCTATACCTCCCCCTTCCTTCCTATAAATAGGGAAAGAAAGAAGAAAAACAAAAGTTTTGTAACAAATATGCATAGTTAAGAAAAACAAATTTCTCTATTGACCAAGTCCAAAATTTCATGTCTCATTCTATGTCCTTTGTCTGTCACTGCTCTCAGGAGGTGGGTAGTGCCATCACTGGCCTGCTATTGGTTGGACTCTAGATATTGGTTGTGTTCTAGAATACTAGTTGACCAAAGTTCTTTTTTGTTTTGAAGAAACATCATAATTCATCTTAGATAATGCAAATTTATACGTTTTGATTGTAACTTACTCAAAATCACCCCCTTTGCCTTACCACCTCTTCATTACTAGTATTTCTTACCTGTCCCAAGGAGATCTAGTGAATGAAACTGAAGTTTTAGAATATAGGATCCTTTGGCTTGTTCCCTGCTTAGAGTTCATAAAGGGAGTTTATTCTGTTTTGGATCTCTATCATTCTGGGATTGGGGGAATGGAAGCTGATGGAGAAAACTGGGAAGTGCCTGACTGGCAGAATCTGAGAGGAGTCCAAGGAAGTAAAATCTGCTGTAGGTAAAAACCGGGGACTAACATAAAGAGGCTGGAGTTTTTATTTCCAGACAATTCAGCATGGAGACTCCTGTGTTTTCTTACACAAATGAAACTTTGACTTAATGTTGACTTCTCCAGGGATGCAGGCAGTTGAAACCAAGAGAGATCATGTGGGTTGTGCCTGGGAGAAGTTTTACTAGTTTTGTGAAAAAGTATATACACACAAAAACCTTGTCATTTTGGAGCTCATTTAGGTGTTTCTAATTCAATTAAAATTTATTGACCACTTTTGCTTTTCTAGGTTTTAAAGTTCAGTCCAAGAGACAGAGCCTCATGACTTTTGTTGAGCCTTAATCCAGGCTTAGGGGTTTTAACGAATGTTCTGATTAAATATGACTAGTGCTGGAATCCTTTGGCTTGGAAAGGGAAGGGATTGGAGATTGGAGTGATGGCGCAAAGCCTCTCCAAGCAGCTGTGTGCATTTTTTGTAGCTTCTTCTTTCCATTTAAATGAAAACAAAAATCTACAAGGAAGTAAACTTGGACAGCCAGAAGTCTACGATGTAGAATGGATGGTTCTAATTTTGTTTTCCATTTATATTTAATGTGGAAGGTTACTTTCCTGTTGATTGTTAAACATTTAGCTAATGAGTCCCTTCTCAAGAGAAAATGTCAACAATAACCAGTTCTGGCCTCTGTCAACAAAGCAAGTGGTAATCCAACAGAACGAACTGATAACTCAGTCTGTGTTTAGGCAGAATTTCAGATGCTTACCTGTGGAGCTGTTTTCAACTCTCCCAATCCTGTGGGCTTTTAGCTGCTAGAAAATCAAAAGACTGAAGCAGAAGCCAAGTGCAGACCAGGACTTATTAAACCCATTCCTCCAGCTATTTTTCTCTGCAACTGAGTTGTCTGCTAGCGGTGTCCTCTGACCCTCTGCCTACAGTGTGCGCTTTCTTCCTGCCTCCCAACCTTTCAGCTGTCCAATTTGTAAAGCCATTGTTAAATTGAATTCACGCTGTTTATTTCATTTTGGGGGTCCTTGTGTGGTTTTCTGAGTTTTCTCAGTGCAGCTGCCCTTTCTCTGTTCAACTCCAGGGAGATTCTGTATCTTCTCACAGATGCCAATGGGTTGGGCATTTCCTGACTTGCTGTAGGCAAGTTGCTAAAAAAGGTTCTACTTTCCAGCAATGTACCAACAAGGAAGATCATTGATGAGTATCCTCCCTTTCCCCCATCTATCCACTACCTCCCCATCCTGGGAGTTTAGTCCTTTATTTCCTGAGGGACAGGCATGAGGAGCCACCTGTGCTTCCAGGGGTTCCCCTATAGTCTGAAAGGTCCCCTTGTGCCAATGAAGGCTTTAGTTGATTAACATGATAGCTGCCTAAGGGTAAAAGTGATTTTATCTTACTCCAGCATGGTCCAGAAGAAAGAGGCAAAGGACTTGGGTTCTAATCCTGTTTGTTTCACTTCCTATTTGTGTGATCTTAGGCAAGTTACTTACATCCTTGGCCTTAGCTTTGTCTTCTGTAGAATGAGGATTCAGTGTTCTCTGAAGTCTGATCCAAGTTATAAATACTTGATCCTATGATTTTTTTGCATTTCTGGCTCCTGACCTAGTACCAGATACATGTTGTTCAGTTGTTTCAGTCATGTCCAACTCTTTGTGACCCCATTTGGGGTCTTCTTGGCAAAGGTACTGCAATGGTTTGCTATTTTCTTCTCCCTCTCATTTTACAGATGAAAAAACTGAGGCAAACAGGGTTAAGTGCCTTGCCCAGGATCACACAGCTAGGAAGGATCCAAGGCCAGATTTGAACTCAGGAAGATGAGTCTTCCTAAGTTCAGGACCTGACTCTATCCACTGTGCCACCTAACTGCCCTGCGGAGTTCATAGCACGCTCTTAATAATCACTTACTGACTGATTGATGAGAATCGTCACCATCTACCCTATCCTGTGTTTTAATATCCTTTAGATCAAAGAGTAAAGCTGGTTTGTCCATGGTTACTAAGGAGATCTAACTACAGAGTAATGAAGAGGACTGACTCTGTGGGTTCCATGTTGTCCTTATAAACCTGAGATGTTAGCGTCTTTGACTGCTAAGAGCTATTCTCAGTTCTGTCTGCCTTTTTTGATGTGGTCCACATGAGAGGAAGGGGTACACTGTGGAAGAACACCAGATTGGGAGCCTAGTGGCTTGAGTCCAAATTCTACTTTAAGAACTTGCTTAGCTTCATTATTCTGGGCAGGTCATTTAATCTCTGTGCCTCAGTTTACTCATCTTCAAAATGCAAGAGTTTGAATAGGTGACCTTTGAGGTGCCTACCAGCTTTAGATCTGTGGTCCTATGACCTTTCTGTGCCTCAGTTCCCTCATCTGTTAAATGAGCTGAAGAAGGACATCGTAAGCCGCTGCAGTATCTTTGCTCAGAAAAGACTGAGCAACAGCAAAACCAGTGAGGCTGGACTCCATGGCTTCTACAAACCCTTCCCTCTCTAAATGTACTTATCCCATGAGCCTACTTTGTATGGTTGTTGTGAGTCTCAGGTGAGATCATGCATATAAAGGACTTGGCTAACAAAAGCACTCTCTAAAGTCAGCTATTGTGGGATGTTGAGTAAATGGCTTTAGACATTCACTTGCTGTTTGACTCTGGCCACCTCACCTTTTAGCATCAGCTTCCTTTTCTGTTAGAATGGGAATATAGTGACAGTCCCCTCCTTGCAAGGTGTCTGTGAGGATCCAGAGAGGTCACACACACACACACACACACACACACACACACACACACAAACAAAGGCCTTTGCAAACTTCAAAGCCCATGTAAGCCCTAGCTGTTATCCAGCACTTACACTATTTGAAATGAAGGAATGAGTGGATAGAATGTTCTGTAGATGCTGACCCATCATCCTGCTTTTTAACTGCCTTCCCTCTTCACCTCCCACTGCATTTGTCTAGTTGACATTTCAGTGCCTTAATTTATTATGGCTTTATAGTTTGAAAGGTCCCGTTTGAAAAATCCTCAGTTTCCTCATCTGTAAAATGGACTAAATGACTCCTGGAGAGAGGGGAACATCCTTTCCAGTTCTGAATTTATGATCTTAGGAGTCATAATTTTCTGTGATCTGGTGAGGAGGATGGGTATTATAGTCCCTATTTTACAGATGAGGAAACTAAGACACAGAGAGGTCTCTTCCAAACAGCATAGTGGGCTTAGCTTAATAAAAGAAGCATGAAAAATGGTGATAGAGTCAAAGTGGTATCAGTACAGTATTGTTATCTTCAGAGAGGCTGGCTTCTCTATTGCTACCCCAAGCTTGGTAGTTTTTTGTGAGGATCTTTTGCACAAGATTTATCTGTTAGCACAGATATTGTGCAGCTGTTCCAAGTCAAGCTCACAGGTTTTATCTCCTGCTTCCTGGTGATCAGGGCATCTGCATTTTTATGGGGAGTCAGTGAAGATGATATATTTAGAACTGGAAAAGTATCTTAGAGTCCAACCCCTCCCCCATTTTACAGAGGAGGAAACTGAGGCAAGTTAGCAAATAGCAAATTCCATGGCAGCTCTCACAAACTTGTCCAGGGATGTGCAGAACTGTCACACAAATGTACATGAGTTTTTTGCGTTTATTTTTATGATCTTGGAGAGAAACATGATTTTCTTGTGGGTACTCAGAAATAAAATCCAAAGATATGTGTGTGTATAGATGTATGTATGTATTGATATTATAACTCTTTCAAAAGAAAATGAATATTTAACTTTTATATGTTTTTGTCTCCCCCTCCCCAATTTGCTGCCCCAAAAATAATTTTCCCTGCCAATGTGGTACTTTGTAAAGAAAAGAGCTGGAAGATGAGGCTTCCATCTGCCCAATATGCAGTCCTTCAGGCTGCCCAACTTGGGAACAAGCACTTCCTTACCTTGCCCTATTAGCTGTTTGAATGCTTTTTGCATTGAGTTGGCCTGCTGCAACCAGCAGTAATTGATCTTCTGAAAAGCCACTTAGCAACGCCTCCTGTACAATTCACTGAGTGTGTTTCTGGGTGTGTATAACAAAATGCCACCATTTTGCCAGTTGTTCCTGGTTTGTACCCAGAAAAACCTCCATTCTGCCCAGCCCATCCCAATTCCCTCATTTACAAAGTCTTGCCAGCTTGTATTGCCAAGGTGCTGATAATCCTCTATTGACAGATGTGGTGAAGGAAGTGTTTGGTTCAAAGTCTCTCTCTTGCTAGCTGTGTGACCCTGGTCAAGTCACTTAACATCTGTGGGCCTCAGTTTCCTCATCTGTAAAATGAGGGGACTGACCTTGATAAACTCCAAGGCCTCATCCAGCTCTAAAATCCCTGATCCTGTGATTAATTTCAGGATACAGCTTATTGCAACGTCTCCTAAATCCACGCTGATTTTTCTTCTTTTCCCCATCTAATAACATCAGCAGGCATTATTAAGCACCTGCTCTGTGTTAAGTGCTGAGAGATACAAAGGAAGTCAAAAGCCATCTCTGTTCTGGAAGCTCACAGTCTGCTAGTTCAGTAGCTTTTGAATGATTCACTTCATTATATTAATAATGTGTGTTTTTGTCCTAGTTGGATGATTTGTTTAATTCATTTCAATCAATATTTAACAACTTTCCACTCTGCCCCAGGCATTGTGGTAGCTGCTGTTACAAAGTAAATAAATGAAATCATGCCTGCCCTCAAGAAACTTACATTCATTTGGAGGCAAGGAAGTAAATACAAAGTAATTTTGAGAGAGGGAGAGAGGACAGACCTCCTCTATGAATAGCCTTCTAAACTGTGCTTTGAAGGAAGCTGGATATGGAGCCAGCTCAAACTAGCTTGTCAGCTGGTGGTTAAACTTTCAGTGTGAGCATTCACTCCTCAGAAATCAGCAAATGTTACATACACATCAGGGCTTGATCTGTTGTTTTATTCATTGTCTAGTCTTAAGAAAGTGATGGGAAAAATGTTAATGATTCAGATTAAACTTTAAAAGTATGTCCTGGCTATTTTGTTTTGTTTTTCTGTTTGGAGAGTCGGTTGTTAAACATTACCAGCACACCCCTGGTTGGAGGTGAAGGGGAGGTACATTCCAGAAGGGAGGTCACAGCAAGTGCAAAGACAGTCCATCCACATTAGCGGTGAAGTGTCGCATGTGGGCGAGAGCTAATAGAACAGTTGGGTCAGAATGGGGAGTAATATATGATAAGATTGGAAAGTAAGATGGGAACCTAATTGAGAAGATGGCAAGCAGTGAAGCAGCTTGTACCTGCTCCTGGAAGCTGTAGGTCACCATCGAAGATTGTTGAGTCATGAGAGTTGCATGATTAGATTCGTGCTGGAGGAATATAAGTTTGGTTGCTCTGTCAAGGGTAGACTGGGGAAGGGACAAAATAAGGAAGCTATTGTAATTGTCCAATCAAGAGATCACCATGCCAATAAAATCACAGGTTTAGTCTCTGTCTTATCATTAGTTTTAGTTTATGATCATCAGTTATTTTACATGTACTTTTAGAAATGAAATAATACATGTAAAGTGCTTTGAAATCCTTAAAACATTATTTAAATGTTAGCTGTTATTAAAATGATTACTTATTGTTGAAGGCACTTTCTCATTTTCAGAGTCACCAATGTCCCCCTTTCCCCTCTAGAAAAGTCAGTTTTTACTTCAGAAAGAAAAATTGTATCCCTAAAATGTTTTATTTTATTTTATTTCCTCTTTACTCTCTGCAGAATCAGGGTCCATGATGCGTATGGAAATAGGTCTCTGAAAGCTAATCATGATCTTATTTAAATGATGTCATATACCTGAAGGGTCTCAGCAAAGGTGTGAATATTAAGTTATTAATAGTTAATAGGGTGTTAATTATGTACCCTGGAGTTATGGGAGCTGATAAAGAGGTGACACCCAGCATGACACATTGGCATTTTATCAGGTAAAGAAAGTGGTGTTCTGCGGTAAGAACCATTTTGTTTAGGTTATCCAAATAAGTCATGGTTTCCCATAGGTCTTGACTTCCTTTTTAAAAATGTCTCTAGTTTTTTTAGTGTTTTGTGTGTGTGTGTGTGTGTGTGTGTGTGTGTGTGTGTGTGTGTGTGTGTGTAACCCTGCTGATTATAAAAGTCTGCCCTGATTCCCCCAAAATAGGGATACTCCTATATGTCAAAGGTTAGTTGATAAGTGATCATCTTTTCCCCATCCCTGTGATATTTCCTACAGCAGAATTTCTTTCTGGCATGAGGGGAAACTGAGGCTTCCAGCGTTTGAAGAGGTGGCATGGGCAACAGAGATTGGTTTTAGTCTCCTTGGCCGCACTAGGCAGAACAGAACAGGCAGTTAGAAGGTTCTAAGAGACAAATCCAGGCTTCACGTAGGAAAACCTTCCAGACAATTGGAGCCATCCTCAAATGCAATGGTTTTGGGGAGTTCTCATGGAGAGGAGGGAGGCTTTCATGCAGAGACTAGTCTAGAGAAAAATTCTGAGCACATGTCTTACGGGTGAGGACCTGAGGCTACTTTTACCTTATTACCTCCTAGTTGACTAGCATTTTTGCTGTTCAGTTGTTTCATTAGCATTTGACTCCATGACTCCCATTTGGGGATTTCTTGGCAAAGATACTGGAGTGTTTTGCCATTTCCTTCTCCAGTTCATTTTACAGAACAAGAAAATGAGACAAACAGGGTGAAATGACTTGTCTAGGTTCACACAGCTAGGGTTGAATTTGAACTAAGGTCTTTCTGACTCCAAACCCAGTGCCTGATCCATTGTGCCACCTAACTGTCCTGCTAGCATTTCCTAAGTGTCAGCATGTGCCAGGTACTAGACTACGCCCTGAGGATACATAGAAAGGCAAAAAGCAAAATACCAAATCAAACAAGCAAAAAAAAGAAAGAAAGAAAACCATTCCTGCCCTCGTTTACAGTCTTTTGGGGGTAAAAACATGCAAACAACTATGTACAAAGAAGAGCTCTTGGAACATACTTAGTCTCAGAGGGAAGACACTAAGATTAAGGCTTCCTCCAGAAGGCACCAGCTATATTCTGGTTAAGGTTCCTCTTCAGTTATTGGTAGGACTAAATGGCCACCGAGGTTTTTCCAAGGAAGCAGGGAAGCACAGGTTCAGGTGACTACTTGTCAGATATATTGTCGAATGTATCGAATATGAGCTGGACTAGATCTAGGGTCTTGAGTGGCAGAGAGCAAACTCCAATTCGGTTTTCTTTATTGGATGACTTTGGATTACAGGTTTCAAGCTAGAAGGGACAATAGGAGCCACTGAATTCAATCCCATTTCATAGATGAGGAAAGTGATACCTAGAGGTGAGGATCATTCTGGGGAATGGGAATTTAGAGCTTTTGATTCCAAACCCAGGTCTCTTTCCTGATACATTCTGGAGAAAGATTCTAAGTCTCTGTCTTCAGCTGAGGAGTGGGGAGTGGGGAGTGGGGATGTGGAAGAGACCGTTATCCTGTAGAAAACTTCATGTGAGACATCTTGGCCAAAAGCCAGCATGCTCTCCTTATCTGTTTGATCCATTAACAGTAAGATTTATGGAACTGGAAGTTTTAAAAGAGGCATTTTGAATGAGGTAATCAGTAACAATAACCTGCTCCCTTCCCCTTCAGTTGGAGTCTGTCCATTGTTTCCTGATAGAAATTAGCTTAAGCAAGAATTTTCTTACCTTGTGTTTTAAGGCAGGAAAGATAGCCCACCCCCTAGCCCCAGTGGACTCCTGGAATGTTCTTTAAAGTCCACAAGATTGGTTTTTTATGAAACCTTACAGCCAGTTTGGTTGCCGGTTCTCTTAAAAATAAGATCAGATAGCACATTTAAGTGTAAAATAAAGTTTCTGACTTTGGAAATATGCTTTTTCCCTCCTTACTGTAATTAGGAACATAAAAAACAAATCCGTTAAGTGCCACCTAAACCCAGGCTCAAAAGACTCTTAGTCTGGCTACAGGGAAAGCCTGATGAAGAAAACAACCCAATGAAAAGGCCAGGCATGGCAAATATTTACTGCTATTAACACCTCTCCTGGGTTGAGTTGGCAAACAAGCTGGGGTTTGGGTTGACTTGCAAAATGTCAAAACCAGTCCAGTGGTTGTATTTTCCATCCCCCACCCACACGCCTTTGCCTCCAGCTGCGCTGTTGGTGGTGCCCCTCAAATTCCCTGATCAGTCTCTGTGCCTGCTTAGGGAACTGGAAACAGTGAGCCTGAAGTGGCTTCACTTCCTCCACCGAGCAAACGTTACCTAATTCAGAGCTACTATGACGGAGTGTCTAAATCTGTATTGATGGAGACTTGTTCTTCCTCAGCCCACAGGACTGTCTTATTTCTGTCTTCATTCTCCCCCTCATGCTCCAAATCTTAGTTTTCTTTAAGACTGAAGGAATTCCTTTCCTTAGCAAAAAGAGAAAGAAAGAAAACAAACAAAAAACCACCCAAAAAACAAACCAACCAATAAAGAAAAGAAAACAACAAACAGACCCAGAAAACAACCTTACTCCCTTGTGGAAATCATTCTATTTACTTTAATGTCACATCTGGTGTAATTGAGGGGTTAATGCAGGTCCAAAGGCATTTCTTAAGTATCTGCAGATTCTACCCCAGGTTAAACCTTCCACTTCAGTATTGGACTTATTCCGATTTTCCTTTCCCATCCCATCCTCCACACTGCAGATGAAAACCAGAGCACTGGATAAACAATCAGAAAGCCTTTGTCCTCCCAATTTCTGTTACCAGAATCTTCCACCAAAGATGCATGACTTTGGATATGCCACTTTGCTTCCCCGCCCCCCAGTCTCAATTTCCCCATCTGTTAAATGAACAGTTGGGCTAGATCATCTCTAAGACCCTTGTAGTTCTTGATCTATAATCCAATGATAAGCTGTGAAATCCTGTGAGTTTTCCTTCTTTCTTTTCCTTCTTTTCTTGGCCTTGTATTCATGTGCTTGGCCAGTTACCCTGTGACAGTCTGCTAAAATCAGCAAACATTTTGTAAATGACCATTTTGTGCTAGGTACTCTTCAAGATATCTGCCCTCGAGGATCTTGGAGGATAAGGGGATAGAGAGCTAGCTGCTTGAGACACATTTTAAGGGAGCTGGAAATTGAGGAGGGAGAGCCCTAGAAATTTGTGAGAAGACATTCATAGAGGGGGTAAATTGCACTTTGAAGGAATGCATGATTCTGAGATGAATCTCTTAGTCAACGATTTCCTTAGGGAGAAAGAAGGCTAATGTGTCCATGGTTTTCTGTTAGCCCTGGTGTTCTTGCCTCTCGTTAACTGGTGATAATTGATTCTCAGATGCACTTAAGAGCCCTTTCCTTTCTTCCAGAGGACATATCATCCTCTGCACACCCCAATATACTCACAATTTTCTACACCCCTCCCATCTCATTGATTGAGATGTTGAAAAAAACAGGTGAGCAGATGAACAAAGGCACCCTTAACTCTTAAAAGGAGACAAGCACCATTTTTGCTCAGAGAGTTTCAAGGCCACCTGCAATATACCTAAATAACCCTGTCCTGAGATACCAGCTTTTCATTCGGTGCAAACAGATAGATGTGGTCTTTTTGATTGTGGGTTTGTACCCCAGGGAAATACAGCAGGAGAATGGCTTTCCTCTCACAGTAGGATTTCAGATGCTGAACACACACTCCTAAAATATTCATTTGGCAGCCCATCTGGAAGATGTTTCTTCTAAGTAGATAGAGGGAAACATTTTCCATCAGTTTACTTATGGTTCCCTTTATTTGAAGGATGGGGAAGTCATAGTTTCTGCCCTTAATCTCCAGGTTTTAAAAAAAATCTGATGTTTGTTGATAGTTATTTTACTGGCTTTTAAAAATTGTGTTTTTCCCTTAAATCTCTATGGGGAGTCACTAAGAGATGCCTTACGGGTTCAATAAAATAAAGAAAGAAGTGATCACTAGCAGCGATCTTTTTGGAAATGAGGAAGAACAGCAAAAGGAATAAAAAAGGTTGCTTTTTGTTCTCTGTTCCACTTAGAGATGAACTCTTGAAGAGTTAGGCAATTCCATAAGGACAACATCTAGATGAAGAATGCATTTTATTTAGACAGCAGCCTGACTTGTTCAGCAAATATCATAAGATCAGAGAGAGCTGGAAGGGAAATGAGAAGGTCATTTTGTCCCTTACTTAAACCTCAAAATGCTACCTACTACAGGAAGCCTGCCCTAATCCCCTTTAATAGCAGGGCTTTCCTTCTTTGATTTAGTTCTTATTTATGATGTATCTAGTTTACTATGTAAATTTTTTTTGCACATTGCCTCCCCATTTCAGCTCCTTGAAAGCAGAGGCCCTCTTCTGTCTCTATTTTTATCCCTAGCCTTAGCACAGTGCTTGTGGCACATTAGATGCTTACTGAATGTTTATTGACTGACTGATTTTACAAATGTAGAAACTGAGGCCCAGAGAGGTAAATTGCTGATATTTGTACCCAAGTTTTCTGAATATAAAAATCTATCATGGGGCAGCTAAGAGGCACAGTGGATGAGCACTGAGCCTGGAATCTGGAGGACCTGAGTTCAAATACAGTTTCATGTATTTTATTGTGTGACCTTGGGCAAGTCACTTAACCCTGATTGCCTCCAAAAAAAAAAATAGAATCTGTTGCTCTTTCCCTGTAGGATGCCTTTCTGTGCTTTATTCCCTAGTAGAAGGTAAGTGCCTTGGGGTGGGGAGGTTGGGTGGGGACTAGTTCATTTTCTGCCTTTGTATCCCCCAGTGCTGACCTGGAACATAGGAGATAATTAAGTCTTTCTTAAATTGAAAGTAAAGTGAGAAAGGATTGAAGATAATTAGTTAAATAATCAGTTATTAAATGAATCCTGTTGGCTGGATGGTTGGGACAAAAATGAAACATAATATAAGCACCTCTAGGAGCTTATGTGAGGGGCCATGTACCTATCTATACAAGTATATACAGATATAGATGTAGACATACATACTATATATACATGTACATATGTGTGTATATACATATACACACATATAATAACATTTTATATATATATAATTATATATATATAATGTTATTATATATATGTTATATATATATGTATATATATATATATACATATATATATATATGTATATATATATATATATACATATATATATATATATATATATGAAACCAACAAATATAGGGTAATTGGAGGAGAGGAGCCTCACAGTGGGTAGAGGGCTGGATCTGAAGTCAGGAAGACTCATCTTCCTGAGTTCAAATCTGGCCTCAGATACTTAGTAGTTGCGTGAACCTAGGCAAGTCATTTAACCCTTTTTGCCTCAGTTTCCTCATCTGTAAAATGAGATGGAGAAGGAATTGGCAGACCACTCTAATATCTTTGCCAAGAAAACCCCAAATGGGGTCATGAAGAATCAGACATGATAGAAATGACTGCACACCAACAACAATAAATTTAGGGAGAGGAGAGACCATTAATTGCTGAGGGGTGATCAGGAAAGCCTAAAGTTGAGGGTGGTGTTTAAATTGAGGGAAAAGGAAGAGGAGACTAGAAGGCAGGGATCAGACAGTCATTTCAAGTAGCAAGAGTATTTGACAAAATAGCGAGGAAGACAGTGACTAAATTAAAGCCTTCTTCAAAATTAAAAAGAGAACATTTCTAGAAGAGATAAAAAAAAAGAGGATACCACTAAGAAATAGCTTTGCTTATATTACCAAAATATGGATAACATGGCATTTCAACTCATATCTTATATGTAGAATATTTTGTTCCTTTGGTAGCATTTCATGACAATGTTTATTGACTTCAATTATGTTATTGATTTAGTTTTAAAAAAAGTTGGCAAAAGTCCACGTGTGTGTGTGTGTGTGTGTGTGTGTGTGTGTGTGTGTGTGTACCGCCAGGCAGTGCCTTTTTAGGTGTAGATGGCTAGATGATACAGTGAACCTGAACTTTGAATCAGAACACCATGAGTTCTGAGTTCAAATTCTGCCTTTGACACCATTTATATGATCCTGGGCAAATCCCTTTAATTTTCCAAGATTTTTTCTCATCTGTAACCTGAGGATAATTATATCACTTACTAACAGGGTTGCTATGAAATTTGGGTAAAAGTACTTTGCAAACTTTAGAACACTGTATAAAATGCTGGCTATTTTTAGTCATCTCCTTCCCCTGTCAGCCCACCTCCTACTTTACTCTTTTCCACTCAGAAATGGAAAACCAAACACAAAGGCAGTCATCAAGAGTAAGATGTTTGGTAGTAATTTTCTGGGTAAATGTAGTAGGGCATGCTATAAGTAGAAAAGACAGACTTAACTTCTTGAGAAATTTTTTTTAACCTACTGGAGTTCCATGAGGAGCTTTCAGTAAACCAAGGATGGAATTTACTATAATTCTAAAAATGGCGAACACCATCTGAGTGTTGCAGAATCAGGGCTGGCTGTGGCCCCTGGAACATAAGTGAGAGTGTGTAAGACAAGATTTTTGTGGGGTGAGACTCATGTTCTAAGGGCATGGTTGGGAGCTTTGCAGAAAGCTGCTGAGAACTGGCCAAACCAAGGGCATAAACGGTTGAGTCTGGGCCAGAGGAGGGAGAATTTGGCATGTTGCTTTATTAGGATTCAATAGTTCTCCAACTGTTGGATACACCTGGGGCTTGCCTGAGGAAGTCCATAAGGGCTTGCCATGCCAACTGGGAGTCTCTAAGCTGTTCCAAGAATCAGAAAACACATTTTAGAATGTCCGTATTTGTCTCCATACACTTGACATATTCTTGAAAAGTAGCATGTAAATTGACCAGAGTCTTGTTATTCTGTTTATGTGTTAGATTGAGTTGTATTCCAACCACATTTTATCTTTAGTGGAGTGTTGATACCTCTTGTTGGCAGTGGGTTCTCTTTGTCAGAAATGTAAATCTGGAAGGGGTGCACTTCAATGTTTAGCTTTGTTACTTTGCATATCTTGTTTATTTTATGTTGTAAACTAATTTTAACTACCACTAAAAGTTTTAGGAACCTAATTTTCCTTTGCACAATGAGTGATTCAGCAATTTACCCCTCGCCAAAAATATAGGTTTACCGCAGTAAAAACTTTATACAAACACGACTGACTCTAATGGCGAAGATAAATTACGTCTCTATCTGTGTGTATGCATTTATACTTCTTTCCCTACTGTGTACAATTTTAGGGCTCTATTCATCAACCTCAATTACATGAGGGGATCTGGACTTGAGGAAAAAAACCCAAAAGCATAATTTCTATACGCTACCAGATGGGTGCATTGGCTGTAAGATAAAAATCCAAAAATACTCGGCAGCCCATCTGCTATCTCGGTGGGGTTTGGCTGACTGAATTCTCGTGCACAGATTTCTAATCTGGGCATAGGTAATCCCCATTTTGATTCTTCCATTAGAAAGAAAAATCTACCCTTCCCATATCAACCCACTATTAAGAAGACTGACCTGTACTTTGAATTTAGCTTCCAGAAGTGGTGATAAGTTGTTCCAAGTCATCTCCACTGTCTTACTTTGTATGATAATATTGGTAGGCATTGGTGAATTCGATTTTTGAGGCTAATGTGTGGTCATAGGATCGGATTATTCTCAGTGAGAAACTAACCGGTCCATATGGAAGTTAAATATTTCCTGGCCTCCTGAGCCACCTTGCTCAATCTGACCTAACCAGCCTGGTCAGTCCTCATGCATATCTTCACTTGTTTCCCAGGTTTCAGGTGGATAAAGTTACATTTCCCCTATCCTTTTAGAACTCAAGCAATCTAGCAACTTCTATCTGGAAAACACCCAAATTAAATAAAAGAAGAATACATCTAAGTTACAAAAAAATCAACAGAAAGAACTCTTTGTGGTCAAAACAGAGGTTACAAAGTTCATGCACCAAAACTTGTGTATTTTAGTTCTAGGAGAATGCTTACTTCATGTTTTACACCTGGTTAAGTCACTTCACAAAGAAGTGATTTCTTTTGTATGGATTCTATCTTCAACCCCTGCTTCCAAAGGCAGAGGCATGCCCTTTTATCCCTTTTTATCTTTATTTATCTATTTTTCTGGCTTATAAAAAAAACCCACCATTCTACACCCAGATTGATGATAGGCACGTAGAGTCCATTATCCATCCCAAGGTGATAGGCATGTAGAGTCCATTACCATCTTCAGTAACTTTTCAGGTTGGTAGGGCTGGACTGAACATGTGATGGTCCTAGAGAGTCCTTGAGCACCCAGGACCTCCATATCATGGATCAGAGTAGGAAGTCATAGAGGCTTTTACTGGGATTGCATTAGCAAGCTTGGTTGTGTAGCTCTTAAGTCAATGGGTTTTATCTTGTACCCTGTGAATGCTTTCTTTCATTCTTCAGGTGAGATTTGACCGTGATTTGGGGTGAATGATCAGAAGCCTGCTTTGACATCTGGAAAATCTCTCCTTCAGAGTGCTCTTGATGGGCGATTTATTGTCAAATATTGGTAGCAGTTGTGGCACCTGGAAGACTTTTAGGTAGAAGAATGGAAAAAATATCTAAGGCCATATTTTGAAGCCATATCCTTCATTTTGCCCTGGAATTTCCCCCAGCCACCCACCTAACTTCTTTTAAGGGTCTCTAAATATGTAAAGGAAGCTTGGGCTTTGCTTGGTATCATTGCTTATAAATTTCCAGAATCAAAAAACCTCTGAACTTTTGAAAAAAGTTTTTCAGTGTGTGTGTGTGTGTGTGTGTGTGTTTGTGTTTATTCTCAACCAACACCAAATAAGATGAGTATTTCCATATATGATGTAGAACAGAGAAAGAGGATGGTGCATGAAATCTGTTTTATGAGCAGCCTGCTGTGGAAGGGTTCTGAGGGGCAGGAGGAGGGGTTTATTGTGCAGTGTTCATTGAAATACGCCTATCCCCTCTGGAGCCAAAGTGTTACCCCCAAAGAGGAACATCTGAAAATGCATGGGCTATTTTCATTCCTCTCCCACTCACTATCTATGTGTCCATGGTCAAGCCCCTAAACATTTAGTCTTGGACCTCAGTTTCCCCATCTGTAAATTGAGATGGTTGGACTAAATGAACTCACATGTCTCTCCTAGCTCTGCATCTCTGACTGAGGGTGGAGGGGGGTGGTTTACTGAGATCAGAATTAGAATGTCTTTTTAATTGTGTAACTTTATGTGGGGAGCTTCCTTGAGAATGCTTAGCATAATTAGGAAATTTATTGTTTTCTAGGAAATATGCGTAAGTCACTTAACCCTATTTGCCTCAGTTCCTCATCAGTAAAATGAGCTGGAGAAGCAAATGGCAAAGCACTCCGATGTCTTTGCCAAGAAAACCCCAAACGGGGTCATGAAGAGTCAGACACAACTGAAATGACTGAGCATAACATCTTTGGGATAGCCATTTAAGACCCATGACTATGGGAGGGTTTTTAAATTGTGCTGTAGTAGCTCTACAATCATGTCTGCAGAGGGTCAGAAAAGTCAGCTGTGGATGTTTTGTTAGTTTTGTTTTTTTCTGGAGTGGCCTGGGGTGGAGTGAGGGCAAGTGAGAGATCCACAGTCATGTCGTGGGCAGTAATTTTGCTTGTTGGTGGGGAAATAGCCACAGCTGTAGAAGTATGGAAATATCCAGCACCCTTGGGACAATTGTGACATGTTTTTGCAGAGAAATGGAAGAACTAAGAGAAATGTTTTTATTTAGAAATGATCTAAAATAATTAATTAATCAGTCAAAAAAGAAATAAAAATCTCCTTAAGGTCTCTCTTTAGACATCTGTGATTTAAATTTGAATGGACAAGAAGCTTAGCAACTGCACATCTGATAAGTGACCTTGCTTCTCCCTCAGTAACTTAGGATAATGGGATGCCAGTTCATGTATTCCCATCACTAGATTTGATTAGAAGGATTTTTTGTGTTTGTGTGTGTGGCGGGGGTGGGGGGGAGAGTAGGCTTAAAGCAATTTACCCATCCCAAACCCTGAGACAAAGGCAGAACAGAAAATGCAGGCTCATTTAGGAAGTGTTTCACTTTCACTGACTTCTCATTCAGGAAACCCAATTCTGTCCATGGCTGGGAGATTTCTTCCAGGGAATGGGTAGATGGGCAGTCATAACATGGAGGACTCTTGCTCACATCCTCTTTTAGGAGCTCAGTCCATGTCAGGGGCTTACCAACCCTTGTTAAAAAAATACTATTCTTAGAGTTCACTTTGATTCTTCAGTTTTTTATCACTTCTGATGCTGCCTCTGTTGATAAATGATTTTCTCCCTGGCTCTTACTTTTGTTAACTATAAAATTAAAGCAGGTGAGAGCATGGGGGGACCTTAATATGAATACAATCTCTGTGATGCCTCTGAGTCTAGATCAGTCCAAGTCCATCAAATCACAGTTGTGAGCTGAAAGGGACCCCAGAAGCAATTAGACCAACCCCAAGCCTGTGTCTTGTGCTGGTCTAGATGATGTTTCTCTAAGCAGAATATAACCCTCTTGAAGGCTGGAACTATCCTTTCATTTTATCTTTGCATGTCTAGGGCCTAGCAGAGTCCCTCTTAAGTGCCCACATAGTAGGCATTTAATAAATCCTTCACAAATGAATGGTAGAATTAATTACTTAATTACTAAGTGAATGATATCACTTAGCACAAAGTTAAATGGAGGTTTGGTTGTTCCCTTTTTTGATCAATGTAGAGGTTTGATCCACATTATCTAGGGACTCCAAAGAGGGTTGAGTCCTGGAACAAATTGTCCTGTTGACTTTCTATGTGGGCCATATTGACTAACTGCCAAATTCTGCTCCTTTTCTTCTGTATAGATAATCTAATACCATATCCTGTCTTATCAAGGAAGTTGCCTGCAAACCAGGTTGAAGGCAAATCCCTAGGACTTTGTATTCTTGGTAGCAGTGGTATGAGAGAAGGCCAGAGCTTTTGTGACTCTAATAAACATTGAGCTAGACGTTCTTATCTTGTTCTCATAACCTTTGGCCTGAGATCATGTCAATGATTTGCCCCTTTCACTTGTGTGTGCTTCCATGAATTGACCTCACATGATATGGTGGTTCCAGAAAAGTTTTCTTTTTGCAGGGCTATCATATTTGTGAACTATATTTCCTGAGGTTTGTGAAAAGCATTGTGGGAAGTGATCTGATTTTAAACAGCAACCCTGTTCGGTCAGGGTTGAGAAAGGCAGTGTAGTACAATGGCAGGAACTTGGAGTCTCAGGTGTCAGGGGAACTTTTTTGAATCCTGCCTTGGCTAGTTTCCACCTGTTTGATGTTGGGCATGTCCCCTCTGTTCCCTGGTCTTCAGTTTGCTTATTTGTAAAAAGAGAGGGTTGAACTAGACAGCCTCAGTGATTCAAGGTTTCATCTAGCTCTAAATGAGTGGTCTTACGTGTAACCAACAGTAAACAGAGATATTAAAAGAAGAAAGCAGCCATATCTCACATAGGGCATGTTAGAGAAGAAATCCAAGTACGTTTTCCTAACCCCTTCCCCATATATTTATGGGGCTCAGCATGGCCTCCAGCCATGTCTTCAACATTCTGTGGAATATACATTGAAAACCCCAGCTCTCTGGGCCAAGAGTAACAGAGTGAGTGTCTTCAGTGGGGTTTCCAGTGGTGAATTTTATATATGAGGAAAGAGCTGTCTCATGAATTTTGAACGAATAATGGCTTTAAAATATAAGTCAAAAGGTAGTGGGTCTAGAGAACTGGACTTATAAGACCTTGGTTGAAATTTCACTTTGGATACTTGTAGCTCTGTGATTCTGGGCAGGTTACTTAACACTATTCCTTTCTCTCTCTGTCTCTGTCTCTCTCTCTTTCCTTCTTTCTCTCTTTCTATTTCTCCCCTTTTCATCTCTGTCTCTCTGTCTCTATCTCTCTGGCTATATCTCTCTCTGTCTCTGCCTTTTGGTCTCTGTGTCACTCTGTCTCTCTCTTTCTCCCTCTCTGTTTCTCTTTCTCCCCTCTCCATCTCTCTCTGACTCTGTCTCTCTTTCTTCCCCCCTCCCCTTTCTTTCTCCTCTCTCCATCTCTCTCTCTCTTTCTCTTTCTCTCCCCCTTTCTCTTTCTCTCCCCTTTCCATCTCTGTCTTGTTCTGTCTCTATCTCTCTGTCTCTCTGTCTCTCTCTGTTTCTCTCCCCTCTCTGTTTCTCTCTCTTTCTCTTTCTTCCTTCTCTATCTTTCTCTCTCTTTCCCTCTGTCTCTGTCTCTCTTTTTCTGTCCTTCATTTTTCTCATCTTTCTAATGAGGTGATTGGATTCAACATCCTCCAGACTACTTCCTGGCTTTAAGACTCTATGATTCAACAAAATATAAATTCTGAATTTCTCTCATTCCAAGATATGGACATTCCCCAAATTTTTCATCAGAAAGCAAACATGCCAGTGGTTAAGTGGATTGTAACAGAATTTTTTTGGTAACATCTAGCCTCAGAAACTAAATGGAATGGAGTGATACCACAAAAAAGAAATAGGCCAATTCGGAGGCTTATATTTTTCCAAATTCAATAGCTAACTGTACCGTTTGGAAGCCTCAGATGGATGACTCTATATCTTATACGGTAAATCAAGAATGCTGTTAACTTTCCTGGCTTGCTGGCTATTGAGTTTGGGAAGAAAATCCTATAAAGAAGGTGAGCCACAGTGTGTAATAAACTCCAAGGTGCTTAATAAAATCTCAGGGCCAGGCGCACTAGGCCAGCAAAGATGAAGAATCCTTTGTGCCTTGGTGATGTAGACCCACCCTTGACAGTGGGATTAGATTTAGTCTCACCAGTGCTCTCCATCCCAATAGATGGGGAACCTAAGAAAAGTAATGTTGATAGCATCTAAGCCTCCAATTATACTGTTTGTTATGACTTAAACCCACTAGCTTCTCTGCTCCCTCCCCTGTTAGGGTGGGCACAGTGGTAGAGACAGTAAAGGGAGCCAGGACCCCAGCTGGTATTTTAACCCAGGTCCAGTGGTTCCAGACTGGGTATTTTTTCATGACACAAACCATAAAGCCCTGAGCCTGAGCTCCTCCATGCAGGTTTCCTTGACTAGTCCCAGTCTACACAAGTCTTCCTTCTTGTCCCCTCCCACATATAACATGTTTTTTCTACTGCCTAGATATGGAGTGTGAGTTTTAGAGGTAGCTAGATGAATGATGTTGGACTTGGAGTTATGAAGGTTTGAATCAAAATCCTACCTTAGGATGCTTGCCCAGCAGTTTTCCCTGGACAAGTCATTGAACTTGACCCTTAGACTCTCTTAGACTCAGTTTCCTCATCTGTAAAAGGGGGATAGTAATAAAAGCACCTTCTTCCCAGAATTGTCGGGAGAATAAAATGATTGTAAAGAACTTTCCAAAAAAAGTGCTCTCTGTGACTATCTGTAAGGCTGGGATAATGCCAGCGTCCGCCTGCCTGGATCAGTTAGGATGGGATACAATATATGGACAGTGATAGGTGCATGTGTATGTGCACACACACACAAACATTTATACATACACACACACATTTGCAGGATGTCCCAAAAGTCTTGGTGCAGTTTAAACTTTGGTGGTCTACAACAGGCAGCCTGTATCAAGGGAGGTGGTGGTAGTGATGGTTAGAAAGTGTTGTTAGAAATGCAAGGGGCAGTGCTAAATCGCAGAAATTTCTGGAAAGAGGACATGGCAATGACCTAATCCTAGCCTTACCCTCAGTCATTCAATTGAAAAGTATTTATAAAGCACCTTGATATGCAACCTGTCTATAAATAGATACATGCAAAGTAATTCAAGGCTTATTCAAAGCTTACCTTTGGCTTCCCTGTCCTTCAGCTGTTGGTTGGTCCCTCCTCTTCTGAGACTGCCTTCTATCAACTCTGTCTAGATTTTGTATATCTGATTATTTCTATGTTGTTTCCTCCAATAGAATGTGGGCTTCTTGAGGACAGGCACCATGTTTGGGCCTTTCTCTGTATCCTCAGTACTTAGTGCAGAGCCTAACATACTGAAGTGAGTGTTGACTGACTGATTGGATAGATGCAAGGTGAGTTAGAAGGGAAGGCATTGACAGCTAGCTGCGTGATCCTGGGTAAGTCACTTAGCTGGAGCAAGCCTTAGTTTACTGCTAGGTGAAGTAAGAGGTTGAATGAATACTTTAAGGATTCCTTCCAGCATTAATTTTGAGTGATGGCTGCTGTTGGCTCACTCTTTGACTATAATTATGTATATTAGTTCCAAAGTTGATCCTTAGTAAAACAGTATCAAATGTTTATTGGCCAACATGGGACTAGAGTTTTACTTTCTATTCATTGTTTTCTTTTTATACTCTTGCTCAACAATTATAGCAAAACAAGGCTTGAGTTTTCCCTTACCCCAGCATGGCATTGGTGTAATTTACCTATTTGTTTTTAAAAAATGATATCTTTTTGTTTTTACATTACTAAGGTATATTTAATTTAACTTATTTTTTAAAGTACCTTTCAATATCTTAGACTCTTGCCATCTGTTTCACTCTATTTCCTTAATCAGTATTAATCGCTTCAGAAAAATGCTTTGAAAACATTCACGTAATACACTTAGTAGCCTCTGAATTATACTCTTCTAAGAACCCCAATCCAAATAGCACCAGAAAATGTTATTGATTAATCCTACAACTTAAATTCTGTTCCAGCAGCTAAGTGTGGTCATATATTTTTTAAAATTTTCTTTGTTTATTCAAATTGCTCCTTTTAAATTCTGTTTCAGAACTGTATAAACCTTATTGTCTGATGCAGAGTAAGTACTATATAAATCTTATTGTAATTATCACAGTTATTGGTAGTACAAATTCTCCTTCACCTCCTCAACCCTTAGATTGTTAGGAGGCATGTCAAAAGGAAGAAAGCTTACTCAGTCCTTCTCCCAAAATTCATTGCATCATGGATTGAGAGTTAGAAAGCTCCTTTGAGATCGTCTGTTCCAACCTCCTCATTTTACAAATAAGGAAGAATCTGGGCCTGAGATATTAAGGTGCTTCCTATGTTCCAGGCACTGTGCTAGGTAAACGTTGCTGAAACTAAAGTTTCAGGAGGGAGCTAGTTGAGGAATAAAGTTAGATCATGGCTGGCTTGTACCCTTTCCTTAAAATGTAGGTTCTGGAAAGAACTGACAAATCAGAGAAGGGTCCTCAGGAGCAGAGGGCATTCCAAGGGGAGAGATGTGCTGGGGAATGGTGGAGAAAGGAGCTTGGAGAGGTGAAGTCACACAAGAAGTAAATGACACCATTGGGATTTAAATCCACATCTATTGACTCCCAGTGTTTCCCACTGCAAAGCCACAAGGAAAGTAATTAATTTCCCAACAGGGAGGTAGGGAAAGGTGACTTAAGTCACCAGAGTAGGCTTCGCCAAAGGTGGAGTGTGGAAAGGGAGGAGAGTGTGAAACATTGATAAGAAAAGTTCTTGATCCTACCGATCTTCAAGATAATTTTGTTAAAACTTAATTCAAGTATTTCTTACCTAATTCATCTCCCACATTTTGTCCTGTGATGTGGGGCTTACAAAAAGAAATGTATTTATTTTATGCTGCTCCTGCTTTCTGTTAGCTTTGGACAGATGAAAAGATTAGAACCCATGCAAAATAGTCTAAGATTGGTGGAAGGAATAGCTTTGAGAAAAAGAGACTCATTGGAGATATCATGGCTGTCTTAAGTGTACAAAGGCCTGTCATGTGGAAGGCATATTAGACTTGCTCTATTTAGCTCCAAAGAGCAGAACCAGGAGCCATGGTGGAAGTTTCAAAGAGGTGAATTTATGCTGGATGTTAAGAAAGTCTTCCTAAACATGAGAGCAATTCAGAAGTGAAATGGGCATCCTCTTGGGATAGTGCAGTCTCCTTCCTTCAGCGGCGGCCAGATGGCCACTTGTGTGCTGCGTTGTACTCCTGGGTATGAGTTGAGCTAGATGGCTGTTGAGGTGCCTCCCAGCTCTCAAATTCTGCTGTTTTTTGAAGTATCAAAATACATGGTCTCGCTTTTCTTTCTCTGAACATCTTATCTGTCAAATGAGATCGCTAGATTAGGTCTGGAGGGCCCTTTTTAGTTCAAAAACCCTTTGGTTCACAATGGAGATCCATCCAGAAAGATGACAAGATGTTGCCTTCTGGGTTTGGTGCATGCATCTCTGGTTGGGGTGCTGCCCCAAAATGACCCAGTGCAATTATTGATGGGGTTTGAGTCTGCTTTGGAAAGTTTTACAAGTACTGTTTCTATTCCTTAGTTCTCCATACTCCTCCCCTCGCCCCATGACCTTTAGGTAATTCTTCCCCATGACATAGAAGCAATTTGGTATAGCTCCCAGAAAGCTGGATTTGGAGTAAAAAAGAAATGAGTTTGAAACCTAGTTCTGGTACTTCGTACCCATGTCACCTTGGCTAATAAACTTAGTGTCTTTGGGCCTCAGTCCATATATAAAATGAGGGGCTTGGCCAAGATTCCCTTCAAGTTCTAGGCCTATGCATTTCTGATGTAAAGATTGATGGCTAACCTCCTTGGTCATCATTTAATTAAGTTCAACAGGCATTTATTAGGTGCTTAACATGTTCAGAGTTTACTGAGCACAGTCTCTAGCACATATTAAGTGTTTAAAACATGCTTACTGATTGACTGATTGTCAGGCACAGGACTTTCAGAGATGGAAATATAACAGGCCCTGTCCTCAGGGAACTTATATTCTACTGAATAATATTGAGGGTGAGTTTTTATTCCTTTTCTTCTTGAGACAATAGTTTTAACCCAGTTGGTTTTTCAATAAAGAAACTGAAAGGAGATTCCTTTTTTTTTTGGTCCAATCAGAAATTATGCAAATTTAAAGAAAGTATTAGAGAAGATGTGTAAGTCTTTAATTGGTTTTATGGTTTTATCACTTTCTTTAAAAGGTTACTTGGTGAACATTACCCTCTGCTGAACACTGGCTGCAATTTCAGAGGCTTAATAAGATCTTAGAATTAAATCACAACAAATATGTCCCTCAAATAGTTTCAAGATGAGTGCTGGTGTATGCCTGAAATATGTCACGCTGGGACTGTCATTTATTAGCAGGATTCACTCCATCGCTCGAGTTTTTTATCTGAAATTACTGTGAGCCACAACATTAAAAGCCTTTGACTTACACACACACAAACACACACACGTACATGTGGGTGGTGTATGTGCTCACACATGCCCTGGTGCACAACTGTAATTGATAGAATATTTATTTGGTGCATGTAAATCAATGCTGGCCTACTTTTCAGGCATGTTTGTTATGTTGTAGCAAAGTTTTGAAATTAGATTGCTGCCCCATGGGAAGACTGATGGTTGTTACAGTATTTTTATAATTGTTTGCCTCCAGATGGTATTGAATGAAGGATACAGATAGTAGTAGTTACTGTTATTGTAACCGCTGATTTTTATAGCACTTCAAGGTATGCAAAGTGCTTTGTGTGATTATAGGTAGGATGCCTTCTACCCATTGGTTATATATCTTGTATATATACATATTTGTATATGGGTTGGTTCCTCCCTTACAATGTGAGCTCCTCAAGACCAAGAATTGTTTTTTCTGTGTCTTTGTGTACTCAGCTTTTAGCTCAGTGTTTGATAAAAGCTTGATTTCTAAAATTTTGTGGCCTTTTTTAAGGGAAAAAAAGTAGGATTATACATCCAATGATGAAAAGAAGGAAGGAAATAGAAAGGGAAAGAGGAAGGGAAAAAAGAAGTATTTATTAAGTGATTACTGTGTGTCAGGCAGTGAGGACACAAATACAAACAAAATGAAAACAGTCCCTGTCCTCAGGCTGTTTACATTCTACCAGAGAAAGCCCTTAGAAAAGAGCTAAAAAGGGTTGGAAGGTTAGGAGAGGAACCAAGGTACCCAGCCCAGGGGGATTGTTCTGGAGTCCTGAAGAAGTCTGGGGCAGGGTCAAGAGGAGACCTCAGGGGTCATTTAGTCTAATCTCATTTTACAGATGAGGAAACTGAGGTCCAGAGAGATTAGGGTTCTGTCCCAGGTCACACAGAAGTAGTAAATGGCTGGGACTGGATTTGAACCTTGGTCCTCTGGAGAGCTAGTGCTATTCCTAGGGTGCCTTAGACACTCATTAACTCACCAAATTAAACTAGAACTGCAGTTACCCTTTGGTGTGTAAACACCATGAGGACTGTGCATGAGCCTGATCTGAGGTTGAGCCAGGTTACCTGGAAGTTTGGTTTTGAAAGTTTCTCACTGTTTTCAGCCCACGTAGAGTGAAAGTCAATACATTGGATTTCCGGAGAATAAAACGAAACCTCAAAATGGCACTCCAGACTCCAAATATAAAGGGGAGATGTATGGTCTGCTTCTTTGGATCAGTTCTTGTTTCAATTATAATGTAGCTGAGCCTTGGAAGGTGTTTTCAAAAATGAGCTGGTTTATCAAACTGTGTATTGTCTCTCCCAATATTTGCTGGGTGAAACCTTTTCCTTCCTTTTCATCTTTCCCTTTCTGTTGCTATCCCTAGCATCAGATTAATGGGATACAGTACAGGTGTCTGCCTGCCTCCTCACTAATTAACCCACTAACAAGAAAGTCCACCTGTCACATCTAACCCTTTCCTGAAAAGCAAACCAAAGGGAATTAAGACAGAAGGAATAGCTAAAAATTATTTTAGCAGGGGCAAACGGAGTAGAAACAAGGGAGAGACTGTAGGGTGAGGGGAACATGAATATGGTGGGCCCTATCCATCAAGATCCCATTTGTTTCAGGCTTGAGTTAGGGAATTGTTTTTTCCTTTTGAACAGGACCTATGATTTCCTATTAACATAAAATCCCACTGAGGAAGCTCCTTGTGTTACTAATCCTTTTAAACTTCACTTTGGGAAGAATTGCCTTAGGAGAGTGAGAGGTTAAATGACTTACTTACCTGGTGGGTGACACAGTCAGTATGTGTTAGAGGGCAGACTGGAACCCAGGTCTTCCTGTTCCTTTTCAGACTCTCAGAGAGCTGTAAAAGATCCAGAATCTTGGAAGACAGTGTGAAGTGTGCATCAGTGCCAGAAAGCTGTGGTTTGCCCTAGGGGTGCTGGAAGCACTCAGGCTTTTTCAAATTGTCTTCACTCCCAGTTTCCATTTAGAGGAAACCTTTCCTGAATCCTCCAACTGCCAGCCATCCTCCACCTCCCTCCTCAAAATACCCCCTTCCTATATTACATATATCTATCTGTGTGTGTATGTGTGTGTGTGTGTATATATATATATATATATATATATATATACACACACACACATACATACACATACATATACACTTCTATGTGTTGTGTCTGTTGAGGAAAAAAAATATGCTTCGGTTCAAGTCATGATAGATTTCAAGATGGAGGAACCTTTGAGTTCCTTCAAGATGGCCATGCCATTATAGCTTGGGTATTAGTTTCAAATAAATCCTTTTCAAACTCATAATCACAGATTCAGATGTGGAAGGTACCTTAGATGCCATCTAATGCAACCCCACCATTTTGTGAAAGAGGAACTGGTGGCCCACAGAGGTTGACTTGTTGCCGTTTGCTTCTTGCCCTACCTATCTGTGTGGTGTATTGGGCAGGATATTTGTCCCAGTGTCAGAGATCTAGTCTGATGCTTCATCCCTGTGGGATCTGAGGTGAGTAACTCGAAAATCCTCCAATAGACATTTCTTTAGCACTTATTCGGTGCTGGGGATACAGGTATAAAAGCTCTCAAGCAGCTTTCATTCTTCACCTCTCTGGGTCTCAGTTTCCTTAACTGTAATATGAAAAATGTTGAATTACATGATGTCTTAGGTCTTTTTCTACAATGTTTTCAGTAGTTTTCTATCTCCTATGTGCATATATATAATCTTTAAGATGACATGAATGTAAAGTAGAATTATTTTGAGAGTTGTTTTTAAGCACTTCTCTATAACCTCATGGGAATGGTTGGGTATTTCTGCTTTTAGGACTGTTAAACATGCAAACCCCTCTCTCCATTGTTTATAAATCTGCTTTCTTCTTTTTTAACCTCCAAACTAACAATAGTATTCGAGAAAATTTCTTAGTGGATTTAAAAACAGCTGGGTAAAAAGTCATTTTCAATCCCCAAACTCAATATATTACTTCTTTTATGCATTTCATTAAGCTAAAGTTAAAATAAATTAAAACAGAAGACATTCAGGGCTGATTGTTGCATCAACGAAGCCAGAAAGAGCTGAGCAGTCAGAGCCCCAGCAGACAGATGCCCATCCTTTAGTCTGTAGTCTGCCCTGTTGCCCTAGAGACTGGCATTAACTCTTAAGGGCCTTAATTTCTTAAGAATCTCACTGAGCATTAATGGGTTCAGTTGGAACAGGCAGTGATCCCCAGATATAACCCACAAGTAGATGATTGAACATAGAAGGAAAGAGTATCTATTAAGTACCTACTGTGTGCTGAATGCTATGCCAACCACAGCTATGTGTTTGGAAACCAAAAAGTATAATTTACCAGGACAATTTTGCTCCTCTTTTAGAATGGAATTGGGCCTGTAATTTTGCTGATATGAACTCCCAGATGAGGGAATTTCCTTTATCATTACAGCTCAACACCTTCTTGTTTTAGAGAGCTGTTTTGAAAGATGAGATGTTGAGTGACTTGCCAGGGGTCACACAGCCAGGATGTGTCAAAAGGGAGACTCGAACCTGGAGCTTCCTGACTTCAAGGGCAGTTTTCTCTCCACTGCACCATGGGTGCCTCTCATGCTTTAACTGGGATGTTTTTTTGTTTTTTTTTTGCTAGAAAAGAAAATTGAAGGTTTGAGAAATGAAGGAAAATTTACTTTATCTGCTCTGGGTTTTCACTGTGTCTCATGTTGATTTTTCTCTTGTTACTGAATTTGTTTCTGGCTAAACTTCACCCTTGCCTTTGTCAAGGACATTATCCTGAAGCTCCAGGTCTGGTTCTTGGGAGACCTATTGAACTCTTTCTGCCTGGAGACATTTTTGTACTGATTGACCCTGGCACACTGGGGGATGCTGTTCCTTTAAATGGCTGCAGGCTAGAGGGCCAGCGCTGGAGTATGGCAGAGTGGAGCTTGAAGTCTGAGGCCAGCGTTTATTAGCGTTGGGACCATGGGCGGGTCACTTAGTCTAAAGTACAGAGGAGGTGATGGTCCATGTTGGTGGAGAGAATTTCCATACTGGGAGCTTGCTGAATTTCTGTTGTTTATATGGTTAGAATAAGTTACCTGTAAAAGTCAGAGTGGTACAGGGGCTTAGGATTTAGAAGCCTTGCATTCAAATGCTGTCTGTGATGCTTGCCAACTCTATAACCTTGGGCAAGTTTTTGGGCCCCTCAGTTTCCTCATCTTATGATGGAGGAAGTTAGTCTAAATGCCCCCTAAGGTCCCTAAGATTTTAGTGGGATCACAGAAAGAGTATTAGACCTTCCCATTTAGGGAGATTTGAGTTTGCATGCTACCTTATAAACTTATTATATGGCCCTGGGAAAGTTGTTTAACCTTTCTCAACCTCAGTATTTTCTTCTATAAAATGGGGATCATAAGAGCACTTACTTGATAGTGTTGTTGTGAGGATGAGATGACATAGTACATAGGAAGCATTTTTCAAACCTTATGTAAATGCTACAATTAATCTTATAATCAGATGCATTTGATGGAGGGGCAGCATGATGGAGAGAAAGGTCTGGAATATCTAAGTTAAAATCTTGTCTTACACCCTTTAGCTGTGAGACCCCAGACAAGTCACTTCACTTCTCTCTGCCTTGGTTTCCTCATCTGTAAAATTCTAATTCTCTATGATCCTATTATTTGTAATCTCCTTACATTAGTGCTAAAAGCTCCTTGTTGTTCTTACCTTACTGAACGTTTTGTAAGCTTTCCTTTTCCTGTCCCTCTTTTCACTCACTTTTCATTTGCTTGGAATCAGCTAAACTGTAGCAGCTATAGACCCTCAGACCCACACTTGGCTATTATTATTGTTTTTGGTTTTAGATCCAGTTGTTTCAGTAATAAGAGCTCACTTTCATTGGAAAAATGCTTTGGGTACCACCCATCATCCTGCTTTCCCTTGGGATGTGGCATGGGAAGAAACGAAAAGTACCATTTTAGATGAGGAAGGCAGCCATTGCAGTAAATTTGTTTTATGGGGATTGAAATTTATGAAAGCTATCTGGGAAGTTCAATACTCGGTGGTCAACACCCTTCGCTTTGGAACACGACATGCCGCAGTGGCTGAGCCTCCGCTGAGCATCCCAAGATGTTGAGTAGATGAGTCTACTTTATCATCATTAGACAGACAGTGCTTTAGCAAAGGAGTAAATTAGAAGCTGATAAGTTGCACCCACTAAGCAGCTTCCAACTGCAAAGGACAAGCACCATGCCAAACATGGTTTGTTACAGGACCCCATCTCTACCCTCCCCCTGATGGAAAATTGCTGCTTAACGTAAAATGAAGGTTATAGACAGCCTGCCAAAACCCCACTGGAATGGATTTTTCTTTTCTTATCTCTTCCTGTTGACTTTTTGTTGGTGAAAACCTGCATTTTAAAAAGTAATTTTCCATATGTGGAAGGGCCAATTTTTGCAAATAAAAGGAAAAATGGTACCTGATTCAGAATTTGAGTGTTTATTCTGGATGGTGTATTCTCCACTTTGTGCTCACTGCTCAGAATTTTGGTATTCTTTCTTTTTTTTTTTAAATATCATTCTTGCCCTTAAGTAGTTTATAGTCTTGTTTGGGGAAGTAGGATTTCAAGGCATGAAAAAATTGTACATTGGAAAGAATACCTCTCATTGCACCTTGGTCTAAATCTTGCTTCAGTTTGTTTGGTAGTTGTCCTTGGGACATTTTCATTGACGCCTCCCTGAGAGCAGAGATTCAAGCACTGCCCTTATCATTTTTAATACTCCTGAAATAACCAGGACAATAGCCTTCTGATTTGCTTGTCTTCAGTGTGGTGGAGTGGAAAGAGCACTAGTTTTTGAGTCAGAGAACACAATAACTCTGCTCTGTAACTACTGGCTAGCAGGTAGTTCATTACCTGTATTTATCTGGGTTGTTTTGGTTTCCGCCTTCCCAGTAGAATGTGGTGCCCTTGAGTAAAGGGACTGTTGGGGTTTTTGCCTGTGTATCTCTAGCATTCAGTGATGCTTACAGACACATAAAGGGGATCTAATAAATGCTTTTTGAATTGAATTAAAACTGCAAGATAAAGGAGGTGGATGAGATTGGAACGTTAGAAAGGTTAGGTAGCCAGAGGATCTGGATTCAAATTCCATCTTTGACAATTGTGAGACCTTGGGTAAGTCCCTTAAATCACTCTGGGCTTTGTTCATTTCCTCAATGGTAATTCTGAGTTGAACTAGGTGTTCTCTGAGGTCACTTTATTCTATAGATCTAAGAATCTATGAGATAATCTTTGAGGTCCCTTCCAGTAATAATTCTATTACCCTGTGAAATAGTCTCAGGTTTCTTCCAATTCTAAGTCTTATGGTTCTACATGTGATCGCTGAATTGGGCTGTGGGGTGGCTAAGCTATTTTCAGAAATATCAATAACCAATACTACTGAACTTATAGGAGGATGTGGACAAGAATCACTTGGCATGAATAGTCATAGCTGGGCTATAGTCTACATGGAATTCCTGAATCAATGAGTTCATCGATTCATTGGATTATTGGAGTATCAAAATAGGCCACTTTAACCAAATTAATATTTTGGTGGTCAGTGTGGAATTTAACAGTATGCTTGTTAGATGATTATATGCTTAATTAGATTTCTTCTTTCTCTCTATCCTACCATTATAAAAAGGGAGAATCACCTGACCACTCAATTATCTTTATTTATCTTTTCAACTTTTGTTGTTGTCATTGAATCTTTTCAGTTGGGTCCAACTCTTTATGACTCCATTTGGGGGTATTCTTGGCAAAGATATTGGAATGTTTGTTACTTCCTTTTCCAGCCCATTTTATAGAGAAGGACCTGAGGCAGACAGGGTTAACGGACTTGTCCAGGATCACACAGCCAGGAAATATCTGAGGTCTGATTTGAACTCACAAAGATGAGTCTTCCTGACTCCAGGCCCTGTACCACCTAGCTGCCCAGTTGGATTTAACAATATGATTAACTGGATTTCTCCTCTCTCTTCCCACTCCTCTTATAAAAAGAGATGATCACTGGACTGTTCAGTTATTGTTTCAACTGTTGTTATCTAAATGTCGCATACAAAAGAATGAAAAGATTCCTCCTTTACCAAACACTTTAAACTTGGAGAAAATTGCTTTTATCTCTTCCAAAACTTTACTCCATACTTAGAATAAATGGAAGTCTTGAATCTATTAAATGGGTGGTTAATAATACTATAGAAACTGCTTAGTGAATCCCCAATCATAAAACAACCCAGAGAACCATAAATGCATTGGAATATTCTATAATAATCAAATACCTGTAACATTGTGGTCAGCAGCAAATCCCCTCATCTGCATTCTTAATTGAAGCCTTTATTTGTAACTGGATATTGATCTGACCTCTGTTTGTCTTAGTTTGCCCTTATCTTGCCCCAATCGATCATTCGTTCTCTCTCATCTTCAATCTCTCCCTATCTACTAACACTTTATCTGCTCCATAAAGTCATACTCAGGTTTTTCCCCTCCTTCAAAAAACCTTCACTTGACCATGACTTTCTTTTAACTTTTATTCAGCTTTCTCTTCCAGCCAAACTCCTAGAAAGACCTATATTTTTCTCTCCATTTTCTCAGCTCTGAGCTATCTGCTTCAGACCCTGGCACACTATTGAATTTTATTTTCTGTAAGGTTACTCATTGTTTTATTCGTTCATTCATTCTTTTTTTAAAGAAATTGTTATTGATAATATTTTGCTATCTATCCCCCTTTCCAAAGATTCATCTCATATAGCAAAGAGTATGTCAACCTTCTCCATCTGATGACCTTTTCTCATTCTTTCTCTTCACTGACCTCTGCAGTACCAGACTGCCCCTTTCCTGGATATATGTACATTCTCTTCTCTTACTTTCAAAGATGCTGCTGTGTCTTGTTTGGGTATCTTATTCTAAATATACCTTCTCAAGTGCTTTTGGCTAGTTTTTGAGTTGGTCTTCCTATTTTTTATATTATATATATATATTGTCATCTATATTATATTGTTATATTCCCTCTCTCTCCTCTTTAATTTGGTAAACTCTTCTCATGAGTTTATTGAGTTCATCTCTTCATCCAGTCCCACACTCTCTCCTGAAGTCTTCTCTTAAATTGCCAACTGCCCACTGGGACTTCTCTAGATGCTGTGCCATCTGAAAATCACCATGTCCATAGCACTAAGTCTTTCCCTCCTCTGACTTTCCCCATTTTATGAAGATCACCATTATCCTCCCATTCCTCCAATTTTAAAATCAAAATGATATGGGAATCTTCAGTCTCCCTTGACTCTCTTTTCCAAGGAGTTGCTAAAGGTTGTGGAAGAGTTCTTCCACTATTAGCATCTCTCTTGTCCTTCCCTTTCTCTTTATTCATCAGGTCATCACCCTCCTCACCATTTACTTAGACTATTGTCTAAGTATCCCTTCATTTAGTCTTTTTACTGTATAATCCCTCTTTCTTGTGGCTATCAAAGCAGCCTGATCCTCTTCAGACGGCACTCTCATTCTCTAAAAACACCACTGACTCCCCATTGTCTTCATGATACATCTAAACTCATTAATGTGGCATTTGAAGTCCTCTGTAATTTATCCCTGACCTACCTGTCCAATCCTGCTTCAAATTATTCCCATTTTTACACACTATATTCCCATCAAATTAGACTGTTCATTTCCTCACAAAATTGGCATTCTATTTCTCACACTGCTTTCCTCCTGACCTCTCACAATTATATTTTCCTCTAAGCCCACCTCAGGTGCCGCCTCCTCAGAGAAACTTTCCTTGATACTCCCCAGTTTTTAGTGCTTAGTTGTGAAATTGTGGATCATACAGTTTGAGGGGGAGAATCTTTGGTTTTGTCATTTGCATTTAGTGTATTTTCTTGTATCTTATGTAGATTTAGAAGTGGAAGGAACCTGAGAAGTCATCTATTCCACCTCACTCACATTACAGATAAGGAAACTGAGACCCAGAAAGAGGTATTTCCACTGTTCTCTTGAAATGAAAGATCCATCGGAATGAAGAATTCTTTCATTCTCTGCCTTTGTCTCCTTAGTTTAGCTCCCGGCATATAGCAGGTGTGCAGTAAATGTTAGTTGATGGCGTGCATGATGAACACCGATAGCAAGGGTCATTCATTGCCATGTTCTCAGACTTCTAAGTCATTGGATGTTGTAGACACAATAAAGTTTGAGGAAATAAAGTCTTTTGAAGATGGTCAACATTTGGGATACTTCAACAGACTTTATTAGCTACCTGTAACATTGTCCCTACAAAGACCTTGCCATGATTGTGTTTTCGCATAGAACTCTTCATAGGAAAAGAACCATGCGATTCACTTGCACTTATTTTCCAACAATTATTTTTTTCCCATGGGAATTGTTATTCTTCTGAGAGGAACAGTAGCCAAAGAAAACCAATTTCATTGACTTATGGGACCATAGATTCAAAAGCTATTGAATTCAACCATCTCATTTTACAGATGAGGAAACTGAGCCTCAGCTTTGTAAAGTGACTTGCCCAGTATCACATGGATAGTAAGTACCAGAGCCAGGATGTGAGTATAGGTGTCACGACTCCATCTTCAGCCCTTCTTTTTCCATATCATGGTTGAGATCACCTATCATCTAATGGTGTTACATAAAATGGGCTGCTTTAACAAAATTGGGTATGAGAAATATTTTGTCCTCATTTGCCAGGTAAGAGGATTAGCTTCCTGTTGGTTCATATTTCTTTGCTAGATTTTATTCCCCAACCTCAAGACCCATGCTGGGTGAAGTTCTCCAAGTTTGGGAGGTCCCCTGAAACCAATACAAACCCCATTGATTTAAGGCAGGATCTCTGTACATTCTCCTGGTCAAATCTGGCTCATTGGATTAGGATGGGATTTGGATTTGGTTTCTTTCCTTTTCTAAGCAGGGAGAGTTGTTGGAATGGAGGAACTCCATTCATTGTTCAGGAGCTCGTCTGCCCCTGCTGTTTTGTTCCTTACTTGAAGTCATAATCCTCTGTTCACGACATCATAATCATCACCACAGTGGCTAATTGTGATGTCACAGAGGATTGTGACTCAGAAGGGGGAGTAAGCAGCAGGGGCAGATTAATTCCTAAGCAACTGAAGGTCTTGTTTTGTGCAAATGCCCCAAAGTCATAAAATTTTAAAAAAATGAAAGCAAGAAGGGAAGAAAAGGAAGGTGAAGCTTGAACATATGTGATCTATTAGGCAAATTGTCTCTAAATGGAAAGTTTTTTCTGCTCCTTCATTTTCCTTGTGGTATGAATAGCTCTTCAGCAGCAGATAAAGGAATTTGTTCTTCGGCATATTCATAAAACTCCAGACTTCATACTGACTTGTTATAGGGCCATGACATCTGGGGCCAAGATCGGGTCATTAACTAGCCATTGGAGGTACTTTTATTTTCTCTGACTTTGCAGTTGGGTTGAATCACTTTGCAGACAGAGCATGGCAAAAGTCAAGTCATAAAGCTCAGTACAATGGCCCCAAACAGCTGGGTAGATAATTTACAATCACATCAACCGGGAATCTGCCCATCCAGGGTAGTGAAAATGGCAACAGTCATGCCGAAAAGGCTTTTGAATAGGTTACGTGTAAATGAAGTAGTTGAAACAGCTGTTGCAATGGCTTGGGCTGGAATGAGGTGTGAATTTTCAAGGAAACTATAATTTTCAGCTCTGAGTTAAGAATTCTTTCCACCACACCTCCCCTTATGCAGTTTAATATTTTTTAGTGATCTCCTCTCCTTTATGGGAGAAATGTAACAATACATTTTAAATGTAATTGTTCTTCGTAATTGGTTTGCTCTAATGTGTGCCTTGAGTTAAGAAAGAATGGGCATTGAGTTAGGAAAGATCTGGGTTTAAATTTCAGGAGGTACTTCCCAGTCATATGACCATGAGTAAGTCATATTATGGGCAGCTAGGTGGTACAGTAGAGTACTGGGCTTGGAATTAGGAAGACTCACATTTATGAGTTCGAATCTGGACTCAGACAGTTACTAGCCATGTGACCCTGGGCAAGTCACTTAACCATGTTTGCCTCAGTTTCCTCACCTGTAAAATGAGTGGGAGAAGAAAATGGCAAACCACTCCAACATGTTTGCCAAGAAAATCTAAATGGGGTCCAAAGAGTCATTCCACAGTTGTAAATTGAACAGTAACAACAGATCACATTACCTTTTTAAGCCTCATTTTCCTCAAAAATGTGGATGATAATTCCTGTGGCGTCCACCTCAAAGCATTTTTCAAGGTTCAAATGAGGTAATGAATGTGAAATGGTTTACGAAACAATAAAGAGCATCATGCTTTTGCCAGCTATTACAATTGCCCATGGTAATTAGAGACAGAGCATGAGCTCTGTGAAGAGGACTTTGCTTGACATCAAGGTAGCATCAATAGACAGAATATGGAGTCAGGAATGTTTGTGTTAGAATCCTGCCTTGAGCACTTAAGGGCTTTGTACCCATGGCAAGTCATTCCCTGTTCCAGTTCCTCATCCATCCAATAAGGGAGCTGGGCTTGATATCCTCTTGGAGTTCCATGATCCCATGTTCTTGCCTCTAACACATCCTACCTTTGTGACCACATGCATGTCACCCAAGCTTTCTGGTCCCCCAAGCCTCGGCAACACTATAGGATCATAGATTTAAAGAGTGAAGCCAACTCTCTTTAGAGAAGATCAAGCCCAATTTTGTCAGAGGCACCCCAGAGTCATCTAGTCCATTCTTCTCCGTTTACAGATAAGAGTACAGAGAGATCAATTAAATATCTTGCCTTGCCATATATTGTGGATAGCAGGGGCTGGATTTGAACCCAAGAATTCCTACTACAAATCCAGTACCCCTTCCACTGACCATTCTGACTATAAGTTACAAAGCTATTGCCCATGTACATCATTGGAAGGAGCTTTCACCAAGAAATTCTTAACCGTATTAAAGTCAAAAGGTCAATTTCCTTTCCAACACCCAAAAGAAAATGATAATCACCTTGGCCATCTGTGTAAGTGCTAGTTCATCATATAAATCTGGGTATGTAATGCCCTTCAGTATAGAATGTCCTCCCCTTGAAGGCAGACATCATTTTGGTTGTGATTTTCGTGTCTACAGGATAAAATGGTCCTCTTTACATTTTTTTTTGTTGTTTAGTTGATTAGTTGTTTTTGACTCTTGTGAACCTACCTGGAGTTTTCTTGGCAAAGATACTGGAACAATTCACCATTTCCTTGTCTGGCTTATTTTACAGATGAGAAAACTGAGGCAAACAGAGTTAATGACTTACTCAGGTCCTCCAGACTCCAAGACCAGCACTCTATACATGCACCATTTTGCTGTTCTATCCTTTGCATAGTGAATACTTAATAATTGTGTATTGGACTGAATTACTCTATTGCCAAATTGTTTCCTTCCAGGAGGGAAATGACATTTCCCTCCTCCCCACCACATGAATTTAAATCAAATAGGGATTTTGAAAAGTCTTTTCATTTTTTGCCCATCAAAATGCAATTGGACAAGTAACTGATGTGATGTTTTGGTAATAGATTGAATTGTTGTTGTGTTCGTCCTTTGTTGCCGAAGAAGACCATGCTATCAGAGGAATGATGAAATGACTTGGACTTGACCTATTCTGAGTGAGGAGGGGTTGTGCAAGGTCACCAACCTCACTTCTCCTCCAGAGTCATCTGAATCCAGTGACCAGATGTTCATTGGGATGACTAGAGAGCCCAGGATGCACTGGGAGACCTTGGCCACTTGAGGCCAAGGTCTATTCAGGTACTCATTCAGGGTGAGGTAATGCCCGTTCATTGAACAGATGGAACTGATACTACATAGTAGTGAAATAGAGTGTGGGACCTTTGTGCCAAGCAGACATCAAATAATTGAATTAAAACTGTGATTAATCCTAAAATAGGAAGTTTCCTTTCTTAGCTGAAGCTATGAATTACAAGATTATCATCCTACTGATGTGATTAGGGGATGTTGTTAACAGTTGTGAGATTTAGAAGTGTGTAACTTCATCTGTGTATTATATGAATTACCTCAGCAGTACCATTCACATACCTGGCATTGACATGCTTTGAAAATTATATTTGGATTTGGGCTAGGAAACTACTGAGGAGAAATGACAAGGATGAATTCAAGTCTGATGAGGCGTCCATTCCTTTTCTTTTCTTTCTCCCCAGTGGGACTGGATTGTTTCAAATTTCTTCCTTTTCTCCATCCTTCCTTCTTCTCTGTTGTGTTCCTTCCCCTCCCCCCAAGAAAGTGTGTTGCTTTCTACCTTGTTTGTCTAGGGAAGCAATTTTAGGGGGTCAGTGTCTTGCTCATGTCCCAGGACTATTCATCTCCGTCCATTTTTTTTCAGATGGGAGGGAGGGAGGGAGGGAGAGAGAGAGAGAGAGAGAGAGAGAGAGAGAGAGAGAGAGAGAGACAGAGAGACAGAGAGAGACAGAGACAGAGGGACAGAGAGAGTTTTTTTCTCTTTCTCCACCATTTGGTCAACGTTGGCAGTTTGTCCAAGGTGGGCGTTTGTTTTGTTTTAGCCTAAATATCTTTGAACATTTGAACAGCCGTGTCCTTGTTTAAAAAAAAAATGCAACCATCTCAGTGGGGGTTTTTATAGAGCTAGTATTTTTCTCTACTGCTAGAATATGGAGAAAGTGGAAGGAAGAGGAGGAGGTGAAAAGCCCAAAGACCTTCCTTTTTCATTTTGCTATAACCCAGCCTCTGACCCAGGGAAGTCAGGAGAGCCTTGAGTTCCGAACCTTCCTCAGATAACTTCCTCCCTGTGTGCTCCTGGCTAAGTAACTCATTCTCTGTAGACCTCACCTTCTTCAGCTGTAAAGTGTGAATAATAACAACATTTACCTACATCAGATTTAGTGTGAGTCAAATTAGATAAAATGTTAAGAGCTTTGCAAATCTTAATGCTCTTTATAAATTTGAGCTCCTTTTAGACTTCACCTCTAAGGATTCCTTTGGAACATCCATGAACGTAGAAGTCTTCCTTCTAAAAAATGGTGGTCACCACCCATCTAGGGCTTCTCGTAGGTGACTCTTATCCACCTCTTTCCAGAAATCCTCCCCAGATTTACCCACAGTGCTGAGTGATTTGCTCTGGATCTTTTGACCTTGTGCGAGTATCAGAGGAATGTGGATTGCCTTGTTCTTACAGCATTACCATGCTTCCCTATTTTTCCTTTTCTGATTGTATGTCTTCTTGAGAAATTTTTGATGCTATTTCTGGAGGTTAGTTCTTCCTAAATGGAATCCTTCAACTTATTTGTGCCACCACACACTTGCTATCCATTGATCTTTATGTGACTTATACCTTTAAGTGTTTGGAGACAAGTTTTGAAACAAAATACTTGTCACTCAATCAGTAAGCATTTATTAAGCACCTGTTATATATTAGGAATTATGCTAGAAGAAACTTTACATCATTGGAAGAATATTAACTCTTAAAAAAAGGAGAGAGACGAGCAGTATTGCATTCCTATTAAGTGCTGTTAAAAAGTTGCATTAAAATATTTCAGGGAGCACCTTGAGGTAATTAAAAGCCCTTGAAACATCCTCAATTCTGATCCAGCTCCTCTTCTCCTCTAAGGTCAATTCCTCTAAGGTTCATTTATATATATACATCCAAGATGGTGGACCAGCTACAGCATATTCATCCAACTGAATTTTATGGGTCTTCCATAACAAATTATTTTCACATCCGTCTATCCATGGGCCCAACATGTGACTTTGCTGACATAGGGAGTTCCCTGTGAACAAACTCCCTCAAAATTATTCTACAGCTTATATAGTTGTAAGGCAAAAATCAAGTTAGGACTTGTCAAAATGGTGCTTGGTACCTCATAGGCATTTGTTAAATACTTATTGATTGATTGAAAGAGATTTCCTTTATTATAGACAAAAAATTAACATAATAACATCATTTTCTCATCTTTATGTAGAAAGTCATTTCCAAAGATTGTTTTCAGTCAAACTGCTCCTGTCTTTCCATATTTAGAATGAGAAACAGACTCTTGTTTGGGGTTCTAAATCTACTTCAACTCCCTTATCAATCTTCTAGACATCATCAGTCTACCACTCTGGTTTCACTTCAGTGCCATGAGGACCCAGGCCATTTGTTAGCGTGACAACTGGCCTGCTTCACGCTCTTTTCCAACTCATATAAGTATCATCATTCTCACCCCTGTTTCGGGATCATGTTCTCTGTGCTTTTCTCCTCCAGGGGTTTCCCTAGCCCTCTCCTGTTTCATATAAATAGACTGGAGGGGATGCACTGTCTTTTGATCTTTGTCTCCAAGTAATATTATTATGATTTAATAACATTTACAGGGCTTTCAAATTGTATATATGCATCTTTCCTCTGAGGTAGGTTTTGATTGCCATCTTTTAGAAGAGGAAACTAATACAAGACTTGCTCAAGGTCACACATCTAGCCAGGATCTGAGAGAAGTCTTCTTGACTCCAAGTTCAGTGCTCTATGCACTCAGTCATGTAGCACCTCCAAGTCATCGAAACAAATAAACAAACTGGTCTCATTTACTTATGGGAACTACTTTCTGATATCTCGTTAGGTTTGGCAGATGGCTCAGGAGGTTGTTCCAGTGATTAGTAAGGGCTTCTACCTCTTCATGAAAGTCTATTTATTTCTCTTGGTTTTTGAAAGCTTCCCAAACCCCCAAACAGAGAGAGATTCAGCTTGAGAGATGTGGGACATGTGTTCACAGATTGATGATTTCAGCTCTTTCATGTGCTACATTACAGAGGGCATCCTTTCCGGTGCTCTTTAGGGCAAAAGGAAAAAGCTTAATTGTCCCCATGTCTGATGAGACATCTGTTATAAAATGCAACTGGTTCCGGGCACTGCCTCCCATGTTTTCCATCTCTATGACATCTGATGCATGTCAGGTGTAGGTGATGAACAAAGAAAAGGAAGAATCATTGTTCAAGCTGGCATGAAGACAGATGTCTTCCCCCAGGTATCGTTTCAGTGCTCTGCACACAATTTTCTTCAGAAGAGATATTATTTTTGGTAATGGCGATAGTTTAAGCTTTTTTTCTCTCCAATTTCTTGGATCAGACTTAGATTGTTTTTTAGGTGGTCCATGACTTTCAATAAATTAACTAAAGGAAAGAATACACTTTGCTTTGGGCTATAATTATATCCTACCAACAGATGACCATTTTTACAACTACTGGATTGACAACTTGGTTTTAACAGCTAAATACACATGGAAATACATGGGATCTTCATGTGGGGTTTAACCACAAGCATATACACGTATGAAAACTCATACACTTCTCCCTTTTCATATTCAAGTTTGTTCTTCTTATAGGTTTCACTTTAATAAAGATATAATGAAAAGGTCATTCATCTGGACAATTACTTTTAGTTAGCACACTGTTCCTTTCCAATGGTCTGCTTGGTATTTATTGGAAAACAAAGCTCTGGGAGTTATAGCAGCTGCCTCTTCATCTTTAAGTGGATGTCAATCTTTTGATAGAAAGTGATCCTTTTCAGAAAGTCAGAAGACAATTTTCTTAATATCTGGCATTATTAAAATCCCCACTTTGTCTGTCTTCAAGGTATAAGGTTTCTTAGGACTTAATGGATCTCAAAGAGATTCCCTTTGAGAGTTTCTATCTGGCAAAGTGGACCGTGCTATTGAAGACTGTTGGCCCCTCTCTTTTCTCCTACCTTCCTCTGATTCCTCATTGCAGCATGGAGGTGACCCTGAATCCTTGAAGCTTATGCCAAAGGAATGCAAGTTTTGGCAAGACCTGCTAAGCTGGAAAGGCTTCAAATATGTACCTGGTAATGGTCTTTTATTTGAGGACTAGCCTAGATAAATTTAGAGAGGCTTAATGCCAGGTTACCTGCAAGGTGATGAATTTTTCAGAGACTGTCATAGAGGAACTGAAATGCTCAACAGCAAATTAACCATTCTTTTGCATGTTGTAAGCTCATTGAGGGCAGGGGGATCGTCTTTCTTTCTGATTTGTCTCCTCAGCACTTAGCATGGCACCTGGCATTCAGCAGTTTTTGGGACTGAATTGTTAACACTGAAGAATAGGTAACTACTTTTTTCCCCCAAGAACAGCTGCAGTCATTTATATTGTACTGTAAATGTAATAACATTTTAATATAACATTGCATGTAAGTGTAAATAAGATTTCATTATTAAAATAATTAAGATTGGTTAACAAAATAGTACAAAATATTTTCCTTGCCATTGTTCAAAGGTAATTGGATGTTTGACCTGTGGGAGTTTAGTATTCAAGATAGCTACACTGATGATTAGCTAGATATAAACATTACATCAAGAAAAGAGTGGACAGAGAAGTGTTTACATCATATACAGTTGAAGGTCAATGTACTTTGAGATGAAGGATTGATCCAGGGTACTGTGTGGACTAAGGGAAAATGAACTTATGGTCCTTGGTCTGCCATTTACCCCATGTGACCTTGGGAAAGTCATTACACCTTTTAGATCTTATTTTCCTTATCTGTAAAATGAGAAGATAGGATTAGATGAGCTGAATTCAATTCTAGCCTCTGCTACTCACTGGCTGTGTGACTCTGGCAGGCCACTTAACCTATATATGTCTCAGTTTCCTCATTTATACAATAAATATAATCATAATACCTAAGCCTGGAATTGTTGTAAAAATAGAATGAGGTAATATTTCTTTTTCAAAATGCTGTATAAATTCTATCATCACAACCACTCCCCCCTCCCCGCCCCCTTCCTTTTAGCTTCCTTCAAGCCTCTATGTATATGGAACCTATAATCCCGTTACCTTACAAGGACCCATTTAGGGTTGACAGCAGAGAGAATAACTTGTTATGTTAGACTCCTTTCTCTGTTATCCTATTTTATTCAACATTTACAAGGGGCATGGATACACTCATTCACCTTGTTCATCCTGCAGGGGAATGCCCAGCATTGACTAATATGCTTAATCTGGGTTACCATGAATTTAACTTTGCTTCGCTCCTAAGGATCTCAGCTTTTCTGATTTGCTACTTGAGGCCTTAAGGAGATCTTTCCTTTGCAAATCTGCTGCAACCTTTTCGGAATTTTTTTCTTTAAAAAATTTTAATGCCAGAGCAAGTTTGGAAATAATCTTCCCTGGCAGATGGCAAAATAATCTACTTTATTTCACTAATGTAGAGATGTCTGGAATTGAGGAAAGCATTAGAAAAGCTTGCGACTGCAGTTCTTTGGATTGTACTTCTCTGCTCATATGCCTGCTGTACAGTGGCTTCAGGAGCCGGCTTTACAGTTTCAGAGGTTTCGAGCTGGACAGAGCCTTGCTGGTTACTTAGTCCTGTCCTCTCATTTAGGAAATTAAAAGGGGGTGGAGGTGAAGTGATTTGCATGAGATGACCCAGAAAGTGTCCAAACTAGGATTCAAACATTGAGGTATTCCGCCTCCCATGTCCCATAGGCTGTCTCACACCAAGAGGATTTCTGACTTCATAGAGCAATAGATTTAGAGCTGGAAAGGACCTCAGAAACTATCTAACCTATATTCATCATTGTATCCAAGAGGAAACTGAGGAGCAAGGGGTTTGTGACTTGCCCAAGGTCATTCACATCAAAAATATCTGAGGTTGAATTCAAACCCAGCTTCTTGGACTCCAGGGCTGATTTTCTTTTGACAACATCATATTAAGACTCTTACAAGCTTTTGTGATTTGTTTTTCATTCATTTGGACCAATTTTTTTTTAATAGCAAAAGCATCATGGTGAAAGTGGACATTAAAACCTCAATTACAAATTCATCCCGTGAGATGTTTCTACTTGGGGAAGAAACTTGTATCAGTGTAGATGAACATTGTTAGAATGAGGTATAACTTTTTTGTTTGTTTGTTTCGGAGGAAACACTGAATTTAATATCTCCCAGAATTTGTTAGACTAAATAGTTCATATGTCTATCAAATTTTGTGATGGGAAATTACATGGTTTTATGCTGGAGAAAATCCAAATTTTCATCCTTCTTACTCATTAGACTTTCCAGAGCTTGAGTTATCAATTCATTCATGGAAGCCCATTAAACTTCCATGGTAAAATGCCCATGTGTCCAGCCACCTTCTCTTAACCATCTGCCCACAACTTTCCAAAATCAAATGTACAGGAAATGATTGAGACTTAGGATTTTCATGGCACCAAGGTTCACTTGAATAGGTTTAATAAAACACTGTGTAAAATGTAGGCAGAGTGAGTAGCCCTGAAGAAAGATCAGAAGTCAGTTAGTCAACAATCATTTGTTAAGGGCATACTATGTATCAGGCTCTGTACCAATTGTTAGGGATACAAAAAGGCAAAAAACTGTCCTTGCCCTCATAGATCACACATTCCAATGGAGGAGATAATTTAGGTACTTACCAGATATATGCAGAGTAGACAGAGGAAGGTACTCTTGAAGGCAAAGACTGGACGATTCAAATGGGTTGCCTCAGGGACTTCAATTGGGGTCTTCTGTTGGAAGAAAAAAATTCCCTTCCTAGCTGAATCAAAGTCATCTAGTCTTTGTTTGAAGGTCTCTGGGGAGGAGGAGACTTCTTCCTTTATGGCAGCTCATTCCACAACATCAAGCCTACACTTAGCTTTCTGCCTCTATAGTCAGTCATCAAGCAATTACTTAGTATCCAGCACTGGGTATGCAAATATAGAAATGGCAGGGCCTCCTGCCCTGGAGGATTAGGTTCTTTATTCCCACCTATTCTTCATGATTCTCCCTGTAGGGCTCAATGGTACACATCTGATCTTCCCATCTGTACTTGACCAAAAGCATTTTGTCCATCCTGAATTTTCTCTAGACTAAACAAACATTCCTAGGTCCATTTATATTATCCTTTCCTGGATCCCTCCTTTCCTCCCTCTCTCCCTCCCTTCTTTCCTTCCTTCCTTTTTCTTTCTTTCCTTCTTTCTTTCCTCCCTTCTTTCTTTCTTTCTTTCTGTCTGTCTTTTTCTTTCTTTCTTTCTTTCTTTCTTCCTTCCTTCTTTCCTTCCTTCCTTTCTTCCTTTCTTTCTTCCCTCCTTCCTTCCTTTTTTTCTTTCTTTTTCCCTTTACTCCTTTCCTCTTTTTTAGTTTAACAAAATATCACGTAATACTTAGAATCTTCTAGTGCACAGCTTCATAATGGCCATCAGAGGTGACTGGAATTACCACGGTGCTTAAGACCTGTGAATTTGACTGGAGAATGGGTTGTCATGAGAACAAACCCCTCATTATACAGTTCTATCATTTTGATGTACGTCACTAAATTCTTCATAGTGCTTTGGTTATGTAAATTTCCTCCCTTGAAGTAATGGAGTATGAATGGTCTCTGCAGAGAAAGACAAGGCTTCTTAAAAGTCTATGCCCATCTTTGGGTTTCTAGCCTTGACCCTGATATGTGATTGTTTTCCAAATTCCAGAGTCACCCTTGAGTTGACAGTCCTCAATAATTTATGAGGCCTTTTGTGTTCATCCATTGAGCAAACATCTGCTGTACCTTCTCAGCTGGTCTTTGAATCAGCTAGCATTTGTTGTGAACCTGCCAGCTCCAGACACTGGCTAGATACTGGAATCTCCACGACAAAATGACTACCCACTGGGGGCTTCCATTCCTGTTGGCCATGGGCTTAATGAATTCACAAGACAGTGTGAGAAAAATATACTTAATTACAGAATTTTTCTTTTTGTCTTTTTAAAATAGTTCTGCTTTAAATAAACTACAAGAATCTGAGTTTTGAAAGGGACATTCCCTGCTCTAGGATATCCCTAACCTGATAAAATCCATTTTACAAAATTATCAATAGTGACCATCATAGTAGCTGGCATTTAGATGTGCTGTTACGTTTGCAGAGCATTTTACCTATGTTATCTCCTTTGGTCTTCATAATAACTGTGAGGGAAGGGCTGTCATCCCCATGTTACAAATGAAGAAACAGGCTGAATGAGGTCACATGACTTAAAAATGATGGTGATCAGTAGCACATGTGTTGCAAAACACTTTACTTATGTTATCTTATATGAGCCTCATAACTATCCTCAGAGGTAGGTGCTGTTATTCTCCCCATTTTACATATTAGGAACCTGAGGCACAGAGGTCTGAGTGACTTTGTAGGGTCACACAACTAGGTAAATGTCCAAGGAAGGTTTTGAATTCTTTTCTTACTGACTCCACATCCAGCACTATCTCCTGGGCACCATCTCCCTGCCTCTATTTCCATTTAACAGATAAGGAAACAGAAGAAGAGGAAGAGACTGGTTCAGAGTCAGTAGCTAGCAAGTGCTGGATCCATGCTGCTTTGCTATATCAGTCTCTCCAGGTCCTCATTCTGAGCTGAGGATGCTGAAGGGGGCTGGGTTCATTTTCAGCTTCCCCATGAATATTTAGCTGGGTAGTAGGAGTTCATGAAAGCAGATTCTCTTTATTTTCTGCAGCGACTGTCACTGTAGCTCCAATTGTCTGCCTGCCCCTGCACTCCAAGGGAGTTTTACTATTAGAGAGACACTAAAGACTGAGATTGGCTGAACTCATTGGAATAGCACCAAGGCAGAACAAAGGGGGGAAAAGCATCTGAGCAGTCAGAAAGCCGACCAATCACACAGGAACAACAGGGAGAGTGATTTACATAGATGTGGAGAACTTGAGAAGGTCCTTTAAAAAAATGTTGAACACACATAAAAAATATATGTAGCTAAATGCAATATAAATATAATCTATAGCTATACTTATACACATATATCCTGTTGAAGCTTTAAAATATACTTAGACTTTGGGAGTGCCCTATATGTCTTTGAGGGCAGCTAGGTGGCACAGTGGATAGAGCACTTAGAGCACTGGACCTGACCTGGGTTCAGATCCAGCCTCTGACACTTAGTGACTGTGTGACCCTGGACAAGTCACTTAACCCTCTTTGCCTTTTTAATGCTTATATTAGTTTTATATAGTAGGTACTTATTAGATGCATATATTATAGCTCACTGTCTGTACATTTGCTTAATACATTCTTGTTGGTTTGTTTTACTGAATCAAATTCAAAGGAGCTAAAACCAAGGTCATATTCACTGAACAAGTAGTGTAACAGAATGGTTAGAATGATGGACTTGGAATCAGAAGGAGTAACAAATCCTGCTGGTTAGTATTTCTGGGTTCAAATCCTGCCTTAGATATTTCTGAGCTGTGTAACTCTGGGCAAGTCATTTAGTTTCTCAGTTTCAGTTTCTTCAACTCTACAACAGGGACAATCCTATAGCACTTTTATGTGATCTTGGACAATTCAGTTTAACCTTCCCAGCCTCAGTTTCCTCATCTGTAAAAGGGGGTAACAATGGTACCCACTGAGGATCAGATGATATGACTGACATAATATAGATTGCCAACCTTAAAACACTAAATAAGTGCCTGCCATTCTTATTTCTTACAGTTTTGCTTTGTAGATAATGGTTATAAGATTCTTGGGAGTCTAAAATGCTATCTGGATATGAGCTATTACTGTTTTCCTTCTGGGGAGAATGAGGTTGTCTGTGGAAACTACTTTCTATGAATTGAACAGTGCATTCAAAGGACTCCTAGAAACATTCAAGGCAGGAGAGATTCCCTACCTCCATGAGCTTCCTTAGGCAAAGAACTCTGTGTAGGTTCTTTCCTTGATACTGGTGATTAAGACTGACAGATACTGCTTTGCTTTAAATCAGGAAATGAATTGATTTAGATAGTGCGTCCAGTGAGTCCAATATAAAAGCAGAGCCTGTGCCCAAGATAACTTTCAAGACTGATGGGGCTGAATCCAAGATGTTTGAAAGTAAATACAATTGGGAAGGGCTGCCAATAAGACTGGGAAAGAAAGATATTTAGAGGAAAGATTCCTTTCCATCTCTACCTAAGATACTGATGTTAACATGATGGACTTCTCTTGCTAAAAGCATGCCTAACTTTTTAAAAATTACATTTAGCATGATGGTAAAGAGAATTTATAGCTGAATTGCACTGGATGAATTCCCAAGACACCTACTTTTATTGCTATCAGAACATATTTCTCTCTAATCCACTTCATATCAATGATAGGGCCATGAGGATAAAATTGATGAAAAGTTGGGGAGATACCAGTAGGGGCTCCGATGACCCTATTGTTCAAGCATTGATGTTTTTGAGAAACAACCTCTTCTAGTCTACTCCATTTGAACTCCTTGCCCCTAGAGTCAGATATTGCCTGCCTTCTGTTTTGGGGGAGGATATACATCACTGATTGTTAGTTCCTTTGCTCGGAGGTGATGTTTCCCTTCTGTTGTCTCATCTCCCCATTACCAAACCTGTTATTTGAATTCCTCTTTCTGTGTCTCGAAACCTTAAATTACACATGGAAAGTTTATGTAAAACAGGCCAAGTTAATTCTATTAGAAGCATGTGTTCCCAGAATTATTGTGAAAAGTTTTGTCTCCATGAGGATGAAAAAAGTCCTTTCTTTTAATGGAGTGGGGTAATTAGAAATGTGGCAAAACAGTAGTGGACTGAGCTGTTCCTGAGTTGTCTGTGGACATATGTGTTGTATAATTTAGTCATTGCTGTACCTCCCTTCCACCTTTGTTCTATTTACTGGGAGCTACATATTTCCCAGTGTGTGTTCACAGAGCACTCTACCATCGCACCATATGGTCTCCTTCCTCTGGTGATTAATCAGGCTACACGCTGGCTTCCTAGAATCTTTGGGGATTCCACTAGCTTGTGGTCTTGTCGGAACATGCAGAATTCCAGCATGAGACTTCTCACTGTTTGCACTCAGCACTAACAAGGCCCTCAAAAGACTGCATGAGATCCTGTTGGAGGAGAGGAATGGGAGTCCAATTCGGGAACTTCTTGTTTCATTTTCAGATCTGTAGGAGGGCTGCGCTGTAAGGTGCTAGGGTCACATTTCCTCTCCTGTCCCCGTTCCTGTGGCATCTCTGGTTGCATACATAATAAATACTTGGGCTCCATGTTTTAGTTTCCTGAGCTAATGGAATAACATAAAAATGTGCCTGGATTGTTCCCATGTAACTGCGTTTGTGGGTAAAGGAGATACAGGCCAGGAAATATGAAGTCAGCCAAAATTCAGAGAATCTGCATTTCTTCAGGGTTAAAAGAAGAAGTCTTTCAATTTTTTTGGATAAGAATTTGTGTTCCTTTTTCTTTCTTCTCTTTCTCATCCCTTATCAATCTCCTTGACTTGGTCATCATCCAAGTCTTGCTCATGAACCATAGGTGTCACTTGATCTGGACCTTCTTCTCTTTCCTCTGTGGTGGTTCTCACAGTGTGGTCTAGGGACCTGCTGGACGTCCCAGGGATCCTTTGAAGGGGGTCCACAATAATAATACAAATATATTTTAATATCAACTACAGTAAACAACAATAGGTATAAGCCACATGCATGTTGAGAGTCATTGCATCTCTTCATTTCCCATGGATTTAGTTATGATATCCGTGCAGATGATTGCAAGGTCAGTCTGTCTAACTTGAGTGTGTCTTCTGAGTTCAGTCCCGAATCACTAACCGCCTTTTGTACATCCATTGTGAGGATCTCATGGGAATCTCAAACTCTGTGTGTCCAAAACTGAACTCGTTATAATTCCTCTCCTCTTCCAAATTTTGAGACTATTGTGGAGAATACCACTGTTCCCACAGTCGCCCACACTCCACACTTTGGTGCCAGCCTCAGCTTGTCACTTTCAGCCCACCTGTCTAATCTGTTGTCAAGTCTTATATTTCTAGCTTCAAAAATCCCTTGGTTGTGTCCCCTTCTCCTGACTAACAGATTCTCCACCCCAGTTGGGTCCTCATCACGTCTCACCTGCACTATTTTTATAGGCTTTGAATTGTCTCCTTAGGAGAGGACCATATATAGAAGGGTGGCCCCAAGGTCCCAGAGGTACCGAGGTACCTGAATCTGGAGGGCATTGCGTCTGGGTAGATGGTAAGCCTAATGAACTTTAGGCTACCTATAGGAAGGATTGAAGTAGATGACAATCTTCTAAAATAGTATAACTGACCCCAGAGGGCAAGGCCCGTTACCTTTGATAAAGAGGAAGGGAGGCATGACCCCCATGGATCAGAATGGAGAGGGACTGAACTCAGGACTGGAGGTGGGGACAGGGTGGTCGGCACCAGCTCAAAGAATGGGACAAGAAAAGAGAGAATTGTCAGGGCTGTTTTGGGGAGAAGCTTTCTTTGCAGCCTCTACTCTGATATTATCCAGTAAAGATCCTTGAGGGCTCTGATATCACTCGGTAAGATCCTTGAGGGCAGGGCCTGTTTCCAGATAAAAGTCTTGACTATTGCTGTGCCTAGCAGGCATTTACTGATATGTGTGGTTAGATAGACAGACAGATAGATAGTTAGATAGGTCCCTGCCTTCACCATGTGAAAGTAAATAGTAGATAGTAACTGTTGCTCTTGGCTAGTAACCCTGAGGGTCTTCCCCTCCCAGTTTGATTTTTTTTTTTTTTTTTATTAAAGGGGTCATCCCTTGACCTACTTCTTAAAGAGGCCTATTTACAGAATGGGCCTTCCCTCACTCTAAGAGAATACCTGAACAACTACTAAAAGGACCTAAAATGTCCAGGGTCTCCCATTGCATCCTGGGCCATCTCCAGTCCTACAGATGAATATCAGGCCATTGGACCCAGGGGCTGCGGAGGAGAAAGTGCAACTGATGACCTTGTACAGCCCTCCCTCACTCAAATCCAAGTCAACTGCAAGTCACATCATCATTCCCTGATGTCAGGGTCCTCTTTGAGAATGAAGGACAAACACAAAGAAGGCTAGATAGGGAGCTGGATGGAAATGTTTACCTTGCTTAAGGAAATTGGAGCTGTGTTTTAATCCCATCTCAGCCCCATGCTTAATGCATGACCTTGGACAAATAATTCCTCCTTTGGTGGGCTTATGCTCCCTAAGGATGTTCTGTGAATTTTCTGCCTCTCCTTCCTCCTTGTTCTCACATCCATCTAACCTTTGCTTCATGTCCTGGTAAGGTTGCTGCTATAAACAAGCCTGCTTGCTCCCTAGGTGGATTTTCCCTAGATCTCCCTGCTCTCACTTTTCTTTGTTCCTCTCAGCTCATGTGCCCCTTGTATGATTCTGGAACTTCTTTCCCTCTCTCCTTCCCCTCAAACCATCTCTGAAGCCCCTCCACCTTGAGAGCCTGAGGGAAGATGCTGATCCCACACTGGAAATTTTCTCCAAACTAAGTCATACAAGCCTAGAGCTGGGTGTCTCTCTACTTCTCTTTATCCACATCCAGATGATAGGAAGCATGAAGTTTCCTCAAGCTAATGTTTTCCTGAGTCATAGCTGAAGCACACCTTATAGAAGGATGACCTTGGGAATGTTGCATTGCCCCATAAGCCACACCTGGCTAAATTTCTCTTTGACTCAGAGGCTTTTCAGTGAATCATTGCTTGCCTATTGCTGAGAGGGCCACGTGGTCAGGGTGGCTTGTCCTGGCATCCCCTTGGGAACCTTTATCTTTGGAACAGTGGGGAAGGGACAGAGAGCCATAGGAACGGCCCTCATGCTGCCACTCCTGTGGTCAGCCAAGCCCAGCCTAGGTCCAGCCTTGCTTGATAACATCTGGCAAGGCCCAGTGTGTTTCTGGATGTGTTTCTGGTCGGGTAGGGGTATTTCCAACTCAGGTTCTAGTTAGTCTGCTAGGTTATGCACTGGAAAGTAGGGCTTAATTTTGTTCATTCCCTTGTTCCAATGAGATAATAGAGATAAAGTGCTTTGCAAACATTAAGTAAGTAGGTAAATGATAGCTATTAGATTATTCTCTTTGTTCTCTAGCCTTCCTAGTAGGCATTACAGCTATCAAACAGAATGCTGCTTTTGAATATAAACTTGTGAAAGGCAATTGTTGCATCAAGTGGACAGGCTTTTCTTAGGCTGGAGAAACATTACTGACAATGCTCCTTGGGCTGGAAATTTGTCAGCTAAATTGTGGTGTTTTTTATTTTTTATTTTTGCTAAATGATTTCTCTGTGATATCTGTCAAAGCATCATGGATCCTCAGGGCCTCGAAATCAAGAGTTACAGAAACTCAGGAAATGTAAAGTCACTGGCAAGTCCAAGGTCACCAAGGTAGTATGCTTTAGAGATGAGATTTGAACCCAGATTGACTCCTGGAATCTGTAACTTCTTTGGTGTTTGCTTACCAGTTTTAGAGCGGACTCTAATCATTTGGATTCCAGGTTATTGAAAGTCAGAATTGAAACCTCAGAGGCCATATAATCTAAATGTCTCCTGTCAAACAGGGTCAACTTTTCTGTGAATGTAAGAGATATTCTAGGCTATCTGAGAAGCCTTCTTGGGGCCATAGAACAGGAACTAGTGTCAGGATCTTAATTAGGGTTTCTAATTTTTCCCCTTTTTCTAGCTTCTCACCTGTCCAAGCCTGCTACCACCACCACAGGGCTGACCAAAAAAACCCTTTCCAAGGTTTTCCATGGTCTGACTGTGTCACTCCCTACTCAGAAATATTAGTTGATGCTAGGAAAAATGCAAGTTCTTCAGCTTAGGACTAAAATGCCCTCTGCTGTTTTTCTAGACATATCTCAGAGTACCCACCTTTGAGCATTAATATTTCCAGAATTTGGCATTTCTTACAGTCCTACTGTGTTCCAGGTGCTGATTGGGGGGTGTTGAGGACAAAAGAGAAATAACCACTGTCCTTTAAGGGATGATATTTTTGTACACCAAAAACTACAATCAAATTTTTTGAGAGAATCACTAGCATCTGGGGAGATAACATATTAAGAAACCTTCCTATAGCAAATATATTTCATCCCAGTTGAATCTCACAGCAGCTCTGCAAAGCTCATATGATTATGCTCATTTTACAGTTGAAGAAACTGAGGAAGAGAAAGGTTAAATGACTTACCCAAGGTCACATAGCTAGTAAGTGTCTGAGGTGGGATTCAATCTCAGGTCCCACAGTCTTTGCACTGTGCACTTAACTGCCTCAAGGGGCCAGGAAGAGCCATATGTAGAACATGGTTCATGAATCAAACTTTGGAGGAAAGTAGATATTCTAAGAAGTGGAAGTGGAGATTCCAAGTCTGGGGACATACATAGGAGAGGAATTTGCTCATGTGAGTCAACAAACGTGTATTAAGCTCCTACTATGTGACAGATAGAAGTAATTATTAGTATTAGTTCATATTTATTGATGGGACTCCTCCTTCAGTCTTGTAGAAATAGATATTTGTAATAAAGTAAAGATATCACTTTTAATAATGAAGGTAATGGATAGTGGGGTGTTTTTTTTTTTTGAGGAGTTTGGTTGATTCATTTGTAGATTGGGTCTTTTCATTATTTTAAATCCCTCAATCAACAAACGTTTCTTAAATGCCTAATGTGTGCCAGTTATTTTATAGTCATCCTTTTGGATCATATGAAGAAACATGTTTTAGTCTTCAAAATTTCTGTTAGCCTGGAAAAAACTTTGAGCAGTCCTTTCTGTACTTCAAAATGGCTAGATCAGCACTGTATAGGATAGATTGGTTCCAGCAAAAGACTTGTAAAATAAGCTTATGTAAAGAAATTTTTTCCCATGGAGAAGGTCTACCACATGAGGAATATTCAGTTGATTGCACTTCTAGAAGGTACAGCTGTGGGGTAGCTGAAAAAATCCGTTGTTCTGGGTTCTAATCCTGACTGTTCCCCTTAATAACACCATCACTTTGGGCGCTCCATTTAAACTATGTGTCTCAATTTCATCTGCGAAATGAGGATCTTGGACTAGGTGACTTACAGCCCTTACAGTCTAAAATTCTTTGATATAGCTAGATCCTCAACTTTGTGCCCATCTGTGTAATTAGTTAGGTTAAGGAAAAGGGAAATAAAGGAATAAACATTTATATAAGCGCCTACCATGTGTCAGGTACTGTGTTAAGTGCTTTACAAATCTTATCGTATTTGATTCTCACAGCAACCCTCTGAGACAGATGCTATTGTTATGACCATTTTGCAAATGAGGAAACTGAGGCAGACATTGGTTAAGTGACTTGCCCAGAGTTACACAGCTAGTGAGTGTCTGAGACCAGATTTGAACTTGTCTTCCTCCTTCCAGGCCCAGCTCTCCAATCTTTGTGCTTCCTGGCTGCAGATTTATATACTTCCTTGGTCTTTCCATATCCATTTGGATATGGTTTTAGGAGGGCTTGTGCATCCATTTCCCCACTTCGGGAGCTCACCCTACCTTTCTCCCAGCCTCTCTCATATCTAGCCTTTTCTTGACTATATAGACTCAGAACTTTGAAAATTTATGAAACCGAAGAGAGTTGATCTAGCCATAAGCTACTAGAAAGGCTTTTCTTTGTAACTCAGGCTTTAGTTTTATGGAACGAATTTGTGTAATGACTTCACTTAAAATGAGGAATACCTGCTAGGTAATAAGGAAGTACCTTGTCGTCTCGAGCATCAGTGACATGCAAAGGCCACCAGCCTCTTTCTTTTTGACATAAAAGTTCTTTCCTAATCTTAGATTTCATTTATCCTTAGTCCTGCAATTCCCAGGATTAAGGCCCCTTCCCTTCAGCTTCCATACTTGGCTTGGATGATTTAAATGTGAAAAAGACATCCAAGTGTTTGTTGTAGTAATGAATAAAAGAGTGACAGGTAATAAATCAATGTTAATTGTAAGATTTAAAACTATAGCATGACATTTCTATGCAAAGTAGACGATGTTATGAAATACTGATATGTAAACAAAGTCTGTCGTTTTGCAACTATAAGTCATTCTTATAAATATTAAAAGGAAAATTTTTCGCAAAACTCATATTCTCATGTCTCTGTGGACAGGTGTCCAAAGTGGGTATGATTCCAAGTAGTTTTTGGTCTCTACCATTGAAACTGTGGAAGTCCAAGGAGACTGCCCAGGGCAGAGGATCATCCTTTCCTTTCTGTTTGTTTCCTGCCCTGTCATAGCCAAAGAATCCAGCACTTTGAGACCAACATCCTGGTGCTTAGCCTCTGAAGTCTTATCCACAGACTCAGTCTGCCCCTGGGACTATACTAGAATGTATTCTAACACAGCGGAACCTTACAGAACTTCCCTTTCAACCCTGAGCTTTGGCTGCTTGAGTGGAGGATCTAGGCACCAGTCCATTGATACAACAGTAATGTTGTAGTTTATGTTATGTAGGGGTGGATAAGAACAACTAGGTAGTTCAGTGACTAGAGCTGGGCTTGGGAAGACCTGAGTTCACATCCTGTCTCAGATGTTTTACTTAACTGTGTGAACCTTAGCCTCTTTCAGCCTCAGTTTCCTCATCTGTAAAATAGGAATAACCATAGCACCTATTTCCCAGGCTGTCCTAATGATCAGATGAGATAATGCTTATATAGTGCTTTAAAACATTACATCAATGCTAGCTGTTATTATAAATATGTGGGGCAGCTAGGCAGTGTGCTTGGCCTGTAATCAGGAAGACTTCTCTTCCAGAGTTCAAATCTGGCCTCAGACGCTTACTAGCTATACGACCGTGGGCAAGTCACTTAATCCTGCTTGCCCCAGTTTCTTCATCTGAAAATGAGTTGGAGAGCAAAATGGCAAACCACTCCAGCATCATTGCTAAGAAAACTCCAAATTGGGTCATAAAGAGTTGGACAGGACTGAAAAAATGATTAAGCAGTATAAATACATGCCAGATTTAGATGTGTCCTTCTTAGTTTTCTAGGTGGTAACTGGAATCATAAATATGAATGCATTTTTCATATGGCATCATCTCCACCCTTTTATGCTTAATTTAGGGTAATGAAATACTTGCTAGTTACCTCTCTGTATATCAGCCAGCAAATATTCACTGGGCACTCTCAGAGTACAGGAAACTCAGTTGGGTGTCTTGAGAAATAGAAGACCTCATCCTTGCCCTCCAGAAGCTTCCATTCCAGGTAGGATGATAAGTCATGCTTATGAAAGGTAATTTGACAAAGGAGGGATGTATTTTTTTATTTCCTGAACTTTCAATGTGTTTTTTTTCATACAGAATTTATACCGTTGGAGAATGTTTGGTTTCCCCTACAATTACATGAAACACAGGAATCTTTAACCTTTTTTTTTAAATGACATGAACCAGTTTGACAGGTCACAGGTATCCTGTGGGTACCGTCTCAGAATCATGTTTTAAAATATGTGGAAAAAAATCCATGTGATTAAAAAGGAAACCAGCCATAGTAAAAAGTTATCAAATTATTCCAAAAATAGTTATCAAGTTATCCCCAAAATTATTCCAAAAAGTCATTATCGAATTATTCTAGGTTCTAGATCTCAGGTTAAGAACCCCCAAATGCTTCTGAGAACTATGATTTGGGGGGAGGTTTGGGGGTGGGGAGTTTGTTCCTTCCTCCATGCAGAGCAGGAATCCATAGCAGAGGATGTACTTGGTCACTTTGCTTCCAGACCACCTGGAGATGAGCCCTCCACATTCACCTTGGCTGACCCTCAGAAAACTTGACCCATCTGTGAAACTGTCCTTCACAGGAAGGCTTCGCTTCTCTGAGACTTAGACAAAGCAAGTGACTTTCCCAGGGTTGCCCAAGTAGTAAGCTGGGTTAGTTAGACCATCTAGTGGATGAAGTGCTGTTCAAATCCATCCTCAGACATTTACTAGCTGTGGGACCCTGGGCAAGTCACTTACTCATGGTTGCCTCAGTTTCCTCATCTGCAGAAGGAAATGGCAAACCCCTTCAGTATTTTTACCAAGAAAATCCCAAATGAGATCACAGAGAATCAGACATGACTGAAAAATGAAAACAATAAGCTTCAGGAGCAGGATTTGAACTCGTGTACTAAGTGTAATTTAGTCAGCTGGATTTATTCATTATAGTTGTAAAAATTTTGCAGATTTAAAATTGAAGCAAGGCATAAACAAACAAACGAAAAACAAACAAAAAACTCCAAACCTCATCTGAGAAAGGTATTTTGTTGTTTTCCCGGAGTCTGGGATTATTTCTTTAAATTTTCTGTTTCTAATGTGATTTATACATAACAGGATACTACTTCTAGGTGAGTTTCTGCCCTATGGTCTTTGATATTTCAAATTAGGAGGAGAAAAGATCTTTCCTTCTAAAAGATCATAAACTTGAAGTCTGCAGTATCATCATATAATTTCTTTTAAGATAGTGCATTTCTGTATACACTATTGTACCTCTGTCAGCAAAGGAAAATCTGCTTTTTATAAAACTCCGGGAAGCACAGTTATGCTGACTATAGCTTTCCATGAACCAAAAATCCTCGAAAATATTTTTTACTCATTATCTTGTTTTCATCGGCCATTAACTTTGAAATCAGAATGCTTGATACTAGGATTGACAATATCTGTCTCATCTCTTCTGTTCCTCTCTCACTGTTACCACTCTAAGATAACTGAAGGACCATAGTGGTCATCTTAGGGCAATTCCTTCATTTTCCTGAGAAGGAAACTGAGGCTCAGAGAAATTGCCCAAGAATACAAGTATAAAACCCTTTATTATCTTGGACTTAGAGTATTTTAGAATCCAGCTGATGACCTACATGTTCCTCCATTTCCCAAACCATCCTTCACATCATATGATAGTAGTCTTGTTTGCATGATTAGAGTTTGTCTGATTAACTCTTCTCTCACTCAAGAATTTTCAGTGGCTCCCTTTGGCTGTCAACTATAATATAAACTTTTACTTTGTCATTTAATACTCTACACTTCTGCAGTTCACAGCAACCTTCTTTGTTCCAACTTTAATTCTTCTTTTAACATGATATAATAGTAGTGTTAACATAGAGCTTTAGAATTTGCAAAATACCTTACAAATATTATCACATTTGATTCTTACAATAAACTTGGGAGGTAGATGCTTTATCCTTATTTTACAACTGACAGAACTGAGGCAGACAGGGGTTAAATAACTCATACAGCTAATAAGTGTCTAAGGCTGGATGTGAACTCATGTCTTATTGACTCCATATCCAAGATTCTATCTAGTGTGCCATGTAGCTGCCTTTGTAATGGTATACTGCAGAGAAAAGGTACTATTCATTTTAAATCCATTCTCATCCAGTCATCTCTTGTGTACATACTTGGAACAGACTCCCTTCTCCTCCCTGCCTTTTAAAATTCAGGATTTATGATCACCATGAATGCTTTTCCTAAAAAATAGATTTGTGTTTTTATTGGTGTTAGGAAGCCCATAGTGATAACCCTCCTTTACCAAAGCAGATGTGTAGATGCTCTGCCTGAGGGTCTGAGAGATTGCCCCTAGTCATACGTATTAGAAATAGGACTTAAAACCAACTCTTCCTGATTAGCTTTATCCCCTCACTATACCAAGTTTTCTTTCTATTATAAATATAGTACTTTCTACATCAGAGAATAAATGGCCATCTCAGTAAGCAATCCCCACGGCCCATGTGGCAAATACTGTTTTCTTGACTGTATTTCACTTTGATAGTAATATAAGCCCCATGAATTTACTGCAGTTGGACCTGACATTTTCAATAATCATGGATTCCTGGGGTTGGAAAGCAAAGACTACACTTAGACCAACTTATAAAAATAGCTGTCTACCCTTTTCATAAATATCTGTGGAGACATTGATTCCAAAACCTGCCTTGGGGACTTGACCCAGTGCCTCCTGCCCTTCTCTTTCTGCTTAATGTCAGTTGGAAACTCAAGTTCTCACTTAGATTTCAGGTAAATGTTATTGGCCATCATGCCTTAGACGACATCCTTGCGCTTTTCATGTTGACCTTGCCATAATGTGTGTATGGTAGCAAATGTGCTAGCTGTTCCTACTGAGAGATGATGGGTAAAATAGCTATGTATGTGTGTGATTTCTGTAATGTTTAACAAGTCGTTTGGGAGTGATTGTGTGGAATTTCGGCATATTTGGTTAGCTTGTGACCACTATCTACTCCTCTTTAATTATAAAATTTCAAGATTAACTAGAAAGTGATGAGATTTTCTGTGAGTTGCTGGAGGGTAAGGGTAGAAACTGGAAAGCTGTAAGTAGTCCCTGTATCTCTGTTGCTTTTAGCAAAATACATGTAATTAAGTGTGTATTGATCAGCAACTTCTAAGTGAGGCTGAGCCCTGCTCTGACTCCAGGAGATTAACTTTGGCAGGCAGAAAAAGTAGAGACCTGGGAAACCTAAACAAGCCTGTGTCTATATTGGGATTGATAGACCCCCAAAGGACTCCAAGTTGTTCAGGGAATGGATGGGACAAACTCCCAAATAAAGACACGGAATCCCTTGGAAGTGTTTCTAACATTTAGCTGTTCACTGTGACCTTCTTTTGTCCTTTTTCACCAGGAGCAGAAGCTTGGAGTTCAATACATATTGACCCAGCACAATTACTGAATTCTGATTTACTTGGTGAATTCTGCCCTGTCTCTCTTTTTTTATTTGAAAGGACATAAACATTGAATGTTTACTTGTTACCGCTTAGTTGGCTTTTTAAATTACCAGCAGCCTATTGTCAGTGATAATGCACAAGGGGGGCAACCTGGATAATTAAAATCAACAGCTAATCCCCCAAATTCTAGGCAAAAATTTCACAGGGGGCCTTCCCCACCAGGAGCAGCTTGCAGAGAGCAAATGTGACTTATGAGTTTAATTCCTTCTCCTTGTTACCAAATCTTCTCTGCTGGAGGTATTAGGAAATCTCTCACAAATTCTTTGTAATAAGAAGAAAGACTCTTCTGAATTGGCAAGTATGAATCAGAGAATATTTTGGAATTAGCCTTTCATTTTAAAATAAAAACAATTATGATATCGTGGAATGAAAATAGCCCTACGTTAGGAAGTCAAAGACACAGGTTGAGTTTTTGGCCTGCCCCTTTGCTGCCAGTTTGACCTCTGACGGATTGTGTCTCTCCATGTCTCAGTTTCCTTATTTGGCCAATAAGGATACTCCATTGAACTAATTTCGCTGAGATCTTGTGAACATAGCATTAAAACAGATCCTTGGGCGTTAGATAAATCAACAGTTTTGTTATCTTTCCTGTACTTATTGTTCTGGTCTATTGTTCTTCTGGTCTGGTCTTCTGGTATTGCATTGTGGAAAGGTGACCCTGAGTCCCCTTGCATGCTTTTGCCACCAGATTGCTGTCAGATAAGCTGGACAAGCTTATAATACGAACCTATTGAGAGAATGTTTCTTACCTGAGAAGTAGATGAGTTAAGTTGGTTGAGACTTTTGGTTGGTTGGCCAGAGGGTGTTGAATTTTCAAGACTGTGGATGAAATTACAGTGGATTGGGGAGGGTGGTTTGGAACTGTGGTTATGGTCCCAAACCATGATATTACAGATACTTAGAGGATCAAAGTATGGTTCTTCTAGGAGTTTTTGTTCTTACTATATAGTGGTGGAACCAAAGATCTGTATAGATCAGAGCATCCCACGATTCAGATTGGAAGGGACATCATCAACTATCTAATCCAACCCATCTCTTTAATTAACAAAGAAGAATAGATTACAGTAAGTGAATGTTCCTTCAGTTTATGTATGCACGTATGCATGAGTGTCTGCACACATGTACGGATGAATGTATATGGGCATGCATACATATAACATAAATTACATATATACATAAATTTGGTGTGTATATACTATATATGTACATGCAGTAATAGGTTATGTATGTGTATTTATAGGAATAATTATGCATAAATATATAGGCAATATATTATTATATATGATTTACAGAGATATGTGTATATATAAAAGTGTGTGTACATGTAATTTTGGGGAAGGGAGGTATTCTAAGACTAAATCCAGAGAAGGTATCAATAAGTGTGATAGAGGGGTTTTTCTTACCCAGAGTTCTTTGAGCCAATGAATTTATAGGTCTGAGTACTACCTGCTCCTTCCCCCATCAAAAATTTAGAAGACAATAGTCCAAAAGTCAGACTTTGTGTTCATTTTTAGCTTATAGGACACATGTTTGCCCTATTAATTAATATCTCAATTTTTCTTCCTCCTTATGAAGACTTAGTTAGAAATGATATAGTCTCTGAATAAATGGTCAAAGGCTGCAAACAGTGCTATTTGATATTGATATCAAAGTCCCCTTTTTTCCATCTACTCTGGTACAACAGCTGGTCTCACCTCCTCCCTGAGGTCTCAACTCCTTTCTCTCCCTTCTGACAGACTTCTAAATCTTCCATTCTTCCTTCACTTTAATTTCGGAAGAAAAGGTCATGTGATCATAGATTGTGAGCTTGAAGGGATTCCGGAGTCCCATAAGGGTTCAACCACTTATTCAGGGTCATACAAGTAGTAAGTGAGAGAGGAAGGGTTTGAACCCAGATCTTCCGACCCCAGAGCAGGTATGTCCCCTCCCAAGAAAGTCCTCTTTCTTGCCCAAAGTAGCCATCTTCTACCTGTGAGTTGTAACTAGTCCTTTCCTATCTCCTCTGAGACTTCCTCCTTCCATTGTCCCTTTTCACTGATTCATCCTCAATGTCTTCATCTCTATTGCTTCATTTCTCTCTGCCTTCACGCACCCAGTTTTCTCATATCTAAACCCCCAGCCATCTCTTGTCTTCACTACTGCTTTAAATTTCAGGCCATTCTCTGTTCCTTCTAAATTTCTAGAAGGCATAGCCTCCATTTCCTTCTACTCACTTATTAACCTCATTCTACTCCAGCTTCTGAACTGAATTTATAATAGTCCTCTGGGGTCAGTAAGTGACCTATTTTCCTCTGAAATCATTTACTCGTTCTCTTCCTTCTGGTGGATCAGGAAAATGCTGTGAATATCATTTACCTATATTTCTCCAAGCATTTGATCAAGTATCTCAAGCTCTTCTTCTGGAAAAAGATAAAGATGATGGGCCAAGGGATAGACTAGGTGGATTCAGCCCGACCAAGGTCGCAGGTGCCTGACCTAGGATTTGTACTTGGGTCCCCCAACCCTAAATCCAATACTTCTCCTACTGTATAGCATGTTACCTACTTTCCCATATGTGAAGACCCACACTATAAACACTTGGTTTAATTTGGTGCTTGGGAAAAAGTTTTTCTCTTGCCTGAATTATTTTCTTTGTGTTTATGTGTTGGCCTTAGTTACTGGGAATCTTAGAGATAAGCTCAAGGCCTTAGTGCAGGGAATAGTTTATCTCAGATGTCTGGTAATACCTATTCCATGGATCATTTGAATTGATTTTTTGGTTCTGTTTTGATTTTTAATTGCACTGTATTACAGAGGGTTTAATTTCATGATCTGCTCCCTCACCCCCCCAAACTTCTTTTGGAAATGGACAGGATATAAATTCTAAGTAAAGAAAGATGTGTAATAGAATCTGGTGGGCACAGTCTCAGGTGTTATTTCATTGTGGACAGTTCAGAATGAGGACCCTGGCTGGTTGTGCTATAATCATGGTGGGTAAAAAAACCATATCATCATTCAGATTTTGACCTCCACAAAGAAGACAGCTAATGGAAAAAGATCCTACTGGAGAGCAACTGCCCATTCTCATAAGCCATTTCACATAATACTGTTCTTATAAAGTACACCAAGGTGGCGGCCGATCCACCCTGTGCACTATGGTTTTAATTGGAATGACTTGGGGGATTTATAGTAGCATTAGAAAGTGTTTATTTTGGGGGAGTGGACTGTAAAAGCTTCTAAATTGGTTTTATAAGAAAAAATGTTCCTGAGCTGCAACCTACTTAGTATTCCAGCCAGCCCTAATACTTTAGGCTCAGTATATTCTCACTCCCTTTTCTTCTCAGAAAATAACTATATAGTAAAAGTTATGTCATTGTTCTTTTGATGGATGTAGTGTTTGAAAAAGTGGCTAAAGTTACATATGTACCCATTGGTCTTTCATTTCTGAGGAAATAATGCTGAATAATAAAGAGAAAATTATTGTCAAGGTTTTTCTACCTCTCAATGTCAGGGTTCTACTCCCCTTGGCACAGTAATGATGCAGAGAGTATCTCTGAATGTTCTTAGGGAAATAATACTTGCAAACTCTGTGGATTTCATGGATCCAGTTAACATAATCCCTAGGACACACCTTTGTCTTCAAATGGGGTGTAATTGGAAGAGTACATGAATGCACTTGCAAGGAGGAGACCAGAATATCTATCTATCTATCTATCTATCTATCTGTCTGTCTGTCTGTCTGTCTGTCTATCTGTCTGTCTGTCTAGATATAGGGATATAGGTGTAGAGAGATAGAGAGAGAGAAAGAGAGAGAGAGAGAGAGAGAGAGAGAGAGAGAGAGAGATACATAGATACATATATACAGAGAGAGCAATTGAAATAAATACAAGACAAATTGGAGGTAGTTTAGGGAAAAATGGGGAAACAGGAAGGGCTTCATGTAGATGGTAGTACTTCGCTGAGTTTGGAAGGAAATAAGAGTTCCTAAGAGGTGGAAGTAAGGAGGGAATGCATTTCAGGTATGGGAGATGGTCAAGGCAAAGGCATATGACTATGAGAGATGGAATACCATGTGTGAAGAACTGTAAAAAATATCTCCTGGGCAAGTCTCCTGTACTTTTTTCCCTGCTTTGTAGATATACCCCACCCAAGCCATGGCTTTCCTACTTTACTTTTTAGAAGAATTGACACTGAGAGTACCAGTACCCTTGCCTCTCTCTCTCTTTCTCTCTCTCCTCCCTCCCTCTCCCTCTCTCTCCCTCTCCCTCCCTCTCTCTCCCTCCCTCCCTCCCTCCCTCTCTCTCTCTCTCTCTCTCTCTCTCTCTCTCTCTCTCTCTCTCTCTCTCTCTCCATGCCCTCCCAAGGCTCATCCCAGGGAAGTGACTCTCTGTGATCTCCAGGACTTAAGCTGAAGTCATGCTTTCTGTACAACTACTCCAAGTGACTCAGGCCACCATGGCACATGGGAAGTAGGCCTGCTATGATCAGAATCTGTGAAACTGATTTTTCCAACTTACCCTGATAGACCTACTCCTTTCCATATCTTGATTTGCCCAGGGTTCTCTTCTATCACTCTGACCAAAATCCGTAGTACAAGCGAAAGTTAGTTAGGTGTGTGTTGAGTGATGAGAGAGGGAAGCTGAAGGAGAAGCAGAGTTCACAAGGAACATTTTATTTCCAATCCTATTATGTCTGCCTTTGCCAGCCAACTTCCTATCTATGGGATTATGAATTTTCCTGATAGTCTGGCAGGACTGGAATTCCCTTTGTCCCCAAGTCTGCTTTTTCTTCTTATTTTCTAAGGAACCAGGCAGGCACGCTCATCAGTCCTATCATGTGGGATTGTCAAAAGTTTTTTTGGAGCTGGAAGCAGCTGTGGTATGAGTACATAGAGAATTGGTCTTACGTTGGAAAGACCTGAGTTTGAGTGCAGCTTCTGATACACTGGCTGTATGACCATTGACAGATTATTTAAACTTTCTAAACTTGAGGTTCTCATTTGTAAAATGAAGGAGTTGAACTGGATGGCCTCTGAATCTATGATCCCATGATCTAGTCATTCCTTCCATTTTGTGTTTATAAAACAAATTCCGCATGGATTAAAACACTGAATTCCTTCCGTTTGTCATCTCTTATACTTCAGATTAGAAGTTGTTAACCTTGGGTCTGTGAACTCTTTTTTTTAATGTTTTGATACTTCAGTACAGTTGGTTTCCTTTATATCTATGTGCATTTTCTTTTATTCATTTGAAAGGCTAATGCTAAGAAGGGGTCCATAGACTTCACCAGACTACCAGAGGGGTGCACGATACAAAGGTTAAGAACTCTTCTTTAGATAATCATGATATGATAATGCTAGGCAGCTTATAGTCCAAGACCCATGCACCTCATAGTTTTTTTTTACAAGAGGTAGCCAAGAGGAATTCCATGTCTGAAGGAGATTTCCTTGACTTGGCCATCTGTCTGGTTGGACTTGTTTCAAGATCCCTTCCAGGGCATGTAGGATTCCAATTCCATCAGAGAGTTAATTAGAGTTACTTTTAGGCCTGAATTGGAGAAGAGCCAAGGGGTGAATGACTCTGGGTAGGTTAGGAAGTTGGGAATAGGCCTAGTCATTCATTTGTGGTTTAATATGAACTCTGAACATTAAATATCTCAAGTGAGGATCATCTACTATAAATCAGACTTGGAGACACATTTCTTATCTACAGACCTTCAATCAAGTTTCATTGCTGTGATTCATTGTTGGTTGGTCTGTTGATTACTCTGATTTCTTTTTATTTCTCAGTTTTTTTAAAAAAGAAAATGTTATCACAATGAGCCATTTCTACGGTGGCAAAAGTATGTATAAGTCTCCTATATGATCTCCTTGTAAGGAGTTTAGGTACTGTCTTTTACATGTGGCACTTCCTAATCCCTCAATTGTTAATATATCTGGCAAAAACTGCTTTAAGCATTTTTATATATTTTGTGTTGACTTATTTTTGTACATGTTATGTTCTTTTCAAAAAATGTAAACTCATTGAAGTCAAGGGCTGTTTTCATTTTTGTCCTTGTATTTCTTATTCTTAGCACAGTATCTGGCACATAAATTAGTAATTGAAATTTATAATACATATTGAATCTGAGTGCCATTCCTTGATTTAAAAACGTACTTGAAAAGGGAACATTTCAAAATCTTCTTCCTTCTAGGTATATATTTAAAAAATTTGGACCCAGGGTTTTCTTCATGTGAAAATTTTTCAGTGTGGAAAGTTCCTCCAGTGATTCAACTTGGGAACTGGTCTGTAAACTGTAGTCTTTAGAGACAGGGATGATTTGACAATGATTGTACACCTAACAAGTATCAGAGGCTGGTCTCAAACCTAGGATTTCCTCAGTCTGTCTTCACTATCACATTGCCTTTTTTCCCCACTCTTCATAGCCAACAAAATATAACTGTACTTAATTACAACCATTATACAACCGTAGCTACCTTGGTCTTGCTGATCTAATGGGCTGATCCAAGAGGTGCTGCCATTTTGAAACCCATCATACATTAAAACCTAGGGCACACATGAAATAGGTGGTTCCATCAATCATTCATCAGTGTGATTTGAGTAGGAAGGAAGGGATATGTGGAAGAGATATTAGAGTTGCTTACATGAAATATTTTGTGAAAGACCAGTGGAATTTCCCATCTCAGAATATTTCTTTCCTTACCTGCCTTCAGAAATTTTCACCACTCCCAGCTGAGGTGGCTTCTACAGATAAACTTGACCATCCCAAATCTTTCTGCCAAAAAGGACATAGAGAAAGCATTCATTTTCACACCATGTGATTTTTCCCATCATACTCCTTTTTTACCATTGCCTCATTTAAAGTTTTTCTTCACTATCTACAAGTTCATTTCTCTATCACCAGTAGGGGTCTAGAGCTGAGCGGAGACAGATGGATTGTTGGAAAGTCCTGAGTAATCTTGATATCTTAAGCAATTTTCTTTCACTTATTGGCTTTCTAATCCAGAGGGGCACAGACATTATTAGCTTCACAGATTCTGTTCCTTGTAATGTTAGATACTCTCTCTAGAGTTATTCCAGTTAATCAACACAGAGAACAAGTTAGAATCACACAATGTTAGAGTCAAACGTAGACTTAGAGAGCATTTGGGTCGATCTACTCAGTTTTTAGATGAAGAAATTGAACCACAGCTAGGGTTAATGACTTAACTCAGAACTACAAGGGGTAGTTAATGATAGACTTTCACAAGTTGGTTAATTACCAGGGGATATTTCAACAGATAGGTGGAATCTTTGCTGAATTTTAAAAGATTAACACTTCGAATTGGCTGTGGAAATCTCATGTTATTTGACTTGGGATGGTGTCTTTTGATTAGCCTTCACTGAACATAAGGTTGAAGAAATGCAGTCCTCATTTGTGTGATAGAAAATCTGAAGACAAGAGTTTGCATCTTGGCTTTGCTACTGATTATTTCTGTGACAATAGGCAAGAGTCTTAACTTTTCTGAGACTTGTTTTATCCTCCGTGAAAGGATGGGGTTGGACAATTTCCTGGGAAATGAAGGTGCATTTTCCGGTTACTAAACTACATTTAAATGGTATGTAACAACTTCTTTGAGCAGGATCTGGATTCCTTATATATTTTGGTTGTACTCACCCACGCAAAACAGATCTTGAATACTTGTCCTGTTTCTGGCAACACCATGAGGATCACCTGCTGTTTTGGATATGTCCAACTGTTACTGACTTCTTGCCCCAGCTGTTGAGATACTTTATTCTCTTTGAATAGCAAGTCATCCCTTGATGGGTCAAAGCCAGCCACATCTGTTGTGAAGCTTATGACCTTCAAAGCTCAATGAAAAGAAATGGCTAGTATCTTTTTCATTTCTCTTTATTCTCAAACATGTTATTTGGGGGTAGTTGACTTAGGATTTTCTTTAGACTTTTAAAAAAATTTTATTATTTTGTGTAGAGGGGAACTACAGTGGACTTGTGGATCACATTGCCACATCTGATACATACTAACTTGATGACTGTGACTAACTACTATCCTAAGACATCTCTCTGAGACTTAACCTATATATAAAGATTTAAAGGCATTCAGATCTGGTAAAGGAAATTCTTTTACCTAAGAAGGTGCAATTTCAGGCCCCAAACTTCTAGCTTTAGTGGATATTTTTGCCCCCTCCACACCCTGTGATCTTTCCAAATTGTCCTCTCTGTCTTTCCAACGTTTCGCTCCATCTTCTGGCCAGCTGTGGTACTTGGAACATTTTCCCTCTATCGCCTTCACTTCTGTCTCATAGCATCAATATCATCTGTCAAGCAACAGCTTAGCTATCTTTTTTACAAGAAGTCTTTTGTGGCTCCTTCTACCTGCTAGTGCTCTCTCTCCCCATTTTAATTGTATTAAACTTTTTTGCATATGTTTTCATATTCATTCTCTATGTACCATAATAAGTACACTTACCTGTGAAATGTTGACTTGATTTGAATGTGAGTTTCTTGTAAGAATTATTTCATTCTTTGTATTTTAATCTCCAGTGCTTAATAAGTGCTTATTGATTAATTGATTATTTCTTGGGGTCAGAGGGGCAGTGTTGTATAGGTGAAAGTCCACTGACTTTTAAGTCAAAAGATCTGTGTTCAAACCATGGTTTTTCCCATGATTATTTCTGTGATCTTGGGCCAGGCCCTTTTTATGTCTTTCTTCTCTCATTTGTAAAATGACAAGACTAGATGGAGACCTCTTCAGTCCCTGTTCTAACTCTTGTGATCCTAGAACAAGATGACCCATGTAGCCCCATGCTTATGATCTTACATATTCATGATCTTAGTCGTAGATTGTGACTTTCATTCTGTTACTTGTTGGATAGTTTAATTCAATCCTGTACTTTTAATTGCTGAAGGTGACAGAGTTCCCTCCCCATTTCCCATTAGAGCTGTTAGCTTTTTTTGGTTTTTGTATTTTTGGTCCAGAGTGTGATTTTATTGGTGTAAACTCCCAGCGAGGAAGTGCCCTTCAGCTGTGCAGGTTGGCAGTTTCTTGGGGCACTGAGAGTTTAGAGGATTGCTTAGGTGCCCAGCCAGTATGTTTCAGAAACAGAACTTGAACTTCCATCTTTGTGACTGAGGTTCCCTAGGCACTTATGTGGTATCCATCGTTATTCACAGACTATAAAAAACACCTTTTACTCTTTGGTGCTTGGTGTATTCAATGGGATCTTATCACAGCACAGACCTCTCCAGTATTTTAAAAGTCGAGAGAGAAATGTGGATGTTATCAAGAGGTAAGATTGCATCTGTAATCCACTCCAATCCAATCTATTTGTTTAGAGCCCACACTATTTAGAGCCAGGTACTGGGCTAAGCATTTAAAGTACAAGTGATAAAAACAAAGACATTTCCTACCTTCAAGGAGTTTATAATCTAAAGGGGGAAAACAATACACAAAAGGACACAGAAAGTTGAGGGGAGGAGGGGGATTGATATACCGTCAGATACCCAGCCCAGGAACATCTTATTCCATGGGCTTGAAACCACCAAAGTAGAGTCCAGTTTCTGCCCTCTATAAAGGAAGGCATTGGTAGGAGTTTGAGATTCCATCTTCCAGGTCTCCAATCAGAGAGGAGAGGAATCTGAGGAAGCTGGTGTCAGTCAAGGCTTGAGCTTAGTGGCTTAGAAGGGGGTTAGAAGGAAGGAGCTTATGGGGGGAGGGGAATCTTATTCTGTGGAGTTGAACCTAGGCAGGACTGCAGCACAGAAGAGATTTTCATAAAGATCTATAGTTGGAGATGGCATGATGATCTGAGAAGTAGGGGAACTGGATTCAAATTTTCCAGATCCATGTCAGAGAAAAATGAAGTCAAAAAAGCTGAGTTAAGCACACAGTAAATACAGTCATTATGAGGTTGATTTCTGGTCCATAGTGGCTACACAGGGCCAGACTGTCAAACTGGGGTCCAGCATCATGATGGGAAACTTGAATTGCTTCAGTCCGATGGACTGTGAGAGAGTACATTAAAGTCAGCAACACAGGCAGCTGAACTGTGTTTCTTGTGGCTTATTAATCATTTTCTCCATGGATCCCCAGGCTGTATGTATTGTCATGGGCTACTCTTTGGTTTTTTTAAATGTTGTTTTGACTGTTGATTTATAGCATGCCTTCATATAATTCAGCAAAATATTTCTGTGGGAAATATTGCTTGTTGATGGGAGAGAAAGTGACTTTTCTTTGATTTTTCTTTTAGTTTAATTCCATTAGAGAAGCCCTTACTACGTACATGATATTTGCTAGGCACTATACTATATGATCTGAGGTATCGCCACATAGTAGAAAGTATCGTTGTGTATTACAAAGACATTCATTTCAGTTCAGCAAGCATGTAATACTTGCTACGTTCTAGGTACCATGTTGAGTGGGATGTTACAGAGACAAAATAAAACAACCCCTGACTTCAGGGAGCTTACTTTCTTTTTTTTTCTTATTTGTTTTCAGTGTTCTACAATCACTTCCATATAGCTGATTTTTTCCTCACTTCCCCACTCCCTCCCTGAGATGGCATACAGTTTTATATAGGTTCTACACATACATCCCTATTAAATACACTTTCACCTTAATCATGTTGCGTAGAAGAATTAAAATGAATGGGAGAAATAACCAAAACATGATACAAAAGAAAATGATCTACTTCATTCTGCGATCGAATTCCATAGTTCTTTCTCTGGATGTGGAAGGCATTTTGCCTTAAGAGACCATTGGGAATTTTTTAAGTCCTTGAATTGCAATGAAGTACTAAGTCTACCAGAAAAGTTCCTCACACACTGTGGTTGTTGCTCTGTACAAAGTTCTCCTGGTTCTGTTCCTTTCACTCAGCATCAGTTCGTATATGTCTTTCCAGGCCTCTCTGAAGTTCTCCTGTTCATCATTTTTTTTTAGCACAATAGTATTCCATTACATTCATGTACCATAGTTTATTCAACCATTCCCCAACTGATGGGAATCCCCTTGATTTCCAGTTTTTGGCCACCACAAAGAGTGCTGCTATAAATATTTTTGTACAAGTGGGACCCTTTCCCACTTTTATGATCTCTTGGGGATACAGTCTTAGAAACGATATTGAGGAGAGGAAGTCTTGCTACATGTATTTCTAACAGTAGTCTACATTTTCTCTTTTCTAGATTCAGTTTTACATGAACTCATCTGTTCATGTTAAATAAAAACAAAACCCCAATCCCTTAAACATGACTGAGTGGAAAGCTGACCTGCCTTGATATTCTTCAAGGCCAAATTTTTGGATTTCTTAAAGCTTTTGACAACCTTTTGACTTTTCGCTTTCAGAAATGAATGAATCAGGCTCATGGTCCCCAGTGTCTTTGTCTGATGATTTCTTTTAGTGGGGCTGACTGGAGCCTGTGCTTAGAGGAAGAAGTCGAATTTAACTCATTTTCAGCAATGGTTGAGGTGGGGAACAGGAGAGAAGGATTACAAGAGGGAAGTCTCGTAGGTCACATTTTATATTTCAGGAAAAAGCATTAGCAGAAAGAATTCAATTCAAGGCATAATGAATCTGAGCCTGATAGTGCCATACATGTCTTTAAGCTGAAATTGTTAAGTTGTCTCACAGATTTTAGATGAATGAGAGTTTTTCTGCACATATTTTCCCAGCAGGCTTTTCAGCCTCACCCCGAAGACTTTGCCTAATATATCTGTAGTCCTCAGTTAAAATATGAAAATTGCTCCATTGTAGCTTATTCTCCTTTCTATTTTAGTGTTAGTGAATTCACCCTTTTCCTCAACAGCTAGCTGGTGTTATCATGCCTTCCCAGTGTTAAAACTGTCTTTCTAAGCATTGTGCAATTTTTTTCACTATAAAAAAATGTACCAAGTTGCTACTCTGAGTGAATTTTTACAGCTTAGTGGCTCTCAATGTGAAACTCATTTAAACATAAGACAGTCCAAAGTTTCTGCTTTGCTGATAATACTTTTGGGACAAAGTACTCCAGTTATTTTCAACTAGACCAATGTCTTAATAATAACTGAAACTTATAAAGATCTCTTAGTTCTGCAAAGCATTGTACACTGGTTAACTCATTTGATCCTTGCAACAGTGCTGTGAGGTAGGAGCTATTTTAATTCCCATTTTATAGATGAGGAAACTGAGGCAGAAAGAGGTTAAATGACTTGCTCAGGTATCTGATCCTGGATTTGAGTGTGGATCTTCATGACTCCAGGTCTGACATCCTCCATCCAACTGCACTGGCTTAACATTGACAGAAGATTCTGAAACTTCTTAGGCTTTTTAGAATGTAATCTATTCAACACTTTATGCTCTTTTTAAAACTCCTTCATGGTGGTAAATACACTATGTGGTAATGGATAGTCTTGGAGTGAGGAAGACATGCATGGATTTGAATCCTGTCTCAGGCTTACTAGCTGTGTGATCCCAGGCAAGCCACTTAAACAGTATGAACCTGTTTGCTTAGATGTAAAGTGGAAATAATGAGAGCACCTACTTCCCTGGGTTGCTAGGCGGATCAAATAAAATAATCAGTGTAAAGTGTTTTGTCAACCTTTAAGGTCTCTCTTTGTCTGTCTCCCTTCCTTTCTTTCTCTCTCTGTCTCTCTGTCTCTCTGTCTCTCTCTCTCCCTCTGTATTTATGTGTGTGTGTGTGTGTGTATATATATATATATATATATGTATATATATATATACATGCAAGGCATATTTGCACACACACACATATATGCATACACACATATAAAAATTTAAGAGCATGATTTGGAAAATATTCCACTGAACCCATGCTCTATGTTCAAAGATTTTTAGTCTATGACATACATACACATATATACATATATACACACATATAAAAATGCATACACATTTATTTTGATGACAGAATTCAAGCATGATTGGTTTCCTTTGTAATCCTATATATTTTATGTATCTAAAGCATTATTCTGAGAAGGAATTCCAGGGCTTCAGCAGACAACCTAAGGGTGAAGTGTATGATACAAAAAAGGTTATGAATCAGTGCTCTATATACCAGTGAAATTACAGGTCTGAACCTCGACAATCCTCAAACAAATTTTAATTGAACTTTTATTAGGCTCTTGTATGTGCAAGGGTCAGTCTGGGCTCGGGGTATACAAGGACCACAGTGAAATGACTTGTCTTGCTTCTATTCTTTTGGGTTAGACCCAGAGCTGGGAGGGACCTCAGGCTACAGCAGGTCCAACCTCTTCATTTTCCCAGTGAAGAACAGTGACCCAGAGAGGTCATAACTGCTAGATTTCATTTTTAGCCATCTGATTTCCCAAGCCAGCACTCTTTCCTATTTGGGGGCCATCAACATTCAGTTTGGTTAGAGTCACCTGTGCAGACCATCTGCTGCCTCAGAGAGTTGTTGTAATCTACTCTGGGAGAGTGAGGACCCACACAGGTGAAATCCAAGACCCTCAAAGTATAAATGCAAAGTATCCCTGGAGGAGCACATTTTATTTTCATTGACATGGATGATGGGCATTTAAGAATCTTTGACTCATTTTTTCTATTATTTTCTCTAAACATTCTCTCTTCACTCTCAGTATTCTTCACCCACTTGCCGCCTTCCTCTGTAGTTTGCCATGAGGTACCGATGCCTGCCTTTACTGGGAAAAACTTTCTGCCTTAATAAGAGCTCTGCAGTGAGAATCCTCTGTGAGCCTTACTCCAGATCCTCAGATGGGAAGACAAATGTTCCAGACAGTTTATAAATGGTAGTGTGAGTGTGTGTGTGTGTTCGTTAAGTGTTACTTTCTGGAATAAGCCATGTGTGCCAGGGACAGCACATATTTTGTTTTCTTACCATTTGGTTTCCAGTGTGGAAACACCTTTTTAAAACCAGAGAATAGATTAACCTAAAATGATCTGGCTCAGCAACACATCCATGCACATAGTCGGTGAAGAGAGCTCAGGGCTTTCTATAAATTGCTTCTTTTATGCATTGAAGCACTCTTTCCCTTCCATTTGCAGCCTTGTAGATAATTATCATTGATCTGGCAAAGGTCATTTCTAAAAATGAAGTCAGTGTTTTAAAAAGATATATCTGGGGAGGGAGGTGGAGCTGTCTATGCATGGTTCGCCCTCCCTCACCCCCGCCACTGGTAAGCAAGGTTTGGTTTAGTCAGTTGTCTAATGTTGAACCATCCTTTGGTCAGAATTAATGCTATGTTAAAGTGGTGCATACAGCGCCTGGCATGTAGTAGGTGTTTCAGAAATGATGAATTGGGAGATCATTGTAGTCTGTAAAGAGAAGAGTACTTTATAGGGTCATGGATCTGAAGATGTAAGGGACCTCACAGGTAATATAACCCAACTCTCTCATTATACAAATAAGGAAATTGAAACCCAGAGAGGGGACGCAGACTGCTCCAGGTCACACAAATACTAGTCATCAGAAATGGGATTTAAAGTTATGTGATTCAAGCTTGCCTGTGAGGACTGAAGGACACAAAGGTGGGATGCAGTGACCCTGAAGGCTCCTTCCGATGCTAGATCAGTGATCCTGAAATTCTTTAGTCAAATAAAAACTAATTAAAGCTAAATTAAAGCAAGAAACGTGTCAACTGCTGTGTGTTTGCATCATGTTTGGACCAAAGGTTAGCATATTTTTGGTTGAAGATGGAACTGGGACACTTGTGGAAAGTGGGCTTGGGGTCATTGACCTCAGAGTTCATATCCCAGCTCCAATGTCTGCCACTTACACGTCTGTGAGCAATTCATTTAATTTCTCTGGGTCTTAGTCTACCAATCTGTAAAATGAGTCAGTTGATAAGCTTTCATTAAGTGCCTTCTTTGTGCCCAGCATTTTTGCTAAGCACAGTTGCACTCTGACCTCTAAGGTTCCTTCCAACTCTGTGATCCTGTGGTCTTGAAAATCCCTTCATCTCTCTCTTTCCACATCTGAAAAATAAGAGGGTTTGGACTTAGATGGATTTTGAGAAGTCTTCCCTATCTAGAGCTTTGATTCTGTGTGTCCTTGGAATGCCCTTTGGAATAAACTCGCAGATTACTACCACCAGCCAAATACAAGCACGCTGTCTGTCCTTCACCTTATTTTTTTCTGTCCCCTGGAAGTTGGATTTTCTTCAACTGAGGGGTCATAAAAAGATGTAAGTGACCCGGAAAGTCTGCCAGGAAATTCTATTCAGCCTCTTCTACAAAAATAGGTATTGAGGGAAAATATGCACACACAAACACACACACACACACACACACACACACACACCCACATGCACACACAAGACAGCTAGGTGCTGTAATATAGAGCCAGAAAGACATGAATTCAGAACTATCCCTAGGTACTTATTAGCTATGTGAGAACCTGGACAAATCACTTACCCCTTTTAGCTTCAATTTCCTCATTTGTAAAATGTGGGAGAATGATAGTATCTATCTCCCAGAGTTATTGGGAGAACAAAATGTGATAATATTTTGCAAACCTCAAAATAACTATAAGTCCTAGAGAGGGGAGGCACCCCCCCCCACACACACACACACATAGGCAGGAAGAGAAATAGAGAAAGAGAGAGAGAGACAAAGAAACACTTGTACAATTCTGGAGAGGAGCCTTCTGAAGCCGTGTAGCCTTCTTTTCATTTGACTTCTCTGACAGAACCTGAAACCCAATTGGGAGACTATCAGAGGAGTTTAAAAGCACTGTCAATGGCAAGCACTTTTATTTAATGGCTACAGTTTCATACACACAATATATATGTGTGTATAGATAAGTATATATATATATATATATATATATATAAACACATTATATGTCTATGTTATATATATATATATATTCTGTATTTTATACACATAAAATATAATATAAAATTTCATACATATAAAATACTATATATACACACACATATAAATACACACTCATGTGTGTATTATGTGCCCACACATTAATGAAGATTGTGTATGAGTGTATATATATATATATATATATATATATATATATATACATATAAATGTATACATATCTATATGTGTGTGTACATACACACTATGTCTTTGAAAAGGGATTTCTGTAGCCTACTAGTTAAAGCTGACTATGGATAAGGCCCACAATAACTCTCACAAGGCAAGATGGTCGCAGTTTTTATTTATTTTTTAATTTTTAAAAATAAAGCCATTTTATTTAAGGCAGTAATCACCTTTTAAAATGAGCTGCAATGAGCTTGAACAGTGAGACCAAGCTATTTTAAGTTAATAACCACTCTTTGGCCAAACCAGAAGGTGAACTGCTTTTGCTAATGATGTCTTTCTGCCATGAAAGTCCACATCATAAAGCGCTCTTTTCTCCCACCACCTTCTCCAATCAGGAAGGGAGGAGATCAGGAAGATGAGAGGTATACGGAGGATTCAGGAGAACTGAATTCCTAGGTACAGAAATGAAGGTAACAGAGCCTTGGGGCATGCTGGCCAGCGACATAAGAGTGGTTGCCTGGGTAATATTAGCCTACAGAGGTATGTTGATTATTTATATTTTAAATGCCAGGGCCAGGTCTGTGTGGACTGGAACACAACTAATGACACATATGTTTTTCTATGACTTGGGAGGGAATGATGGTCTACTTAGGCAATGGCTATCTTTTCCCTATTCTCATTCTTTGAAAATGACTTCCTTTTTAATGAGGTCTCCAGGAGGGGAGGGATATTACCAGCCAACTATGTGCCAGGTCCTGTGCTAAGAAGATATATAGAGAAAAACAAAACAAGTCCCTGTCCTCCATGAGTTTATATTCTCTTGTGTAAATATAACACTGCATACAGACAAGTAAATAAACACAAAATATAAACATCAAATAAATATAAAGTGGTTTTGAGTGAGGCTTACCAGCAACTGGGGAAGTCAGAAAAAGCTTCTTTTTGAAGGATATAGACAATGCTTGAAGGAAGCCAGGAGTTTCAAGAGGTCAGGAGGGAGAATAGTGCCAGTGTGGAAGATAACTGAGGAAAAGATGGGAGATGAAATGTCATTGACGGTAACAGCAAATTGGCCATTATGGCTAAAACATAGCACATATGGGAAAGTTATATGTAGTCAGCCCAGACAGGTCTTGGAATCATGGATCAAGAGATGGAAATGACTTTAGAAGTTATCTGGTCTTTCCTACTCATTGTGTAGATGAGGAAACTGAGACCAACTGAATGGTTTTTCCCATGGCCCTGAAGGTGCTATGTTCCAGAGTAGGCTGATTTGTGACATGAAGGTTGGTGAAAGGTTGTAGGAATGTTAAGCCTGAAAAATAAATGACTCAGGAGGGACATGGTAACTTTCTTCAAGTTTCCAATGCGTTGTCTCATGGAAAAGGGGTTAGATTTGTTTTGTTTTACTTAAATCAAATGTGATAACATGTACAGCACTTTGAAAACCTTAAAGCACCATATAAATATCATAATGACATATTAATATTTAATTTCTAAGAGGCTGATGCTATAACAGTATGCAATGCTATCATTAGTGTTGTTATCATTAGCAGTAGTAGTTTAGTAGTAGATAATCTTTGACTTTAGAAAGCATCCTTCAGGCATCCAGTATACATCTCCCTTTCCATTTGTCAAAAAAAAAATAAAATAAAGCCAAGTTCTAGTTGCTGGGAATTCAGTACTCCCATACCGTTGAGATCAGAGTCACTGCTTCTGCTCAGGTCTCTTCACCTTGCCCACATGTAAGATTTGCCACCCGCAGAGAAGCTGCGGCTGTGATCGTTGTCAGGAGGAAACTGAAGGAGTTATAAATCACGCAGAAGCTGAAAGGAAGACTTGGAAGTGGGGAGATGTTAGGATGAATAGCCAAAAAAGGGAATGAGCTGTGAGAGGCTGTTACCTCCGGGAGATCAAGTCTCTGAGTGCCTCCAAGCTGTCTTTGCAGGCACTGGATATGTGTACCTAGCAAACCAGATGGACCTGTTCTAACATCAAAGGTTGTGAGACACAGCAAACAACAGACCTCTCATGAAACATGGTCCGATGAAGGGGACCTTCAATGAGAGACAACCCAGGGATATTTTTATAAATGGAGGCCAGATGCTTCCTTTGACCATAAATTATAGTGGTGTATCCTGGTCAATTCAGAAATCAGGAAATTGACTAGTAAATGAGCCTGGACACCTGTCAGGAATTTAGGTAAACTGGAAACTTGGAAGAGTCAACTTGAAAGTGGCTGAGGAAAGAAGGTCTTCTGTTTGCTGTCCAATCTTTCTCTCCAAGGATAGCGTTTTATATATTCATGTAGTGCTTTAAGATCTACACAGTGTGCTTCATATAACATTTTCTCTTGGGAGTCATGCAGTTTTGAAGAGCCACACACTCAGGTCACATACTCACATACTAATGTCACAATGCCACAAATTTGTGGATAAGGACACACTATCCTGAGCCTCAGTTATCCTCATCAGTACAGTGTTTAAGGAGAATCTAAGAATAATTCATCAACAAGTCTAGGATCATAGATCTTGATTTGGAAAGGAACCCAGATGCCATTTACAACTTCCTCATTTTATATAGATGAAGAAACTGAGGACCAGGGAAGTGAATTGACTCAGGATCGTTAGGGTAATGATGATGACAGTGATATTAAAAGCTATTATTTATGCAGGATTTTAAACCTTGGTTCACCTAAGATATTACATCTGGTCTTCACTAAAATCCTACAAGGTTGTTACTGGTCCCATTTTACGGAGGAAGAAATCAAGACCAAGGCAGGTTAAGAGACTTGTCCAGTGTCATATGATCGGTCAATGCCTGAGGCAGGATTTGAACTCTGGTCTTCATGACTTCTAATCCCAGCACTCTATCTGTTGTGCCAATGGTTGTAGTAGATCTAGGAAAGATCTCAGTAGACCTCTAATGCAATCCATGCTAACATAGAGTCACCTTCATATCATAGCCGATAAGTGGTCGTCTTAGCCTTTGCTTGAAGACCTCTAGTGAGAGTGAACCACTACCTCCCTAGGCAGCTATTCTACTAATCTGAAAAAATTTATCAAGTTCACTTTAGCTTTATTTAATTCACTGAATGCCTGCTACATACAAGGTGCATATAAAAACAAAATACCTCCTGACCTCAGTCAAAATTAAAGACTTCAAGAGGACTAGGTTTAATTAACAAGTCAAGTCACCAGGCATTGTTTTATGCTAACCATAGTATATAGGATCAGGAAGGCAAAAAGAGAGAAACATGGGAGATTTGGAAAAGGAGGGGATCACTTTTCCCTGGGGAATGGTGGGGAGCCAGGATCCAGGAATGCTTCCTAGGGGAGGTGACATTTAAAGGAGGTCATGCAGAACTGTAGGACCTCAGTAATCTGTGGAAGTTCATTTTAGACATGGAGGTGAGGGTGAGTTGTGATTGCCAGACTCAGGAATCTGTAATTTATCCTCTTTTCAAGGGTAAGGCAAGGCAGAGTTCTTTTCCATTTTAAGTGACCTATCAAGTTAATTTTAATCACCCATACAACCAACTTAACTTGCTTTGCCATTGTTTACATTTAAATAAATGATTGTGCCTCAAATATCTTAACTTTTCAATCACTCTCTAAGCTTCCAACATGATTACTTTGTATTTTCATTTATTTTTCCTTGGATGTGGCCCTGGTTAGGATGTGCTGTTTTTCTGGTTCTGTTCTTCCACCCTCTCCACCTGCCCTCTTGCATTACTTCATAAAAATGCTTCTAGATTTCTTTATATTCCTCCTACATGTCGATCTTAATTGCATTATAGCATTCCATTACATTAATGAATCACAATTTATTCAACCACTCCCATATTGGACATTTGGGTTCCAGCTTCCAGCTTTTTCAGTTGTTGCTATAAAAATCTTTCAATAAAATCCTTACTCTTTTTTTCTGTCTTTTGGATGACCCTCCCAAGATATAGTTCCCACAAGGGGCTTATAGGGTTAAAGACTGTGCTTTTCAGTTTTTTCTCACCCTTAACTGAGTACTTCAAGATCTCAAAAGATTCTTCCATTTTGCAATCCCATCAGCAATGAATCAATGTGCCTCTTTCTCCAGATCCCCATGGAAGGTTTTTGATTCATGAGTGTTGAATTTAATAGATTAATTTGGCAGTGACGTGATGTATGAATAGGGGACAGAAAGCCTGGGGGCAGTAAGACTTTTAAGCAGGATATTGCAACACTCTAGATAAGAAGTGATATGGAACCATACAACTATGTGGTAGCAGTGTGAGTTGAACACACAAGGTATGTGGAGGAATTATTTCCCAGGGTAGAATCTAAAGACAATAGGTTGGCTATGAAAGGAATATAGGAAGAGAAAAGACTCATGGGTAACGAGTTTTGAGCTTGGGTGATTGGGAGAATGGGGGTTCCATCTACAAGCATAAGAAATTTAAGAGGAGCTTCAGGCTTTTGGAGAAAGATGAGTTCCAATTTGGATAAATTGAGGATGAGGTTTTGGCAGTACATTCAGGTCTACATAATGAAATTAGAGCACTAACATCCAGCCTTCAAAGTCACCTAGACAAACTCTCAGTTGATGATCATTGATTTAGTATTCTACTTCTTTCTCTGGGCTCCATTCCTGATTGGATTTTCTGTGTCCTACCATAGAAGCTGCCTCACCCTGAATTCTGCCCCTGCACTTTTCACATTGGAAGTAAATTCTGCCCCTGTGGTCCCTTTCTCTGATTGGCTTGCTTCTCCCAGAACCTCCATTTAAAGAAGGCACCCAGGTCAGCCATATCTTCATTCCTCTTTGATTTTACTCCATACTCTCTGTACTAGGTACCTTTTCTCCCCCTCCTCTCCTTTCTCCTTCCTTTGATGTGTCTTTTTCTTCTATTAAAATGGAAGCTCCTTGTTGGAAGGGATTGTCTTTCTCTGATTTTTGTATTCCCAGAGCTGAGTACAGTGCCTAGAATATAACAAGTATTAATAAATGTTTGTTGACTTGTCCACCAATGATGGTCAATTTCCAGAGTGAGAACATTCCAACTTTGGAAAGCCCTTTTTCCTCTGAGATTATCAGTGTCTCATCCAACTCAGCCTAATATTCCCAGATCAGTGGGGTATGCCAAGATGACTGTTAAATGGAAATATGCCTTCCATAGCTTTGACCCTCTGCTCTGAATTTTGCCCTCTAGGAACTGGCAGAACAAGTATAATGCTTCTGTTTTACAGCCCTTTAGTGGCCTGAGATCATCTTTCACAACCCATTAGTTACTCTTCTGTAAACCAAATACCCTCAGTTTCCTTAGCCTATTGTCATGTCAACTTTTTAGTAACTCCTCTCTGGACAAGCTTCATTATCTTAAAATGGATGCCAGTATTTAGATATAAATGCTACATCTGTGGTTTGGTCAAGGTAGATAGAGTACATGGTATTAATCAACTTAATAATAATAAGCTTAAATATCTTAAAACTTCACTAACTTAGGACAACCTATATAGTGCTTTAAATTTGACAAAGTGTTTTACATAGGTTAACTCATTCAACCGTCTTCATTCTGGACAATGTACTTCTCTTAATGGAACCCAAGACCAAATAAACCTTCCAGGCTGTCTTAGCATGCTGATTCCCATTTGCACTGATGGCATAGTAGGTATACTAGCAAGCCTTGGTCCTTCCATAGTTCTACAGGCAAACTTTTGAACTCAGGCTTAGCACTTTCCATTTTTCCCATTTAGTTCTTCTTATTATATTTACTGCATGTCTTTTTGAACTCCACCTCTGTCATCCAGTGTGTTAATTATCCTTTTCCAGCTTCATATCATCTGTCAGCTTTATATGAATGCCCTCCTCCACCCTTCTATAATAATGCCAAACAGAATATAGTCAAAGATGGGAAATGATACTAAGAGACTTTTCTTCAGGTTGGCCTTGATTTCTTTAGTCACTATTCTTGTGCATGAGTTATTCAAACAGTTCCAAGTCCTCTCTTCTAATCTATATTTCTCCATCTTCTTCACAAGGAAATCCTAAGAGACTTTATCACATGATCAGTTGTCATCCTGGGATGCTATGAGATTAGCATCTCCTTGGTCTACCAGTTTAGTAACCCTCCAAGAAAGGAACTGAAGTCAGTCTGACATCAACTATTCTTTTTTATTTTTTTTCAACAAAGAAATAACATAAAAAAAATCTCCCAACTCTCTCTGTCCCATTGAGAAAAACAAACAGAAGCAACAAAACCTTTGTAGCTTATATGCATAGGGTAGCAAAACTAACGTCCAAAGATCTATGTCTTGTCTGTACATTGAATCCAATGCTTCTCTGTCAGGAGCTGGGTAACCTGGTTCATTCATTGTCAGGCCTGCCTCTGGAATAGTGATTGGTCATTGACTTGAACAGAGTTCTTAAATTTTTACAGTATTGTTACTATGTAAATTCTTTTTCTGATTCCGTTTATTTCACTTTAGGTAATTCAAACATTCTTCCCAAGTTTCTCTGAGAACATCCCTTTCGTTGTTCCTTGTAGTGCAACAAATATTTCATTAATTTATGTACCATACCTTTTTTTCATTCACTCCCTAATAGGCACCCTCTTAATTTCCAGTTCTTTGCCACTGAAAAAACTCCAAATATTTTTGTACTTAGGAATACTTTCCTTCTTTCTTTAATCATTTTGGGGAGTAGGTAAAGTATCTCTAGGTTAAAAGGTACCTGACTTTGGGGCATAATTGCTAATTCCTTTCAAGAACTGCTGGGTCAATTCACAACTCCACCAATAGAGCATTAATCAGTTTGTTTTTCTACAGTTTCTCCAACATTTTCATTTTTCTTTTTTTTAAATCAGTTTTGCCAATTTGATGAGTATGATGAAATAGAACCTCATAGTTGCTTTATTTTGCAGTTCTTGTTATTGATTTGGAGGGTTTTTTTCATGTTTATTGGTAGCTAAAGAGATTTATTTTTTTTTTTAAAACTACCTGTTTATATCATTTGAGCGTTTATCAATTGGGGAAGGACCCTCGTTAATTTGGACAATTTCCATAAGAATCCCAGATACATAAGATCTCATCACAGCAACTCACTGCAAAGTTTTTTGTTTTTTTCTTTTCTTTAGTTAATACTTTCTATTCTAATGTTAGTTGCATTGATTTTTTTTGTGCAAAAACTTCATGCACAAAGGATTACTAAGAGCCAGACACTGCTAGTTGTAATCATTGCTGTCCTAAGTGGTGTTTTAAAAACATTTTCCTTTCTAGTATGTTCTAGATTTTAGAATCAAGAATTTTGCCTAAAACTGAAATTCATCTGAAATTAGTTAACGTGCTTCTCTTTGTGATATCTGATTTCTAGAAGGAGATTTTAGTCAGGAAATCCCCTTTAGTATTGTAAGAAGCAAACACTTTGAACCTGAGGTGATAACAGAGTGGATGCCTGTAATCATAAGTGACTGGCATCTTTGGACTTTCAAACCTGGTGCTTCTTAGCCACAACCAAGGGTCGCTTTCAATTCAATTCTATTCAGTAAGCATTGATTAATTGCATACTTTTGAAGAGGGAGGATGATACAGTGGTAACAGTCACTCTGGACTTAGAGAACTTGGGTTCAAATCTCATCTCCAGTGATACTACCTGTATGGCCTTGGTGGTTTTCCCAGAATCACACAGAGTATCATCAGTGTGATTCACTGGATTCAAATCCATCACTTTCTAGACCTATTACATTTTCCACTGTACATGATGCCTTTCCTAGAATCTTATTTAGTTTCTAGTAAAAGTAAGGATGTGCATTTTGGAGAAATTATTGCTATTATTTAGGGATACTAGGCTTCACTTCCTTTTGTAATAGTTTGAAAGCTCCCAGAAGACAATGCCCCAGTGCCTAGCACAGAATCCAGTACATAGTAAGTCCTTTCTAAATGCTTCTTGAATTGGATTCCTCTTGTTGGCAAGACTTCAAATTATTTGGATATACCATGTAGTCTCATGGTCTTATGTCCTGTTTTTCAGAGTTTTACAGTTTTAAACTGGGACTGGTTTGCCTGAAACATTTGTCAGATGAATTTTGTCAGGTGTCGATAAAGTATTTGAAACAAATAGCTTAGTTCTTAAAAAAAAAATAAGTTGTCTAAGAGAAAGGAGGAAGGATCGATCAAACACTTTTATTTTTCCTCCATCTTCATCGCAAAAGTATGATGGGTCCCATTATAAATCTGTTTTCTCTGTCTATTTTTTCTCTGACTTCTTTCAAAGTGTTTATTTTCTCCATTGGAATGCCTTACCTTTCTTCTCAAGTTTAATATGACTAAGTTAACAACAGAGAAATACCTACCTTTCCTCTATCCCCCTTAGCGCTGCCCCATTAAAACAAGTGGAGTTGGTTTGGCTGATCTTTGTGGGATTAATCTCATTTACAGTGATTCCAGATTCGTTTAAGAGATAGTAAATACCTGGGCTATAACTGAATTCACTTGCTCCAACAAAACCTTTTTAGGTTTCATTTCCTCTTGGGTATTTTGGATTGTTATGGACTATATCTTTTTGGGTTGAATAGCCTATAAGCTTTAAAAAGATCTTTGAGAAACAACAATAAAAAGCTTTAATTTATTGGGCTTCCATTTGTCTGATATTTTTTGTAATTGGATTTACTTTTTTCCGATTCTAAAGAATATTTAAATATGACTTTAAAAGTGTAGTCAGTGTTATTGTCCTTTATTGTAGTTGAGGTCAGTTTAATCATAAACGATTAAAGGAGTTTTTTCTAGTGAAATGGATATTAATGAAGACACTACTTGATTCTCCTCTTTTTTTTTTTTAAAGAAAGCTCACCAGTATATTTTAGTCTAATTAATGGAATTGATATAAAGGAAATGGAAAGCCAGTCAGAATACTAATTGATTCTAAGTGCAATGTGATAGCTTTTCCTATTGTAGAAATGATAAAGATTTATTCCTTTTGGACTCTTGTGTGGGATTTAATCTTCTTCGGTGAGTGGTGTTTAGAACTGAGAGAAAATTATGCTTCCTGGAGATTTTGGTGACTGTGCAGCATCTTTTAATTATTTGCTGTACAGGTAATTGTAAGATATAGCAACAACTTTTTCAGCTATTCACTGGCAATTCTAGGTATCTAGATTCTGGGTATTTGAGTCATTGATTATTTTAATGAATTGTATTTAAAGTCATCTTTAAAGAAGTTACACACTGGTACAAAAATTAGTTCCCCTAAGCACAGTCAGTGGGCAACTACATGGTGCAGTAGAGAGAGTGCTGGGCCTAGAATCAGGAAGATTCATTTTCCTAAGTTCATATTTAGCCTCAGACACTCACTAGGTACATGACCCTGGACAAGTCACTTAACCCTGTTTGCCTCAGTTTCTTGTAGCAGCAGGCACCCTGGCACATCCAAGGTGGCCTGCTAGCACAGGTTCTTAGATCTGCTTTTCTAAAAGGAAAGCAATTTTTGAGGGGTTAACAATGTTTTTTAATCACATATACCAACAGAGGAAATACAAGCAGAGAAATAAAGGCCAACAGACAGGGCTTCTAACTGTCTGATCATAAGCAATACATACATCACAGATCAACAGACAGATCCAACTGTCTTACCACTACATACATACATAGTAGTATGTATGTAGTAGTAGAGAGAGAAGCACCAGCATCTGGGTTTTCAAGCCTGAGGTGGGAGGGCTTCTTAGTAGCTGCCCAGAGTCTCATCTGCCACATGAACCTTCCTCCAAAGAGTAATTCCCAAAGTAAAACCTCAGAGTAAATATATACTTTCCAGAGCCAGAAGGCATCATGACTCGTGACCCAGTGCCTCATTAGGAATTAACAAAAGGTGTGGATCTTCCTACCAAACAAACCTCCCTTAATCAAGCTTCCCTTGACTCCAGGTGAGGCCTATTAATGGGAGGAGAAGATCTTTAACTCTTATTAACATTACAGTTTTAAACTGGGACTGGTTTGCCTGAAACATTTGTCAGATGAATTTTGTCAGGTGTCGATAAAGTATTTGAAACAAATAGCTTAGTTCTTAAAAAAAATAAGTTGTCTAAGAGAAAGGAGGAATGGATGAACTGGAAAAGGAAATGACAAACCACTCCAGTATCTTTGCCAAGAAAACCCCCAGTGAGATCACAAAGAGTTGAATATGACTCACCTCAACATCAATTAGAAGCATCATCAGCGGCTCTTGCCATCTATTCCATTTCTTCAATCCCAGTAATAATTTCCAATTTCTTTCTGCTATCATTGATTGGTCTATTTTCAGTATCAGAGACAAATTGAATAGATTTCCAGGAGTTTACAGTAGGATCTCCAGGAGACCATAAAGTATTATTTGAAGCAGCTTTGAGTTCTAGCAAGTGACTCATTTCCAAGTATTTCTGTTGGACCAATAATAAAGTGAAACATGTTGAAATTTTAAATTTACTTTCAAAAATGGAACAGATAGATTACTATCCTTAAATTCTGGGATATGAAAATGTGTAGTTGAAATATTATAAAGATAGTGTATTTATGACACTTTATAAACTGTAGACTGCAATATAAATGAAAATCACCATTTTGTGCTGTTGTCACCATCTTCATCATCTTCATCCATCATCATTGGATCAGTTGGGTGGCATAGTGGGTAGAATGCCAGGTTGGAGCATATTGTATGCATAAGTATTAGCTATTACTATTATTAGACATTTATGAAGTGCCTACTGTGTACTAGGCACTTGCCCAGTAGTTTATAAAAATTCTTTTTTGTCTTTACAACAGTCCTAGGAGGTAGGTACCATTATCATTTCCATTTTATAATTGAAGAAACTGAGAGAGACAAAAGTTATGTGACTTGCCAAGGTTCCCACAGCTAGTAAATGTCTGAGGCTGGATTTGAACTCAGATCTGATTGACTCCAGGCCCATCACTATCCCACGCTGCACCACTTAGCTGCTTCATCATCATCCTCACCCTCATCATTGTCAACACCATCATCATTGTTATCATGATTAGACCCTTCAGTTTCATTATTTTCATCTTGTGGAAGCATCTGAACTCTTTATTTACGTAACCACCACCATTGTTCAGACCTTCATCCCCTGTTGCTTGGACTCTTGGGCTTCCTTTTTATTTCATGTCTTTGCCTCGAGTCTCTCCATTTTCTTGAGCATCCTTTGCACACCTGCTGAAGTGGCGTTCCTCAAGAGTGTTTGTGATTGTGTCACCCCTCTTCCCAGAACACTCCATTGGTTATTTTTTTTACCTAGAGGATAAAATTCAGATTCCACTTTGGTTTTAAAGCCCTTCCTCACATGGTCTCAACATGTCTTTCTGGCTATTTTGGTCTCTCTACCAAATTCTATAATACAACCAAACTATCCTTCCCTCTTTCTCACAACAATTCACATCACCCTGCTTTTGCATCTCTCATGGCTGGAAGTCAGTGCCTCCTCATCTCTGCCTCATAGAATGTCTCTTTGTCTTCAAGACACAACTCATGTCCTAATTTCATCTGATTCCCCGATGGTTTGTACTCATCTTTCCTAATGACTTGTATTTATTTGTCTTTATTACCCCTTACACATAAAACAACTACATGACTGAATAGAGCGCTGGGCCCAGAGTCAGGAAGGCTCCTCTTCCTGAGTTCAAATCTGCCCTCAGACATTTACTAGCTGTGTGACCTTGGGCAAGTCACTTAATTCTGTTTGCGTCAGTTACTTCTGTAAAATGAGCTGGAGAAGGAAATGGCAAATTACTCCAGTATTTCTGTCAAGAAAACCCCAAATGAGGTCACAGAGAGTTGGATGTGACTGAAATGACGGAACAAAAAAAAGCTACCAAGCTTTCATACGTGTTGTGTGTGTGTGTACGTTAGCCAACTAGCCTTTATTAAATGCCTACTCTGTTTCAGGTACTGTACTAAGTCATGGAGGTATTCTTTATGTGTACTTGTGCTTCCCCATCATATTAAATGCTCCTTGAGGATAGGGACTATTTCATTCTTTTTATTTCTATTGAAACATAATGGGTGCTTGATACTTGCTTGTTGATGGATTGGTTTTACTGCAGGAAATTACGTACATAGCAAGGTTTCAGCGGACTTCATCTGTTCAATATGTTAACCTCAGAGCAAAGATTTTTAACCTAAGGTCTATGAACTTGTTTCATGAAAAAAAATACTTTGAGAACTCGAGTTCAATGTAATTGCTTTCATTTGTGATCACGTGTATTTTATTTTATGCATTTAAGGATATTTTTTTGAAAAGGGGTCCACAGACCTCACCAGAGAACCAAAGGTGTCCATCATACAAAAAAAAGATTGAGAACCCTTGGCCCCAAGGAAGTGTTTGAATGCAATAGGAAAGTATCACATGGTCATGTCTCTTCCTGAGACACACAGGATTAAGATCCCAGGCTCTTTTTTTATTTCTGAATGCACTGCTTCAAATTTTTCCCATTGTTTTTCCTGAATTTCTCAGAACCCACAGGTGTTCTCTGCTGGAGTGGACCTGCACTGACATTGGGTCCATTGTGAATCTGTATGGCAATCTACTTTTCCTCATCCTTGACTGGGACCTTGCAGCTCCTGATTCAGGACCTCTGGTGATAGGGACCCTATCCTCTCTGAAGTCAGCTGATTTCCCTTTCACTTAACTCTGATTGTTATGCAGCCTTTTCTTCTTCCTATCTCTAATTTTGTCCATTGCTGATTTGCCCTCTAAGAACAAAAAAAATAAGTCTGATTCTTCTTCCTTTTTGCCACCTCTCAAATACTCTTGATAAGACATATCATATGCCCCCCAATCTACTCTTTTCTAGCTTCCTCATCTCTTTCTATCCTGACTTATATGGTAACATATCAATTTGAGTCTGGACAGTAGTGGGTTGTGTTGTGCCATGGAACAGAGTGTCCTACATACCATACCATACTGTTTTGTGCATTGAAGAGAAAGTATGCCAGGTTTACAGTTAAGCCTTCTCTCTCATTTGACATTCACATACCTGGAAATATTTCACTGCCTAAAATAAACAATTCACATAACCAGGATGTTGAGTATACTTTCTGGAGCAGCCTACAGATTTCTCTCCCTTTCCGTTAATGACTATTGTTTTGGAGTCGTGTTGTGTCTGATTCTTTGTGACTCTACTTAGTATTTCCTTGGCAAAGATACTGAAGGGGTTTGCCATTTCCTTTTCCTTCTCATTTTACAGATGAGGAAACTGAGGCGAACAGGGTTAAATGACTTGCTCATTGTCAAACAGCTAGTAAGTGTCTGAGACTGGATTTGAACTCAGGTAGATGAATCTTCCTGATTCTCAGTCCCACTGCACCACATAGCTGCCTCATTGGGAAGTAGCTGATTACACTTTATGATCTAGCCTTCTACTGACAAGGAGTCTATTGAGAAATCTATTGAAAAAGTAAGTGAGTGGCACCAGGTGAAGGTGGATTTGTGAGTCGAGATAAAACATATATGAGATAAGTGTTGTAGATACCTAATCCCATACCTATCCTGTTTGCCCATCTCTGGCTATACCCCAGTTTGGCAGTGTTGAAATAAAATTGAGCAACTCTCTGTTAAATGCCATTCTGTGTCTTGGCCATCTGCTTTGTCACCCATACCATGTGGGTCCATTGCAAAAACTAGAAGAGCACATAACCCAGTCTCATAAAGTGCAGATTGAAGTGTGTACATTTTTCAATGAAAACTGCTAGTCAGAAATAGATGAAACATCTGTAATAGCTCAGTAAAATAACTGCTACAACTCTCACCCCCATTTCTTTTAGCCCATCAATGTGTTAGAGGTCTTTTGAGATTTTTCTCTCTTTTTTTTTGTGTACTTTCATTCTGTGAATTAACATAAAAATGGTAAACCATCTTGAAAGGCAATGTTGACAGTCCATTCTTTAAATGTGTTCAAATCTGTGTCTAATGCTATTTGTAAGGATTTCTCAGAACTTTCATGGAAATACAGTGTAGGAAGAGGTACCTCACAGCTGTTTCTAAATTCCCACTATAACATGTGTATACACACATATGTTATACTAGGGATAGACACACATTATGTACAAGGAATGTATACACATGTTAGGCCAGAGATTTAGAAGCAGCTGTAGAGCACATCTGTTTCACTGTATTTTCATGAGTATTTTGAGCATCTTAAACAAAGCATTGCATAAAGATTGGAACAGACACACCAAATAGATATCATTGTCTTTCAAACTGCTTGGATTCCTACATTGAATCACAGATTGAAAGTACACCCGTAAAAAGGAGAGAGAATGAAGCCAAGCTGGAGATATTGACATGGACACCCACATTATAAGTCCACTCCCTTCAAATGACTTTCAGCACCATAAACACATACCCACATACACAGGTACACAGGAGTACCAAGAAATACTTGTTGGGGTGGTCTCTTTCAGAGATGCTCCCTTTTAGCATTTTTCCCCTCACATGGAAGAGTTTGGCAGAGAATGCAGGACTTTTTTGGCTGATGATATCTACATCTTTTTTGCTCTAGGCTGGAAGTTGAAAATGTGAAATATAGCTTTGGAAAGGTTTTAAATTTCATGAATATTAATTTTCCCCTGGGATTATCAGCTTCTCATTGAGCTTAGTCCAATATTTACAGATCAATGAGATATGCCAGGGTGACTGGTTAGTTGGCCCTTTGGTTCTTTGATCTTAGGCTGACCTTAAATTTGTCAAAAGACATTGAGAGATGCTAAGGTGCTCACATTCTTTCAGGTCTGAGCACCCATTTTTTTAAGCTCATTCCATTTAAATCAGTTTAAGAACATTTATTAGGGACTTACCATGTGCAAGGCAATTTATTAGACAATAAAAAGTTCTTGACTTGAAGGAACTTTCATTCTAATGGGAGACATTTCATAGCTATGCTACCCGGGCCTTGGAAAATTGTTTGGAAAAATCTTTGCAGATCTTTCTATTACTGGAATTCATAGTTTCATATACAATCCACTTCTTTTGTCATTCTTTATCTATTAGAATGCTGGTGTTTGTTGGTGTTGGTTAAGTTTTAAGAAGAATGAAAAAATAAGATGAGGTCTTTCTGTCATGTCATTACGGTCAGAATGAGACCAGAGAGAACTGATTCCTTGTAGGGGAGGTGAGAGGTACAGTCAGATCCTGGTAATCTATCTATATGACATCGTAACAGCCTTGTACTCTAGTGCAGTAATGCATGAGAATCCCAGCCTAAGTTTTCTGCTGACATACCCCTTCAGCTTAATAAACCATGGCAAGGATTTTGCCAGACCTCTTCCTCTGTGGAATTATATCTATGTATAACATACTTGTTACTTCCTTATTATTCATATGATAACTGCAGTCAGATTTATATGGACTGCCTGTTCTAGAGAGTCAGGCTACGTATATTCCTTAGCATGCACCATTTTAAATGTTGTAATTAAGTTGCTGACATAAGCAAGTCTGCAGTCTTGCATTAAGGTAAGGATCCGTAAAGGCGAGCATTTGCATAATTTAATTTTCTGCACAGAAGATATTGAAAATCAATAGCATGATTCATGGCCATCCCATGGAATTGCTGTGCTGCTCTTCTCCAACAGTTGGAGAGTTTTAAAATTGATTAAATTTAGGGTGCTGAGTCTGGTACTTTGCTTCAAGCCTACAGATTGTTTTTTATTTGAATCTTTGTTCTCTGCCAATAAGATATTAAATGCCTTGGTTTATTCTTTAATTGTTAAATGTTTTGATTTCCATTTAACTTTTGTTTTGTCTTTTCAGTATAATATGGATGTTAGCTGTAAACCTGAAACTGAAACCTATTTGTAGTTCCAGCAATGAATTATACACTATAAATTCTTAGCCCAACTTTAAGTGTCCTGTTTGATTATTCTATTTCTGTCATCTCCATCTTAAGGCACAGAAAATTGGAATCATTTTCTGTTGTTACATGATTTAGAAAATCTATGTTGTTGGTGACTTGATGAAGCAGTGAGCTGGGAAGGAGGAAGAGATTCTAATAACTGGTGCTAAAAAATAGACCGAAGTTTGTAAACTTCACCACCACTGCCAAGTCGAAGCTGATATGCCTGATTCTATGTAAAACCTGCAGACTTCTTGCTAACTCGTTTACACATTCAAAGATTCAGCATTCTTAGTCATTTTATCCTGGATTCATTTGCCACATAGAGATGTTGGAGCTAGAGAGGATCATAGCTTTTAGATCTGGAAGCCACTCTCAGTTTACTTGTAAAATGAGGTTAGCACCTTACTTCCCTGACTCTCAAATTCGTTAAAAGGATAAAATACCAACCTGGAGTGAGATTTCCTGTGCAGTTGATGTAGATATCTGTCCTTATATCCTTTCTCTGGAACATTTTATTAGTGTTAGAGATGAAGGTACTGAGTCCAAAGTTCTTTTCTGGATGTGGTTGGCATTTTCCATCACGCGTCTTTTGGAGTTGTCTTTGATCTTTGCATTGTTGAGAAGACCTAAGTCTATCAAAGTCAGTCATCGCAGAGTGTGACTGTTACGCTGTGTACAATGTTCTCCTTGTTCTGCTCACTTCATTCAACATCAGTTCATATAAGTTTTTTCCAGTTGTTTCCGAAGTTCACCTGTTCGTCATTTCTTATAGCAAAATAGTATTCCATTACATTCCTATACCACAAGTTGTTCGGCCATTCCCCAATTGATGAACATCCCCTCAATTTCCAATTCTTGGCTACCACAAAAAGAGCTGCTATAAATATTTTTGTACACATGGTCCTTTTCCTGTTTTTATGATATCTTTGGGATACAAAGTCAAGGGAGTATTAAAGGTAAGCTCTGTCTGGAAGTCAAGTACTCTAACTGTACCACACTGCCTAATCTAGTCATTAGAGGATAGACTTTTAGTCTATCTTTGAGCACTTCACTGATCTTGTACTCAAGCCATTCCAGCTTGGTGGATCCTGCCACCAAGGCATAGCCTTCAAGAACTTATGATTACCCTGTAACTCCATAAAGCTTTTAAGGAGGACTCATTTGGGGGTATACTATGATTACTAGGGAATAAATGAACATAAGTTTGCTATTAGAAACAGGCTGGATTTTTCTCAAATTGAATTTCATACTGTGGTGGAAAGATCAACTGATAGATTTTAATAGTGATGATTGATGAGGTTGATGACAATGACCATTAACTGCCTTCTTTGTTCCAGGCACCTAATAATAATTGACATTTTTATAACATTTTAAAGTTTGCAAAACACTTTTCATGCATCATCTCATATTGCATTTTCCCATCAATCCCATGTGGTATATATCTGGGTATTATTCCCATTTTAAAAATGCGTAAATAGAACCTCAGAGTGGTTAAATGATGAGTTATGGTCGCAAAATTTATGACTCCCCTCACTCCCAAATCCAGATCTCTGCCCACATGAAACAATTTTGCTTAGAGAAGAGAACTTGATAGTACTCTTTAGTAGAATGAGTCAGAGGGTCTGTGATGAAATCCTTCCCCTGATACTTGTAACGTTTTTTGCTTTACACAAGTCACTTAACCTCTATCGGCCTCAGTTTTCTCATCTGTAAAATTTGGTGCCTGGATTAGCAAGCCTCTGAGATTTTCCCTTAGCTCTCTCTCTCCGATCCCATTACCTAAAAACAAAAACAAACCTAAATTGTTGAAACTGTATTGTGAGCAGAATTATAAACAGTGCCTTTGCTAATTGTTCTTTCTCTAAGTGGTTCAGCATCTGGTCTTTTGACATTAAGGAGATCGTCCTTGGCATCGTTGACCATGGAATAGTGCAGTGGAAAAAGTTTTTTTTTTTTCAGAGGACTCATCACTGGCACCATCTCTGTAGCCTTGGGTGATGTGTACTCACCTTGTCTGCATCTCAGTTTCTCATCTGTAAAATGAGGGTGTTTGTTTAGAAGCTGGCTAAGGTCTTTTCTACCTTTAGGTCTAGGAGTATGTGGCGCTAATACTAATGAGTAATTCAGGTCATGAGATGCTGAGATGTGGATTGTTTTTTTCTTTTCTTTCTGTTATTCTCATATTGAATATTCTGTTCTTTGCCTGGATTTTCTTTGATCATGAAAGCACATTTTGTTTGGGTGCATTTTAAAATTATTAGCATATTCATCTGTAGTGTATTTTTTGAGGTAGTGAAAAAACCATTTCCATTTGGAGTTGGGGCACCTGTGATTTTTGTATTTCTTGTCTCTAGTGCAGTCAGGTGTGAGCTAACAACAAAAGAAATTTGCATGTGTAAAGTTGGGATGGGGGGCTCTCAGTGTTTTAATATGCAGATGGTAGCCTTGGAAATTGGGCAAAATTAACTTTCATTTGGTTGATTTGATCCATTTTGAGCAGGTTTTTTCCAAGTTGTATAGCAGCATTTCCCTCTCTAGAGTCAGAAATCTTGAATTTTCTTATTCTATACCCATAGGTAAAATAATCTGCCCTACTTGGAGGAAAAGGATGACCTGAAAGAGAAAATTGTGGCTCCAAATTTGTAGGAATTTTCATCCCCACCTCCACTTTCATGGAGCAAGAAAATTCCAGGCACAGTAGTTCAAAATTGCTTTAAAAAGAATTAATCCTTAGAGGCAACTATGGCAACACGTAAAGACTGAAACTTCCAAATTACCGAAGGATGATAGTCTTGTTTGCCAGGTGGAGTACTCACATAGACAGAATCCCATCCAGATCCTTGAAGTACTGAGATATTAAAAATTATCAGTCAGTTAGCAAGCATTCTCTGTGGACTGGGCACTGGGCTAGGTTCTGGGGACAGAATAAATGCCACAGTTCCTACCCTTGAGGTGCTTGTGCTCTAGAAAAGGAAACAATATGTACACATGAAAACATATACAAAGCTTATACAGTTGAACATGAGGTGTTATTAATCATAGCTAAAGAATGCAAATGTAGATCTGTAGACATAGCTAACAGGTATCAGATGCTTTCAGGTCTGCACAGTACTTTGCATGTGTCATTTCATTTGATTTATACCACATCCCTGTGAGGCAGGTGCTATCATCGTCCCCATTTTACAGCTGAAGGAACCAAGACCAAAAGACATTAAGTGTCTTACTTAGAGTCACCCAGCTATTAAGTGTCTGAGACAAGATTCAAACTGAGATTTTCCTGATTCCACATCTTTCGCTTTCTGCACTAACACCACCTAGCTGCCATTTATATCACATACACTTGATAGAATGGTTAACCATCATCAAGGACAAATTTTCAATGTTTTATCTTCACTTCCTTTATCCCATCTTACAAGTCTTTCCATAGGGCCTCCTGGCCCAAGAAAACCCATCCCCAACAGTGTCTTGACCTTGCCATACCTTATTGGAAACCTCTTCCTATACACCCATTCTCTTCCTTGGTCTCCTGCCCTCCTTTCTTTCTTTTCCCCCGGAGTCCTTATGTCTGCTTGCCTCTGACACCTAAGCTGGGTTCAAATCCTGTTTCTTCCACTAACTACCAGTGTGACCCTAGGCAAGTGACTTCTACTCTCTGGGTCTTAGTTTTCTCAGCTGTAAAATGGATGACCATGCAAGGTCCCTTCCAGCTCTACACCCCTGATCCTTTGCTTTTTCAGAAATTCTAAGCAGGAAATTAAAAAAAAAATTTATTTTATCTTATGATTAACCTATATGGTGTTGTTTTGTGTTCCTTTCAGCTTTGACAGAAGGCTATGTTGGAGCTCTCCATGAAAACAGGCATGGCAGCTCAGTGCAAATCCGCCGGCGGAAAGCATCTGGAGACCCTTACTGGGCGTATTCAGGTAAGTTGAGTCAATCCAACTTGTTCTGCGATCTGAAATGTAAAAGACCATGTTTTTAAATCAAAACAGAAATGTCACAGGACATGCTTTTGAAAGGGGAGAAATTTCCTTGGAATGTTATTCCAGGAATTCTCATTAACCCTTTATGCTTCTCATAAAGAGATTTAAAAGGAGCATTTTTATGTAATTGATTTCTTCTGCCACTCTTTGGAGATAGGTTTTTCCCCCTTCTTCCAATGGGCGCTTATATTGAAAGTGTGGTGGATGATTGATTGCCCTAAACTTGAATAAAGATTATTCTTTTTAATCTTTTCCTTTGCTGTAATTTAAAATTAAAGTAGGGGTAAAAAAAAAGAATGCCTGGCCTTCAGTTTTTAAATGCCTACTTAATATACGGAAGTACCAGGCAGCAGAATGTTCTCTAATGCCCTAATAGAAGAGATTCAATTTTATTTTCAAATCAGATCATATTGATTGAATAAATTTCTCCCTGTACTTCAATGCGCTATACAAGTTCTTTCATACTTTTGCTTTAAGATTCTGAGTGCATGAATAAAAGATAGACGGTCTTTAGTGTTTTTTCCCCTTTGCTTAAATGGTTTTTATTTTTATTGTTTTTAAGAGGGACACATTTTTAAGGTGAAAGCAAGATGTTAAGAAATACATTTCTGTACCATGGTGGTTTTGCACACCACAAGTGGTGGGTCACTTGTGATTTTTAAAGGCACTTTGTTGTCCAGCAATGTACCTCGAAATTTTATTATAGTTAATTGAAGGGGAAAACTGCAGAAGGAAGACAAACCGCTTTGGAAATTACCTCGTCACTCCATATTTCAAAGGCCTTGTATGAAATGGCTTGGTTGCTGGCCATTAGTCTTGTGAGCAAATGTGCAAATTATGACATGCTCCTGCGTATACGCAGGGCCATATTTAATGATCTAGCCAGAACCCAGTGTTTCCATTAGGTAGAGAAGAGAAGGAAAGAAGAAAAGGGATTTATCCCATGCTAATTCTGCTAGATTTATGTCAGTGTAAAATGTATGGGTCTGATCTTTAATTATGGCTTATCTATTGACTTGGTGCATCCTTTTGTCTATTGATAAATCTCCTGCTCTTACAGGGAGAATAGCCAATCTGTTTTGTTTGCAAAGAATAGATAGCTCTTTCCTCTGCCTGAAGTTCTTACTGATTGGTGGTATCTAATTAGAAGTCTTTTGTCATTGTTTCTAATAAATGAAGTAAATTGGGAAATGAAGGGGTGTGTGTGTGGAGAATGAAATATAGCTTTTAAAAAAGATTTCCAGATTTGTAAATTCATCAGTGAGGGGAATCCCAAGCTCTCTATACCGAAGCCTATCCATACCCAACTCAGCTGTAATTTAGAGGCACTGATAAGTAAGTGACTTGCCTATCCATCAGACTTACCATTTGCCAGAGGAACTGGTCCTCTAACCACTCTGTTTTCTGCTTCTTTTGGAATCTATATTCATATGTTTATAAGCATTGATGGTCCCACATTCCTGAAATACACTGCCTTTTAATCTTCACATCACAGATTCTGCCTCTTCCATTAAGATTCAACAATTGTTTTCTGCTTAGAGCAGATCGATCTATCAGCTAGATCCTTATTCGTTCCCAAACTTCTGTCATATGTGTGTTTTTATTTAGTGATTCATTTTATGTTTATTTTATTTACTGATTTATTATTTAGTAGTTTCATCTGTATTTATTCGCTTCGTAATTATGGGTTATGTATGTGTATGTATGTATGGTGTGTGTGTATATGCATATGAGCAAGGATTACTTCATTCTTAGTTCTGGCACCCCTAGTGCCTAGTATGTTAGAAACATTTAATAAGAACTTGGTAATTGTTATAAAATAATATGTGTGAATATATGTCAGAGGCAAGATTTGACCTTGGCAATTTCTAAGTAACCCTCAGTAACCATTTGTCTTTTCCTTCTCTCTGATACCTCTTTTTAAGATGCTTGCGATGCAAAGCAGTTGCAATGTGCATCAGTGGAAAGAATTCCCACAAAAGGGAGTTTCCTGTTGCAGTGAGATCACATTTGGCCAAGCATAAAACAAGCATACTCCTATCTAGATGCATATATGCAAATATACTATTACAGAGTCACTGATTTTTACCTAAAGCTTGAAGGGGCCTTAAAGACCATGTGGTCCAACCGCCTCATTTTATAGAAGAAACTAAGGCCCAAGTGATATTTATACAAAACTAGCTACATGTATGTATCTGTTCTTGCAGATTTACTTATGCTTTTATATGTATGCATTGATACACGTATGTATTTACATACATATACATGTATATGCACATGTACATATGTCAATATATCCAAAGATAACTTATTATTTTGCATATTGCCCACAAACCTGTGGACACATATTTGTTTGTTTTTGGTGTTTATTCAGTACAAGTATGTATAAGGCATAGACAGGGACAAAGCATAGTGAGATAGGATCATGGATACTGGACTTAAAATCACAAAGATCTGAGTTCAAATCCTTCCTGTGATCTTTACTTGACTGTGTGATTGTGGGCAGTTTACTGTACCTCTTATAGCTCCAGTTTCCGCCTCTGTAAATGGCAGTAATAAATAGTGCCTGTCTCATGGGATTATTGGGAGCATCAAATGAGATATTAAGTAAAATGCTTTGAAAACCTCACGTGCCATATTAATGCTAGATATTATTCATCATTCGTCACTGTAGCATAGTAACAGTGAACTGGCCCGAAAAATTTCTAGTTGAATCCCACCGGCCTCCAAAGTGAGAAATGCTATAGTTTGGGTGGCTTTTGTCTTCTGTGTGTAGCTGAGCAAAACCCCTTGTGTTGTACTATCTAAACTTTACCAAATCTAAGTTTGGGATTTGTCTTTATTCTTAGAAGGGATAATGGGTCCCCTTGAGGGGCTGCCATCATCCAAAGAGGGAATCTCAAGGGAAATCATGCAGAAAACAAGTTAGATTGGCAGAATATGAGAAAGCAAAAGGGAAAGAGGAGAGAAGGGCTGTAATCAGATGCAGAGAATGAAGGAAGGATGGTTTTCTTAGTGCTTTTTCTTCTGCAGATTTAAAGCTCCCTTCCCCACCTCTTCTTATATAGAAAAAGAGCAAGCCTCTCCTGTTAACCCTAGTGATTCCTTGACTCTGGCCTAGAAAACCCCAGAGTTGTAGGCAAGCCCCTCCAGCCTGGGACCTGGAGCCAAAAAATAAAATCCGCATGAGAGCAGGTGCTTGTGACTTCCGGTACATCATGGCAGCATGCTTCTAGACCTCTGATACCAAACTCTAAAATGAAAAGTCTGCCTCCTTGGAGAAGATATTGTATCAGGCTCCATTTCACAAATTATGAGTAGGACCACTTTGAATTTGAACACAGAGCCTACCATTTTGGAGTGCCAGTGAGGCTGACAGTTGGGGGTGAAGCCATAGAGCTTTGGATAAAGATAAATGATGTTAACAATTACTTTCTTGGCTTGGTCTGGTTCATGTCCTGTCTATATGCCTAGTGACTGACTTTCATAGCTATGTCTCAGCATCTCCTCTGTGGAATAGTTTTCAATTCATGCTCTCCATAAAAAAAAAATTTTGTCATTCCAAGATTTTCCTCTCCTTTGCTTCCAGCTTTTTTATTCTTTGATTTGAATTTATATGTATATATAATATATACATATATGTATGTATATATATAATATATACATACATATATGTATGTATATATAATATATACACATACATATATGTCTATATATTTTATATAGACATATGTGTGTGTGTGTATATATATATATATATATATATATATATTATGTGTACATATATATTCAGCTGCAGAAAAAACTAGCATTCCTTTTTGCTCTGGGAAGCTAAGTTGGAATAATATGTAGGTTCAATCTGTACACTGATGAATAGAGGTTATGAAGTTTGGAATCACTGACCTTAGTTTCTAGATTTCAAGGCATCGAGCTAGAGACTCACTCCTAGCTGATAGTATACAAACTGATCTAGGAGATGAAAAAAAATTTCAGCCACCACTCCCTTATACCATTCTGGGGATCCATATTGCAAGAAATGAATGGGTGCTTGGAAAGACCCATCCAAATACAACCATAGAGTTCTAAATCTTGGTTTTAGTTAGAGGATATAGCTGGCTAAGGAAGACTGGTTAGTGAATGTGATTGGCATTAGCTAATTGATTGATTTTATTCAGCCCATTTCACCAGTATAGATCTAGTCACAGGTAGGCAAAGGGAGTTGGGTATAGGAGGCCAAGTGGAGGGACTCCTCAATCATTGCAGACATTTTTACCCTGTATTTTTTCCTTCTTTCTTCTGGAGTAAGGGGTCCTGTTTAAAGAGACAGGCAGATCTAAAGGAGTGAACTCTCTTATCAATTATTCTAGGTGCTATTAGAAGACATTCCTACATTAGGTAGGAGGAGGCTAGGCTAAATAACCTTTAAGATCTCTTCTAGGATTTCCCGATTGTCACATTCACTGGTACTTAATTATATAATATCTGCCTTATTGTTATTTCTCACATTTTTGACCTGTCTTATTATTTAAAATCTAAGCTTGTTAAGGACAAAGATTGCTTTGCTTTTGTCCCTATGCTGTCAGGGACAAATAGCACATAGTATAATAAATTAATTAAAAACAAATAAATAAATATGTTTAAAATATTATAATGAATATGTAAAATATTAATAAATTAATAAATGTTGAATTGAATTAAACTTTACTTGATTATATATTCTGTTCCCCCAAATCATTTGTAAGTCCTTAGAGTTCAAAGACCATTTAAGCTACAAATAACTATTCCTGGTGTTGCCTGTGTCTCCTGGCCCACACTAGTGTGTCTTGGTGTCTGGTTATACTCATTTTCATTTCATAAATGTTGTTGGTAGTATATACTTGAAGGAGTCATTGGTAAATTCTGCCTTGAAAGTCCACACTTACTTAACAGATACATTAGTAAACTCCTTTAAATAAAGAGCACCTTGAGTGTATTTAAAACATAATTAAATTTATATGGATTCCATTTGCCTGCAGCTTTTCAGTGCTATTGGGATTGCATGCCAAAAAACCACCTCTTGCCATTTGAACAAAAAATGTATGGCAACATATAAGTGTGAATTTCATCATCATTATTCGATCATATCTACACCTGGGAAATATTTTTTCAGTCTAGAAAATCCTGCTCAATAACTGAATTACTTGATAGGCTTTTGCCCTGAAGTTTGAGGGTCTTTATAGCAAAAGGCGGGACTCTCGGTCAGTGTAGACATGACCCATATACTAATAATTGAATACAGTTAAAAATAATTCTCTTTTTGTGGCATGACCAAGCTGCTATTGGCTTTTTGCCTTTTTAACTAACCACGATGGGATATGTGGAGCAAAATTTTGTCTTAATTTTTGTTTAATAAAATTTTAATATATTCTCATTCCTTTGTGTAAGTATGATATTGTTTTAACCTCAAAAATCGTGATGTATTTGTATCTCAAGCACCTGCTGCAATGTCTGGCACATAGTAGGCACTAAAATGTTTGTTGATTAAACAATTATATAGGATAAGAAAAAAAAAAACATGATCACACACGTCTTTTTTTTTTTTAAAAGAACTTTTCCCACCATATGCCCAAGGTCTCTTCGGTGGTTCTGAGAACTGTTAGAATTTTTTTTTCCTTCTGCAGGTATTCATTTTCTATACATTTGAGAATATTTTCATTTCATTAAATTTCATTATACTCTCTGCAGTAGGTTCTAAAGATTTTTGGCATCCATTCTCCAGAGGATGTATGCACAAGTGTTACAAATGTTAATGGACTCTAATGTGCTTAGCAGGAGGCACTGAATATGCCCCTTAGGGTCCTGGTGACCCTTGGAAAAACCTATTAGGAAGATGAAATAGTTCTCTTTGCTACATGCATAGCAAGTGATACATCAGCAAACACAACTAGGACTGGTACTGTAGACAGGGCATTTTAAACATGGAAAATGTTAGCCATGGGTTCTGACTATTGAGTTTTCTTTCAAAACAGCTATTTGGATTTCTATGTGGTATTTATCAAGTTTTAAGGAAGAAAAGAGCAGAAAGAATGAAGTCTCATTGTATATCACCTCTGGTCTTGAGGTTCTATCTCCTACTTTGTAGGTTTTGAAGAAGAATGCTCTTTCATTGCGATTTCTAATCTTATGAAATACTGAACCACACTGAAATGACTGACCTGATGTTGACTAGGCTAGAAAGAGCATCAGAATTTATTGAGCCTTGTAGTAAAGAGAAAAATGTTTGTTATTGATTTGGATGTGAAATACATTTTGATGTTTTGTAATTTGTAAGTCTGTTTGCTTGTGTTCATACATGCATGCATACATATATTCTGTGTGCCAATATATCATGTTTTTACAATTTGCGTTTATATTCATGATTGAATACATATGTACAGTATAGGATCTTTGTATAATTGTTACATAGATATACATATGTATGTATATAATATCTATATATTATTTACTAATTATATGCATTTTTTTATACTCTGCCTATCTCTCTGTCTCAGTCCATCTCCACACAGAGAGGAATTAAGACTTTTAGAATACTGTCTGTGTGTATATATATATATATGTTTATATGCAGATATATATGTATATGTGAAATGTATATACTCTCTCACACACATTTACACCCCATTGTGTGTATATACATGCATGCACACAGATGGACAGACAGATATGTAGATGGATACATCAATAGATGTAATTCTTAACACCTGTAGAGGTCATGTTTAGACTGACCCCTTTCTTGTATTGGAGAACTGTACGATCCTGGTCAGGAAAGACAACATGAGACCCAACTGTGAGGCAGTGTCTTTCTTGTATCCTCAGGGCTTAGCACAGTGTCTGATAGATCGTAGGTGCTTAATAAATGTTTATTGTCTGCCAGAATGGTAAACCTCCATGGTGAAATGTCTATAGATGTCCAGATGTGTCAAACCAATATTGGTCCTTATATCAACTGCCACACCTTCCCCATGGTTTTTGCAAAATTACCTCTCAAGTAATTTTGTTCCATTGCCTCAAGGCCCTTCTCTTTACTGATAAACTAATTTCAAAGACCATAATGTAGTTTTTAGAAAAAGCTATAGTGTGTTTTAAAACTGTATGATTTCTTTGGCTTAATCATTTTGAAATGGATGCAGAGGAAGGTCTGTAGAACCTTTGAATGATTCTCTAACAGAGTCAAGACAAAAGGTGGAGGAGAAGTGTTGTGTAAGATGAGATGGTGTGGGTTGGCTTTGATCTGCTTTATTGGAGGTAGTACCTGTGTCTGGAAGGTCATCAGTCCATTGAAACACTGAAGTATAAAGGCTTTGACATCTGGGGAGATGATGAAATGTCTGTGGTTTGAAAGTGGAGAATAATGTCTTCTTTGTTTCTGGGGTGAAGCTGACTTGGAGGATGCTTGCTACTTACATGTCTTCAATTTGGATATGTGTTTTTGGGAGTCCAGGGAGTGGCTTCCAGGTGGGGATCCCTCAGCAGGAGAACAAATGTAACTTTGCCAAGAGAAACCAACTCTAATTTCCATTTATCAAGGGAAGGATTTAGTCCATGGAGTGCTGTATGGAAGGGGGAAGGGCAGCACTGCTCAGGAGGTAATTAACGTGTTTCCACTGCTGAGCAGCTGGAAGAGTTGGGTACAGACTGGGTCAGCAGGTGTGGAAAGGTCTGAGAGTCAGTGGCCCCTTAGGGGAGAGCTAGATAATGGCTTTCCTCCAAGTAGAAAAGAAGGCAAAGGATAAGTAAGCAGACAGGGGTCACAGTGAAATTTAATGACAGGGTTACTTAGTAAGAATCCCTGAATGGAAGTTTCTTTTAACCTTTGCTCTCATTGGAGTATCTCATTTTTATAAGTAGAATTCAGAGGTTGAATATTTTCTTTACTTTGTATTCTCTTTATTGAATCAAGATCTCCGGGAGAGCAATGGACTTTAGTAGAGAGACTGTTAGATTAGAGTTTGACCATGGAGATCAAGCCAGTCAATCATTCATTTAACAAGCATTTATGAAGAGCCTACTCTGTGCTAGGTGCTGACTTAGGCTATGGGGATACAATGGTAGGCAATCAAAAAAAATTGTTGACTGCTTATTATGTGCCAAGTACTAGATATGCAAAGAGTTTACAAGCATGTGTTATGTGCTTACTATGTGCTAGGCATTGTACTAGTCAATGGGGTAAAAAGACAGACAATCAAGCATTTTATTAAATGCCTACCATATGGAAGGGTTACAAAATGAAATAATCCCTCCCTTCAAGGAGCTTACAGTCTATGGTGGTAGTTGTGGGGGTGGACAAGACATTTTTATTCACACACACATATATTTGTATATGTATATATATTTGTATATATATATATATATATATATATATTTCTGTATAGGTATATATGTATGTGTATAGGTATATATGTATGTGTATATGTATATAGACACACACACGTGTGTGTCTATATATACGTATATATTTAAAATACGAGGCTGGCATAGAGTACATATTAATAAATGCTTTTATTGATAGGTGATTTTTGAGCTGAGCTCAGGAAGAGAATAGGGAATCTCAAAGGTACATGTGGGAAAAGGGACATATTTCTGTCGTGGAGTTTGTGGGGATTCCCATTCCCTCTGCTACTTGCTTATTTTGCCACCTTGGGCAATATTTTTTTACGTCCCTGGACTTACCTTTTCTTCTTGGTAGATGGGGGATACACTAGATATTTTTCTAGGTGTTCCAGTCACCTCTGATATTCTCTTATGTAGGGGTATCCACCCAACAAAATGGACACAATTCATACACGCATTCCAGATAGCTATTATAGGCCAGAGAAGACTTTATTCACCTCCTACCACAGTCCAGGATGCACCTGAATTCTTAGTTCCTTAGGCTATACAAGTTTTTCCTTGATTTCTTTTCTCTTTTCTATAATGTACTTTTGGGGCAGAGAAAATACATTGCCTATGTTATTGGAGACTGGGAGATCTGGTGTCTTGATGTTCTCTTGATTAGAAAAAGTGAGAGTGAGTGGAAGTGCCAGTTAAGGAAGCCATGTTTAATAAGTTTTCTAAGACATCTCTGCCTCATGGGAAGACGGGAAAAAATAAAAGTTTACCAAGTATATGACTGGGTTTTCTGGAAACTTCATGGAGTCTCTCTGTACACAAAGGAATCTTGAATTTTCCCAGCTTCCATTGGCTTCATTTTCCAGCATTAACTTGTCCTCCATGCCCAATATCTCTTTCTTGGATGCCCAGGAAAGCATATTTACTTGAAGCAGGAAATGCAACCGTTAGCATGTCCTGTAATGATGTGGCACTCTGAACTTTTTAACAGAAAAGTAAAGGATAAGTAGCTGGTGTGTTGTTTAAAGAGCATCAGCAGGATGAGAAGGACCTGTAGGTAATGTGTGAGTGTCCCTGGTGCACACTCTGCTAATGGCTACATTTTCTCTTGATGGTTACCAGGTCCACCATCCACACTTTGTGTTCATAAGGTAATTTTGACACTTTCCAAAGGTCCTGTTGCTTATCTGTCCTTACACCAGCTCCTAATGAGCTCACTCCTGGCATGCTGTTCACATTTAGATTGCCCTTTCTCTCACCATTGAGTAGGGTGTGAAAAGGAAGCCTCGACACTTGTGCCAATCTTCCCATGGGCATGCTGAGCAGGAAAGCAGCATTGAAGGTTGGCTTCCCATTGTCCTGCAAACAGGCCAGCGCTTGGGCATTCTTGAAGGCTTTTGTAGTTCCCCAATACCATTAGAAATCACTTCCCTTAGAGCGCATTTAGCTCCAGGGAATTGGCAGTTTTGATTTCCATGGTTTTGAAACATGATGAACCACATGGAGCTTAATAAGAAGAAAATAATTCTAGGAAGGAAACATTCCCACTTATATTTTAAATGAAAATAGTCCTTCAGAACCTTCTCACTTTGACTAAAACACTCAGCCACTTACAATGTAAATAATGTGTGGAAACCTTCTAAAACATGGGGGAAGGAATGGTTACAGTTTATCTCTTGAAGGTAATGTATGTCCAAAAGCCCAAGATTGGTCAAAGTCATTAGCCAGGTACTTGTCTGAAATTTCAGCTCAGAGACGAGTCTAGAACCAGGTTAGCTGGGAACGGTACTGGAAGTGTAAATGATATTAGAAATTCAAGCAAGTTTGCAGTCATCTTTCGAAACTGGAAGATGAAAGTTTTGCAAGTGAAAGAAAGAGAGATATAAAGGAAAGAGAGAGATAAAGAAAGAGAAAGATGGAAAGAGACAGAAAGGAAGAGGGCAGGAGAGAAATAGTAAAAAAAAGGAAGAAGGAGAGAAAGACAGGAGAGAAGAGAGATAAAGAACAGATGAGAGACAGAAAGAGGGAGGGAGACAGACAATAAAAGAGAGGGAGACAAGGAAAGACAGAGAAAAAGAAGGGTAGACTGAGAAATGGAGGAGACAGAGAGGGAAAATACAGAGATAGGAGAACAAGACAGATGGAGAGAGAGATAGAAGAAGAGGAAAGAACAGAGAAAGATAGGAGAAAAATACAAAGATAGAAAGAGGAAGGGAAATAGAAAGAAGGATGAAGAGAGGGGAGGCAGAATGAGACAGAGAGAGAAACCAAAAGAGGAAGAAAGTCAGATAGGCACAGAGAGACATACACAGATATATACACACAGAGAGACAGTCAGTCCGAGAGTGAATTCCAGGAATCCAAGTGCAAAGGAATGAATCAAACTTTGTGTGGTGGAATATAAGTAGACTTCTCTTGTCCTATAAATGCGGTGACGGATGGCAGCTCAGCAGTAAAGAGCAAGCAGAATTGCTTTCATTATTATTGTTTTACTTTTGAAGTCTCTAGTGACTACTCCATATGTCAAGCCTTTGATATAGGAGGCTGTTATGAAATAATATCCTTCTTAGTATTTCCACCCCATGAGCAACCCTAAAGAACAGGCTGACCAAGTCACTAAAGCAACATGAGAAAATGTGCAGTTACACACTTGTGAAGCCTACAAAGTCAATTCATGGCAGGACAGGGAATAGCCCAGTTTCTTAAGTGAACACTTTTAACAAAGGAAGCAGGAAACAAAATGGAACTGTGAATGGCCTCTGACAGGGTGTTATGAACCATCTTTTTGTCAACTATCAACTATTTAATGTCTGATGGAGTTCCTTTCAAAGTGCTTGCTATCATCTTTATCTCCTGGATTTATAAAAGAAATAGTGGGCTATACACACACACACACACACACACACACACACACACACACACACACGCTTCATGGTGACTGTGGTACAGAGCGTTTTCTCTTTTTTTCTAAAATTAGTTTTCCTTTCGATGCAGAACAGAACAGAACAGGTTGCAAGTCAGAAATGCCAAAGAAAATCTGATCCTAAGATGCCCCCATGTCAGAGAGAATAATGTTGCTTCTCCATCAACATATGTAAGAGGAACAGATTTGGGTGCGTGCCACATGGATGGCAATCATTCATACTGGATTATATCGGGTACTCCTCATTTCAAATATCCTTCAAAATGGCCTAGAAATAGCAATATTTTAGCAAATTCTGAGGGCCTGAATTAAGTCATAAAATCCTAGAATCTAAGCCCTGGAAGCAACCTCAGAAGCCCAGCCCCGTCATTCAGATTCCTTATTTTACAGGTAACAAAATTGAAACCCAGGGAGGTAAATTGCCCATGGTTGTAAGTGTCAGAGTGAGGATTTATTCAATCCCAGGATTCGTTGAATCAAAATTCAACACTCTTTTCATTGCACCTGGTTGCTACAGGAGATCAGATGCAAGAGATTTTGTAGAGTTAGATTCTGTAGGGACTTGGCTACTGATTGGTTTTGGGGGTTGAAGGAAAAGGAAAAATTAAATTTGATTCTGAGGTTTGGAATGAGAATGGTGGAATGTTAGAGACATAAATACGAATGAACTGGGGTAGAGCCTTTATAGTTTGGTGAAAATGACAATGAATTTGATTTTTACCAATTGTGATACCCTGGAGTATCCAAGTTTAATTAGCTGTCCAGAAGGGAGTAAAAAATGAGACTGTGTAGAAACACCTGGGAATTATGTATATAGAGGTCTTAACTGAATCCATGATGCCAATGAGATCACCAAAGGAGGGCCAAGAACAGGACCTTGTGGTAAATATATTCTTAGGAAAAGGGGTTTGAGTGATAATTAGCCCAGGAGACTGAGAAGGAGCAAGCAGGAGAAGAAGGAAAGAAGAACAAAGGAAAATCAAAGGCAGGAGAGAATTTTTTTAGGAGGGAATGGTGAGCAGTGTTGAAACCTGTAAGAAGGCTAACGAAGTTGAGAGTTGAGAAAAGGGAAAAAAATCAAATTAAAAAAAATTTCAACAGCACTTGCTGTTAGGAAAGAATGATTATACTCTCCCGAGATCTGCTCCCTTCTTCCAATGAGATATTTCACATTTTATGCTCTTTTTTCATATCTTTGGTTTTGTTTTACAATTTCTTGATTTTTCTTAGAGTCATTAGCTTCCATCCACTCCATTCTAATCTTTGAGGAATTATTTTCTTTAGTGAGCTTTTGGATCTCCTTTTCCACCTGGCCAATTCTGCTTTTTAAGGCATTCTTCTCCTCATTGGCTTTTCGGATCTCTTTTTCATTTGCGTTAGTCTATTTTTTAAAGTGTTGTTTTCTTCAGCATTTTTTTTGGGTCTCCTTTAGCAAGCAGTTTACTCAGTTTTCATGATTTTATTGCATCACTTTCATTTCTCTTCCCAATTTTTACTCTCCTTGTCATACTTTATTTTCAAAATCCTTTTTCATGGCCTGAGATAAATTCATATTTTTCTAGGTTTTGGTTGGAGGAGCTTTGACTTTGTTTTCTTCTGTTGGCGTGCTTTGGTCTTCCTTGTCACCAAAGTAAGATTCTGTAGTCTGATTCTTTTTCTGGTTTTTGCTTATTTCCCCAGCCATTTACTTGACTTTTGAGCTCTTTGTCAAGATAGTTCTCTTCTTCTGGTGGGGGGTGTACTGCCAGCCACTTGATTCCCCCCACAATCTGTGGGCCTAGAGCTCCAGAAACAGTGGCTGCAGCTGTCCCTGCTGCTGCTATGGCTGCCACAAATTCCTCCCCCCTCCCTCCTCTGTCGCTCTGAGGTTGGGGTCAGACAACTCCACTCTTCTGCACTGGTCCCATAGGCTTTTCCCACTGACTTTCCAATTTATCCTCAGCATTTTGCAGTCATGAAATCTGGAAACCACCACAGGTATGAGAGATTCAGTCCACCCAAGGATTGCTCAGGTCCCCTCTGTGTACTTCTGGCCCATGCTGTACTGCGCCCTGCCCCCTGAGTGGTGCAATAGACACTTTCTGGTGACCTTCCAGACTGTCTTGGGCTGGAGATTTAGTTCACTCCATTATTCTGTGGATTCTGCAGCTCCAGAATTTGTTTAGAGCCATTTTTTACAAGTACTTGACTGGGCTTGGCAGAGCACTCTAGAAAGTCCATGCTGTTACTCCCCTATCTTGGCTCCATCCCTCTGCCCTCTTCTTGTAAGCATTGGTACTCATTGACCCTTCTAAGGACAGGTAGAAGTTTGCTCACTCTTTTCAACTCTCCTCTAATGAAACATCTCAAATTTCTCTAACTCTGCTTTTTATGACTTGTTTTCTAATCCCCTTACTATATAGTATTAAAATAATATTAATTAAAAATAATTTTTAAAATCTCACCAGCTCACTGCTGTACTCAAAAGCCAAAAACAGTTATCACCAAATTTTCTTTTAAGTACATCCATTGATAGTAATTAAGGTGTGGCTCTCTTGTGTATAACAAGGATAAAAATGCCCAGATTCAATCCAGCTCTGATTCTGTCTAGCTAAGATTCTATCTGGCTTGTCAATACAAGCATTACAAATGGTTAGGATCCTTAAGAGTCAACCCAACATGGCAAACCTTTAATAAACTTAGTTTTACTTTGGCTGAAAGAAGACTTGAGTCAAATTCATTCGGTAGGACTTGGTGTGTTGGTATCTTGGGGTCCTGAGCACCCCAAACCTCATTATGGAGACGATAACCCAAGTTTTCAAATCATCTAAATTTAGTGTGAAATTGTTGAGTCTAAGCTTCTGGATGTAATACTGACTCCTTTTTTTTTTTAATGAAACTGTCAATCAGAGAATTATGATTTATGATCATTAATATCTTTATAATATATTCACTGAATTTGGACAAGGAAGCAAAAATTTGAAAGTGTTACTAATATAGAGAGATTGGAGAAGGTAGTCTGAATGAATGAAAACTTTCAATTCATAGTAGAATTTTTTGTATACTTTCAAGTGATAGAAGTCATTCTTGTTAACTCTATTAAGTGTTACTTTAATTGTCTTTTAGAAGACTAAATTCATGAATGAATGGGTGAGAATGATCATTAATCAGCATGTCCAAAGTTTATACATAAATTTTATTTATTTTTTCATGCATATGTGTCTGGGTGCTTAGTTTAGTATATAGGACTCTTTTGGAGGGAAGGGCTGGTGACTTCACGAGTATGAGGATCGTCCTTTACCAATGTAGATTGGCAGTTTTTGTGCAACACATGATGTCAGAGAGAGACTCAGTGACTTTCCCAAGGTCACACAGCTAGTCTGTCAGAGGAGGCACTTGAGACTAGCCGTTCATGATTCAAAGGATAGTTTTATACTTTCTACACCTGGCAGATAGTAGTGCTTACTAAATATTTGTGTTGAATGAAATAATATAGATGCCTCTAAAATGCTTAAAGAAGAAAAGAATGTTCTATATTAAACATTCTTTCTATGCACTGCTCAGCAGCATCTCTAAATAGTAAATTATTACATATTCTAAATTTACTTATTTGCATGTTTTATGTACATGTGAAAAAATTTCACATTCTGAATTATTAGCATTTATTCTTAATTGGAAAATGAATCATCGACTGTAGTCAGAAATGCCTTAGGTCCAAATTAATTTTCAAGTTCAGTCATTAATGTGAGCCTTAAACTGACCCCTGCATCTCTGTCTCTTCTTTCCCTCTTTCTCTTTTCACTTTTCTTTCCCTTTATTTCTTCTTTTCTTTCTCTCTTTCTTTCTCCTTTCTCCCCTTCCCTGATGAAGTTATCAATATCTTTGAGTCAGAGGTTCTTAATTTTTATGCATTGCAGACCCTTTTTTGGCTGGAGACTGGATTATTCTTGGAATAATGTTTTTAAGTTTAGGATTACAAGGGAAACTTGTTATATTGAAATAAAAATGACATTTTTTTTTCTGATCCAAGTTTGGAGACCTCCTGAAATCTGTCCACAGACCCTCCCCACTCCCATAAGAATCTCTAAATTAAAAGGCCATTTCCACTTGTTTAAAAAGTATTAATCTCTATTGCTACAGGCTACATCAACAGCATTGTTGTTCAAGTGCAAAAGAATTTGTCCTGTAAAACTTGGACTCAGTCAAAAGGCTACACCTAAGGACCTAGAAGGCCACATGTGATCTCAAGGCCACAGATTTCCCACCTCTGTTCCAGTGTATAAACCAGTAAATTCCACAGTATTACAACTCCAGAATGTTGGCCTCAGAGATCTTTAATACTTTTTTAAAATACTTTTTAAAAAGTATCAATATTTCTTGTTTCTACTTCACCTTCTTTTTCAACTATATGTCTCTTCTCTACTTAGCTATCCAATATTAGGACAAATTAAAATCAACAAAAATGAGAGGAAAAAAAAATCCAGTTCAGTAAAACTAACCAACATTTTCACCAAAGTCTAATGGAACAGACTGTGTTTTACAACCAGAGTCTGTCCCCACCCCTGCAAAAGCAGGTAGAGAGGGGCACTTTGTCATATCTTCTCTGAAGCCAAGCTTGCCCACCAAGTTCTTTTATGGAATCTTTATGAGTTGTAAAAATAGGTTGTAAGAAAGCATCTACATGTAGCAAATCTCACAGCTTACACTTGCCTCCTGAAAAGAAAAGCAAATCTCATTGATTCTCCTTTATATAATTTCTCTGAAGGCCAAGCTCTGCCCTTTTCAAAATACCATAATGCTCTACAGGCTATTAAGTGATAGACAGCGTATTTAACAATCTCATATAAATTTCTTGGCATTTGGACATTTGAGCTTGTTTCAATAAATTAAATTCAACTATAATATAAAAGCTTGGAGAACTGTACCCTTTCCCTTCGTTCGAGCTGGCTCAGTAGATTAGTCAGTGATTAAAATGTAAGTTTAAATGAAATCTTTAGTATTATGTGAGTTTGTTTCGGAACTCTTACATAGTAAAAAAAAAAGATTTGAGGAGATGAGAGATTTATGTAGGAGGAGGACATGGAGTGGCTAATTAGAGAGATTATTAATGGATTTTTGGTTTTGTCAGCAAAATAGAAGTCATAAATATTTTTATTAGATCCCATGTTTATGGTCTAGAAATTTGATCAAGAGAGAAACTTATTCATCAAAAAATCCTATTCCTCTCACTTGTCACAATGAGCTGTTTGTTTATACCTCTCTGAGTCGAGAGTGAGGGATGCCTCTTTTCACTGTAAGAATGAATTCTGGATGCAAGGATCATAGCATCTCACCACCAAAACTGGAATGGATCTTTGAGACCAACTTAGCTCAACCTACCCATTTTACAGATGAATAAACTGAGGTCCCTGGGGGTTAAATGACTATGATATTGTTCCTGTTATGTCATTTTAGGGAAGCCAAGGTCATATGTGATTCAGTTCTATATAATAACTGACTTCTGTATGATGCTTCTGATCCTGTTAAGGTAGGATCATGGCTTTAGTGCTGGAAGGGTTCACTGAGGACCCTCCACTCCATTTAACTGATGAGGAAACAGACTAAGTGACACATACACACATATGTACGTGTGTATGCGTGTATATTTACACACACATATAAATCGATTTGACTTGAGCCATACCATAGGTAAATGTGGAAGACAAGAATGGCCCCCAGGTCTTCCTGACTCCAGGTTAGGCACTCTGCCAACCTAACTCTAAATTAATTGATCTCTCCAGGTACAAGGACTCTTTAGGTGTCAAAAAAGGGAAGAATTATTTTCTTGTAGGCAGGTAGGTGGAATGACAGGCCTGGAGTCAGGAAGATTTGAGTTCACATCTGACTCACACCCTAGCTGTGTGCCCCTGAACAAGTCATTTAACTTTTTTGCCTCAGTTTCTTCATCTGTAAAATGAACTGGAGAAGGAAATGGAAAAATCAGTCCAGTATCTCTGACAACAAAACCAACCCCAAATGCAGTCATAAAGAATTGGACATGAGTGAAAAATGCCTAAATAACCACAATAATAGGTTTTCTTCTGGGAATATTGGCCTCTTGGGGGTATGATGGTCACATAAAATGACTGAAGCAGACGCCTCTGCTCCACTTTGTACTATTTATCATTCTCTACATCTGATTTGACAGTCAGAAAAGATGTCTTGCCTTTGCATTGAGCTGACCATGGGCATTATGCAGATGGATGCTTGGTTATGAGGAAAATCCCTAAGACTAATATATCCAAAATGTATTCCTGTTTCCTTACCTGTCTGAATGGGACTGATTATGCACGTGAGCATTCCCTGAAGACTAAACAGCATTCAGCTTAATGTGATGGAAATAAATATTCAAGTCACCATAAATGAAAATTGTTAATAGCAGCCACTGCATCTCAATTTATGGGCGTGTGTGTTACATGCTGCATTCCTCCAGAGGGTGCTTCTGTACAGGAGTATAGGATGGCTTTATTTCATGAGGAGTTAGTTTGGAAATTAATGATCTGTCCCTGATAAAAAGGATTGAACTCATGGAACCAAAGACTATTGTGCCAAAGTGTCAGGTAACAAATGATGGGATCTTCACTTGGGCAGTGTCCATCCACATGCTTGAAGTGAATGAACCACTAGTCTTCCATCCTACCATACCAAAGATTAACCAAGGTATGGAATGTAGGCTCTGCTGGGAAGGGTGAAAAGGAGATAGGCACTGGCTGAAGTTGGAGAGGAAGCATTGGGTACCTCAGGTGGAAGTCTATCTCTCCCATACCTGGGACCCTGGAGAAGGCTCATATGTAGAATGAAAATTTTCTTGAAAGTCTTTTCCAGTGGTGGCATTTTATAATTTTTTTGATTTATTATTATTTTTTCTTTTTAGGCTCATGTAATTTCACTGGTTTAATGAATTCACAGCAAGAAAACTCCCTCTTTCAATAAACACTTTCTCTGTAAATTAAAGTCTTTTAGAGTATTATTTAGGGACTCGCTGTGGAGGCTAAGAAATTAATCTAGTATCATAACTAGCGTGTGTCAAATGGAGGACTTGAATCCAAGTCTTCCTGACTTTCAAGCCTGACTTCCATGACAGTAACCAGCCATCATTATCATCTTATTAATCCCACTATTGAGACTAATAGGTAGACTTTATACAATGCCTACTATGTGCCCAGAACTTTCCAAATATTATCTCATTTTATCTTCATACCAATGCTTGGAGGTAAGGGCTATAATTTTCACTTGGGGAAACTGAGGCACACAGGCTAAGTATCTTGCCCAAAGGGCACACGACTATAGGAAGTTCCTGAGGCTGTATTTGAACTTGAGTCTTCCTGACTCCAGGTCCAGAGCTCTATCCATTGGGCCACACAGCTGATGGTAATAGATGCCTTGATTATCCATTAAAGTTTACACAGTATTTTGTAGAAAATCCTATGTGATCTTTACAACCCCACTCGAGGTAGAGATGATCTGCCTTGTAGATGAAATAATGGAGATTCTGGGATACTGGCTGTTATTTTCATCCCGTGTCTTACTCATAGTAAGTAGAAAAGAAAATGTTTTTTGAATGGTTCATTGCAAAGAAGAAAATAAATTCTTTTGACAGGATTATCTTAGGATTTGGGCATCTACGTTTTTCCTCAGCATGTTTTGTTTGGCCCTCATTTATACTCATCATTTGTCTCAAAGTCAAGAGGATCTGGGTTCAGATTCTGCTTCTGCTCTATACTGGCTGGCTGAGTTTGGAAAAATCACTGAATTCTCTGTGCTCTCTAACACTGTAAGGTTTCCTGCATTAGCAGAGGGAGTTCCTAGAACCAGAGCAAGGACAGGTCTAGGCCCTAATCCTATCCTTGATCTAGCATGTCCTTTCAGTTTAGTCCTTTGGAATGGGAATGGGGCAATCTCAGACTTGACATTTCCCTTAAAGAAAACTCACATTTATTGTAACTTGGATTTTATTTAGAATTTCCAATATTAATTTGACTAAGGTAGATTAGAAATCTGGGTAATTCAGGTTGGAAGTGGGCATTTTTTTTGGAGTGCCGGTGGTGGGGTACTGAATTGTTCAATTTTTACACAGTCTACAATTTATGTAAAGCCATTATTAGAGGAAGCATCTCTTACTAGCACAACTAGTAGCCAGCTGCCACCCATGGGACAGGCTTGCTAGCTTAGCTGAGGCATTGGGGTGTCCCTAAGGACAGACAGGAGGTAGTGTGTGCCAAACAAGATAAGTCACCACCACAATCACCTCAATTCCCTTCACCCCTCAGACCCTGATGGAGCCTTGGGAGAAGTCAGGCCCCCAGCCTAGTGTCCCCAGACACCATCCTGCAAAGCAGCCCTGGGAAGATACAGCCAGGACTCGCTTCCTTAGGGGCTGCAGCCACAGTTCCTAAATACCCAGAGAAAAATTTGTCTCCACCAACGTCCTTGGCCCTGTCAAATTGTTCAGCATCTGAAATAGAAAGATTTCATTATTGTAATGACGTTAAAGGAGAAGCATCACCATCTGCTTTGCCACCTCACCCTAAGGACCATGGGACCTTTCCATCTGACTTGCAGCTGAAACCTTTCCTCCCTGTTGTTTTCTCCATTAAAATTGAGAGCAGAGACCACTCACTTTTATCACTTTTCAGTGCTTTCTTACAGAGCTTTGCACATAGTAAGCACTTAATAAATGCTTTATTCATTCCATTATAACCATTCATTTGCAATATTAACATAAAATTTCATATTCACTCTTATTTAATGCCCCTTCTAATGGACTCCTTTAAAAAAATTCTAGGAGAAAGCTTTTTATTCTTTTTCATTCTCTCCTGTTCCTAACAGAATATATTTCTTCCTTAGTAGAGAAAAGCAGGGTCTTTGGCCTTGTCCTTCATACTTTCTGTCCTTGTGCCCAGGTGGAGAGCAGGATGATCCAGGTGCCCCTGTTAGCTCTGATTTTGAGTGCCAGCTGGCAGGGCCCTTCTCTCTACCTTCTTCCCCATGCACTTAAAATGGTTGAGTCTCTTTCCTAGGCTAGACAGTTAGGTTTCATCCTTATTAGGTTATTTTCATTTCATTTCTCCATTTGAGTTATAGAAGGGTGGTGAGTAAAGAAAATAGAAAAAAAGAACTTAGTTCTTTTGGAAAATGTTAAAAAAGAAAAAAAGACCCATTTTCCCACCTTTAACAACGTGGGCTACCTTTGGGTAACAAAAACAAAGAAAAACGAGACATATAGTGAAGATCTGATAGGTGACTGTAATGCATTATTAGGTATTGAGTGGATGCTGGAGAGTGCCAGGTCAACAGTTCCAAAACTTTGTTCAAGGTTTCTCAGCTTCCTGGAGGAAAAGGAATGTAGAGACTCTTAGGTAACTGTCCTCTCTGTCTTTCTCCCTGACCTTGGTCATTCTTGGAAATGGTAAGGTACCATTAGGGCTCTGGGGAATTGGGGTGGGGTGGAGTCCCATAGGCAATCAGATAAGAAAAGGTTTTGTTGGTGAAATCTGTACCTGGATCCAAGGGAAGTTGGGAGTGTGTGGGGACATGAAACATCATCCGTTATAATAGAAATAGTAGAAAACTTTCTAGATCTTAAGTTAAATCTGGGTAGTTTTAAAACTGGAAGAAGTATTGGCATGTATTTTTGTTGTTTAGTCATGTCTGACTCTTTGTGACCCCATTTGGGGCTTTCTTGGCAAAGATACTTGCCATTTCCTTATACAGCTCATTTTACAGATGAGGAAACTGAGGCTGGCAGAGTTAAGTGACTTGTGCAGGGTCACACCACTAAGAAATATCTGAGGTCAAATTTGAACTCAGGAAGATGAGTCTTCCTGGCTTTAAGCTTAGGGCTCTGCCAGAGAATATAGTTAGTCTACATATTACAGATGAAGAAACAGAGGTCCAAGAAGTTAAATGATTTTCAAGGTCACCCAGCAATGCTAGGAGTTAGATAAAATTTGAAGCAGTCATGTCTACCTCCACGTCCAGTGCTCAAAGTTTTCATGTTACCAGGCTGCTCCTACCTACCCATGTGATCCTGAGCAAGTGACTTAATCCTTCTTCAACTTAGTTTCCTATCTATACATTGTGGGCGGGCATGGGTCTGCATAACCTCCACATTCTTTCCAGCTCTAAATCTGTTAACCCACTATAGAATAGAGAAAAATCTTTATATGGCCAGATTCTAATGCTTAGGGGAAAAAAGGGATGCATTCTTAAAATACCTGTGTCAATTGACAAATGTGTATTATATGAGAGTCTCTTGATCTTAGTTATTGTAAAGAGTTGAAAAGATGTGATTAAAATGAGAGTAGCTGATTTTTTCCTTTTGGTCCTTCTCATCTTGAGCTACAATTAGATGGGCCAGACTGACCTTTCCTAAATGACTGAGGTCCATATGTTAAGTCATCTTTAAGACTCATTAAGATGCCCGAGCTGGCCAATTATGCCTTTCAGGATGTAAGGTAGAGATGTAAATTCCTTCCCAAGAAGAATTTGTTCCTGTAGCTTCCCCTCAGCCTTCCTGTCTTGCCTTAGTGGGTAATGTTCTCAATGGAATTTGCATCTTGGGGAAGGGCTTTAAAAGTGGGCTATTTCTATTTCTATTTCCTTCAGTGAAAACAGGGTTCATGGACTCTTGAGTGCCTAGGAAGCACAGTGGAAGGAATTCTGGGTTTAGAATATGAGAACCTGATCTGGAGCCCTGTTTTATTTTATTACTTCTATGACCTTGAACATTAGTCTCTTTCTTTGTAATATGAGGGATTGGATGAGATAGATGGTATTCTAAAGCCCTTTCCAACTCTGTCTGTGATTGTGAGAACTCAGTTGTATCCAGGATTTTTTTCTTCCTTTAGTTACAATTCCCACCCCCTCCTCCAATTTTTTTTTGCTGAGGAGGCTGTGCAAGTGTATTTGCTTAAAGCTCTGGATGAGGCCAGTTGCCCCTGGATGTAGCTCCAGCCTAGACTGAGGGTATGTAACTATCCAGCTATCCAGAAATTGATATTATTTTGTCACTCAACAAATATTTATTAAGTGTTTGCTGTATGCCCAGCCAGAGAGTTTATAAAGTGTGAGCTTTTCTTGCTGTCAACCTTATTGACATTTGGTGTTAGAATAAAGATAGGAATAACAGCTGTGTTGATAGGTTTAAATCAGAGTTTTTAGTAACATTCCTTTATAACAATGCCATGTCATGTAATGGCCCAGGAGCATGGCTCGAAGTTGCAAATGAGCACATTTAAACTTCATGTCAGGGAAACCTTTCTAACAATTAATCCTGACCCAAAGTAGATTAGCTAGTCGGAGGAGGAAGCACCAGCTTCTTCTTGTTCTTGGGCTGTTGGGGTTAAGTGACTTACCCAAGGTCATACAACTAGTATCTTGAGGCCAAATTTGAACTCAGGTCCACCTGATTCCAGGATGGTGCTCTATCCACTGTGCCACCTGGACACCCACTTCCCTCTCATCTTGCAGTCCTTTAAGCAGAGGCTGGATGTTCAGGACCTTGAATAAGGGATTCATTTTTAGCAAGTATATGTTACATAAAATTGTCTCTGGGTTATCTTCCAACTCTTAGAGTCTGATAACATGGTATGATACAGCATAATATAATAGAATATATTATAATACAATATGAAATACTATAATACAATATAATGTAATTTAAGATAATTTAATATAATTTTACAATATGATTTGTAATGTAATATAATTTTAAGATATGATTTTATACACAAATGTATCTTGACCTTGATCTTATAATCTCTTTACTTGAGAGAGTGGGGAACAGAAAGGATGATTCCCAGAGGACCAGTAGACAGACCATCAGGCAAACGGAACTGTCAGAAATAAGAAATAGTGAAGATCGGTGTTTACAAAAATTCTCCATAAACCTAAGGTGACAAAGTCAACAATCCAAAGGCAGAAGCAGCTGTATAAGCTTATAGATTTAGAGCTATAGGGGACATAGATTTAGCTAGGAAGAACACTTGATTTGGGACCCGAGGCCCTGGATTCAAATGTTACCTCTGGTACTTATTACTTAGAAGATCTTGGGCAACTAATTTCATTTCTTTGTCCCTCAGTTTCCTTATCTTTAAAATTCAGGATTTGGACTAAATGACCTCTAAGATCCCTTCTTGATCACAGTTTATGATTCTCTGTTTCTCTGATTTGAATTCTCTGGTGATCTAGAGATACTAGGATCAATGCTCATGTTGTTAAATGGCCCCAACTTCAGCTGGACATATTTCAGCTGACATATTTCAAATAGGTCCAGAATGGAAATGGCTCAGCACCATAGATCCGAACCCTTTCCAAATCCCCAGGGATGCCCAGTTATGGTGGTGCACTTCTAAAGTACTGGGAGGCTGCTGCTGGTAGATCACTAAGTATAGCCAAAGCTGATTGAGGGTCTATACTAAGTCTGGTATCAATATGGTGAGCCCTTGAATGTAAGGAAGCACCAGCTGCCTAAGGAGGGGCGAAGCAGCCCAGGTTAAAAATGGAGAAGACCAAAAGCCTCCATGCCAATCAGCCATGAGTTCAGCTCTGAGAGTGCCTGGGCCGGAGAGACCCAGTCATGCAACAAAGAAACCTAGAAAATGAAAAGTAAAAACAAACCTGAAATGCCCACTGAGAAGACATAAATGGGTAAGCACTTAAAAATGAAAGGAACAAGTAAATAAATCCTTAAGCAATTCATTTGTTGAAACATCATCATCTTAAAATACATGCATTCTTATATTAAATAGGGGTTTTCATCATGGCTAAAATGAGTGTGATGGCAGTAATTCAGCTGGTAACTAATCAAGTGGGAACAGCTGAATGAGAAAAGACCCAAATTCTTTCTAAGACAACCCTGTTGTTAAGACATGGTAGTGATGTTTGTACCAACTGAGGTTGTATTTTAACTTCTACCTTTCAGGACAATGGACATCATAAGATAATGAAAAAAAAATTGAAATTCTCTCCAAAAGTAAAGCAGGGCTTATCAACCTGGGGTTTGTGATCTGAGTTTTATTGGTTTTTAATTTTTTATATTTTGATAACTATCTCTATTTTGTGCATTTAAAAGGTTATTTTGAGAAGGGATCTGTCTGTAGGCTTGACCTGACAGTTAAAGTGGTCCATGACACAAAATTAATGAAGGAAAACATGATAGAAATCCAAAGGCTTCTGTCTGCTTTCAGCCAGCTGGAAATGGGACTGTTGGTTGAAGAAAAGTCCATTAGGGTTCAAAGCAAATCTGGTCATGATGATGGGAAACTCCCCTCTGGAGCTGCCCAGCAGTATTTCCACATTCAATCTGATCATTTCACACAGATAAAAGCACCCTTCTGAATAACCAAGGCAGGATGGAGGCAAACATATGTGCCAAATTGGCAAAATTTGGCTCTGACTTTCATATTGGAAGCCCCAAAGTAGGAAGTGCAATATAATATTCCAAATGTTGCACTAATATAGTCAGATCAATTAAAGCCTAACTAAAGTGGCATCAGAGGACAAATGGGGCAAGGAGACTCCTGGCTCTGGCAGCTTCAGACAAATCACAAGCTGGTTCCGGATCGTGAGCTATTTATAAGGGTTGGGCATGTCTTCCATACTCTCACGGGACATTTCAAAGTTAAAGCCATTGTTTGGTAATTAGCATTGATATAATTGATGGGAGAACAGTGTTAAATCAATGCATGTATGTGGTTAGTGAATAGGAAAGGGTATTTGCTCTCTGGGTTATTTTTATCCCCCTTTTCAGGTTGAGAAGACGACAAAGGAGTAGACTGAATTGGGTTATTTAAATAAAAATGAATACTTAAACAAATATTGATGCTGTCTCTAGAGAAAAGAGATGGATCTCAAGAAGAATACATGTTGTAAACTAACCCCTGCCTTCAGGTCCCTCTTAGACAGAGAAAAGAGTGTGATAGACAGCATATGAATATCATATCCATTCACCACTCATTACTGAATGGCCTTAATGTGAAAAGAACAGCATTAGGTATAATGGAGAGTGCACGGATCTATTCAATAATTCAGCAAATGTTTATTAAGTTTCTTCTCTGGGCAAGGAAGGTACTGGTCTAGGTGCTGGAGAGAGAAACAGAAAAACATCAGACAGATGCCACCCATAAGACCCAAGCCTTAGAACTACCCACGTACCCAAGAACTCTGGAGAAGGGGGAGCACCCATGAGGAGACAGTGGGTGAAGGCTTCAAACAGGAAGTATGTACAAAGGCACAGAAATGGATGATGGTAAACCGAGTTGGGGTAACAAATCACTCACTTTGACTATAATGTAAAATACACAAAGGAGAGCAATGTGAAGTAAATCTGGAATGACACATCAGAGCCATACTGTGAAGGACTGTAACAGGCAAGCTGAGGAATCTATATTTTTTTCTTTTGTAAATTCAAGAACAAATGATTGCGGATGGATGTCATTAATATTTTATTTAAAAGATAGAAAGAAATGGAGGGAGGGGGAGAAGGCAGTTCTACAGAGCTAACTGATACATCAAAATAAGGCTAAAAGTAGAAGCAGTGGTTCATATCCATTCCTCCTGCTTATCTATGAAGAAGGGAAAGAGATGTTCTTGAGGGGTCTACCTCACAGGGCCATTGTGTAAATCTAGTATGGAAACTTAGAAAACTTAGTGGCTGCCCTGTGGTATTGTGCATGCCCTTCTTAATGCCTTGAATAGTGCTACCTCTGTGACTTAATTTCAGAAATGTGTTTGAGATTCTTGGACTTGAGAATCTCACTGCTAGCTTTATCTGGAATATGATGTAATAACATTGAAGGGGTAGGACTTGCATTCTAAATCAAGGGATGTATTTATGTGAATAAAGACAATGGAAAAGAAATGTGGAAATCAGAACAGAGCTCTTTAATTAGATCATTTAGGTGAGGTATGAAAAGATGCCTTGCTTCTCCCCAGACATTCTGCAGAGGCTAAAAATAGTCTCATGTAAATAGCTTTCCTCAGTGTAAAACAAACACTGAAGGTCTTGGCACAGATTTCAAGGTTCTGGTGTCTTTATCTCCTTGTTAGCTTTGGTCTGGGACATCCCAGGCATCTTTGCCTTTTTGGATCATCAGGGGATTTAGGGGAAGAGATGGTCATTCCTTTAACAAATGAGTTGAATCCGCCTTCAATTCAGGTGCCTTCCCCTGAGCTGCTTCAGAGAAGCAATCATGGTTTCTATAGCTTTTTAAAAATGAGGCATTATTCTGACCATTAATTAGCTTCAAAGCTAAGGACAAGTTCTGTGATCTTGCTGCCATTTTATCTCATTTATTTCATTTTGCATATTATTCATCCATTTTCTCATGATTGAGTGCATTTTGGGGTTTTTTGCATATATTCATAAATAAAAACCAAATATGGACCCCTAAACCCAGACATGAATATTCTATTTTTTCTATCTCTTCTACTGGATTTAAAAAGTCTTGAAAAGTACAAAGGTTACCTATATATAATCTTTGAGTTTAATGAAAGAATTATTATGTAATAGTTGTCTAAGAAATATTGAGATTATGAATATTCAGCTGAACTCAAGTAATCTTTGTTAAATACCAGCTAAGGTGAAAAGCACTGCTTTTGACCCTGAGTGTTTAGAGGTAAACAGAATAATTCCTGCTTTGGGGAATCTTATAGTCTGACAGAGAGGAAAAAAGGTGTATAGGTGTATACACTTATAAAAGTGGTCAGCTTTGACTGAAAGAGACATTAGAACTCTAGAGGAGGAATCCACGATCCGTGGGAGAAGTGCCCTTCTCCCATGGTGGTGTCTATGAGGAAACTCATAGGATACTTGTGCAGCTATAGCAGTAATAGCAGTAATAGCTATTGTGCAGTAATAACTTAGCAGTCAGGAGGCTAAGTGACATGGTGGGACTTAGAGTCAGAACAACCTGAGTTCAAATCCTGACCCAGACCCTAGGTAAGTCACTTGACTCCTCAATCTCGATTTTCTTATCTTACAATAATATCACTTATCCCTGAAGGTTGTTGCAAGTATAAAATGAGATTATATTTGTAAAACACTTTGGAAACCTTAAGGGTCTATGGAAATGCTATCTACTACTACCAGTACCATCACCATCACTACTACCATCATGGTCATCAGCCTGATATTAAGTGCACTGTGGATACAGAGATTTTATCCACATTTTCCTAAAATGCCCAACATGCAAACAAATAAATATGAACATAAATAAGAAAAAAGTGTTGTATGTGTTAACATCAGAGAAACCAGGAAAGAATTCTCATCAAAGCGGAGCATTTTAGAAAAGCAGGGATTTTCACAGGAAAAAAGTAAATATCAATCAGGGAAAAGAGTATCTGCAAATGCTTGGAGGTGGTAGATAAAATATCAAGTCACGAAATGGCTAGTAGACCTATTTTGCTAGAATGTAGAATTTCTGAAAGGGGAGTATGTGAAATTAGGTTGGAAAGGTAGATGAGAGACAAATTGTGGCATATTTCCAATACCAGACGAACAAACTTCCATTTTCTTCTATAGGTATCAGAGAACCACTGTATATTTTTTTCAATGAGGGTATGACATAGATCGTTTCCTTTGGAAGATTATTTTCATAGCTTCATAGAGATTGAATTAGAATGGAGAAAGATGGGAAATGGGTTGACCAGTTAGGAAGCTAGTTTGGTAGTCTGGCTAGTGATAGGTGGTGGTGGCTTTGTGAGGGGAGAGTAGGAAGGGAACAATGCCTGAGTTATGCCTGTGGGGCAAGTTGGATAGACATGATTGGATCATGGATAGAAGTCAAAACCTAGACAATTTGGTGGTTTGGGAAACCTAAATGAGGGTGATAACTTTGTGAGTAGAATGCAAGAAGGAGATGATGGTCTAGAGAGGTGTGTGGGGCAGGCTGAATAGATACTATTATATCACAGATAGAAAGTTGTAGTATAGAAAATGAGGTGATTTTATTATTAGTGGTAGAAGTGGGCATAGCATCTAGATTTTTCTAAATCCTAGCCTTCCACTGCTTCCTTCCTTCAAAGTTCTTGAGATTGAGTTGGGAGGTGTGTGGGGGGTAAACTAAACAGATCCGTTAAAGTTCATGGCAAATTTTGGGGTGTTGAAAGCATGTTTGAATCACTCACAACGTTTTTTGAATTCTCCCCTTCTTGAGATTTTAATCCAATGCATGGGGGAAAAAGAGAGATGCACAACTTCCAATGGCTTATAAACCATGTGGGTAGGTCAGTGCTGCAGTTTTTAGGTCAACCCTTTTTAGTCAAGGATTATAATTCAATATAAAAATGGAGGTAAAAATCTATTTTCTAGTTTTGAAAGCTTAAAATTTTTAAATCAGGAGAAGATCTGACTCATACTTAAAGGACAAAAGCATCTTAAGACAATATTACTCAAGGAGGCCTTGTCCCTGGGATTCATTTTGAGAGTGAGCTTCTCTGCACGAGGTAGCAATTGTCTGAAAGTGCTTGATTATTACTAATTGACTTTCTAATTGCGTATGCCAAGATCTGATGCCTCAGTGTAATGGCCTGGCACTGTCCATCACAGGTGGCTTGTTTCCCTAGAGAGAATAACCGAAACAATAACCAAGGATGAACAGTGCCTGTTTTCTGTGCCCTTTGGTTCGTCATTTAAGCATATAATTAGGATCACTTAAAAATGTGAGCTACAGAAATGGACCTTTTTTTTTTTAGCATTAATTCTAGTCAGATCCTAAGGAAGCTCTTTATGTGGACTCTAACCTCTTATCTTCTTACTGTTAACAAGGTTACCCATTATCACTCATTTTTCTCTTAATTGCATCAATAAATGAAGAGATATGTTCTCCTTTAAGGAAAGACATTTTTTGTTGTCAAGAGTAGAACTTGAGGCATAAGGATGACTTTTCAGGACAAAATGCAATGACTATCTCATTTAAACTCTGGAGTTCCGCTGTAGTGTAGTAGGTTGACTGTTGGGGCTAATATTCAACCTTTGTTCCCATGCTCTGTATTCTTTATCAGTTGACCTGTCAGGAAGGATTAATCAAATAGCAAAGAATTTCATTAGGACAGTATGACAAAATAAATACTAGAGAAAATCAATAACAGAATAATGTTCTCCTAGTCCCCTACCCCATAAACAGATGGGTATTATCTTTCACAAATTCGTGTAATTGTGGTGAAGGTTGCAGCTCCTTTAAAGATTCATATTTCAAGATGAGAATTTTTTATGGAAACTTCTCCTAACTCAATTTCTATGTCCTTGCCATCTGCTTGGTGTTAACCAGGGATTACAGTCATTCTCAGTTTCTTTGATCAGCTCACCTACATCTTTTTGACAGTGTGTGGTTAGGTAATTTATCTTTACTGCATCTGATGCCCTCTGGTAGAGAACTGGCCATGCTTATGTCTGCATCTTTTTCTATAAAATCTGGGTAACTCACTGTTCTCTCCTAGCTTCCTACCATAGCTTTTAGTACCTGAAATACTATCTTCTGTACTCTACTACTGTTCTGTATCCTTATCTGTGTTCTACTAGAGCTCCTGATTCTGGGAAGCATTGTCCATCTTTTAATATGTTTGCCTGGACCACATGCATGGAACTATTCAACGTAACTTCAGCCCTGTTGTTAAATAGTCCCACAGCTTTAATTGGTGCTTCAAGTGGTCACTCTAAGAACTTTGAGTCTTTTTCAACTCATTCGTTGCTATAAAAGATCTTACTTCCTAGTTGAATTATGGGGATAATTCCTTATTCTCTTAAGAAAGGAAGAACACTTTCCGAGTCTCTCTAAAGCTAAGGATAGATAATTCCAGCCCTTTAGTTCCCTTTATACATTCTGGTATCAAGTGCAGACTATGCCTAGAAACTTGCATAAGTTTCACAGATAAAATAGAAACAGAGAAGAAACAGAACTGTCTATCTCTGCCTGGCAGAAATCCCAGCCTCACTTACAAACAAATGAAAATATCATTAACTATAATGAAAATATCACTATTTGGTAATTGGGTCCTACTGATGTCAAGTTAGTTAATAGGTATAAATAAATAACAGTGAATGATGGAGAGGGGTGTAGGAATCCAGAAGTCCCGGGGGCCCAGAGAGAAAACTTGCTGCCATCGAATGGGCAGAAAGGTTCAGGAAGACACAGTCTGGTGACTTCAGTTGTTTTAAGGACCTTCCCCATGTACTTGCCCTCTTTTTGAGGATACATTGGCACCGTTGACAGAGGCAGTTTTCTACTTGTGTTCTGGCTGTAGGAGTATGACTGTTTTGAGCCAGATGAAAGAGGCCAAGGTGACTTTGTCAGACGCAGGAAGATTTTATTTTAGAACTTGACCATTATAAGAGAGCTTAGTGGTAGGATCATCTATTTAGAACTGAAAGGGACCTTAAGTATTAGCTCATCCTCTCTCATTTTGCTGAGGGGGAAGTTAAGGCCCAGAGATAATTGTGAGACTTTAAGAAGCTCAAGTTAGGAGGGACTGACATGAGATAGGAATGTGGGTCTATTCACTTCAAATGCAAAGGTTAGTTAAGTCATGGAGTAATTATTTGCTTCTCGAAAAATGAATACACTTAAATCATAAGTGCATTCTATTATATGTTTTCATTTCATTCCCCACTTGACCAAAGGACTGGGAGGCAGAAGAATTTAAAGGAGCTTTTGAAAATTTTAATTATGAAATGAAAATATAATGTGCGTGCATATGTATGTGTGTGTGTGTGTTTTAGATTTTTAGACTGAGGTAGAGTGGTACAGTAGATAGAGAGCTGATCTCAAAGTCAGGAAAACCTGAGTTCAGTTCCTTACTCCAACACATATTGGTGGTATGACCAGGAAAGTCACTTACAGTACAAAGCTCAGTAATACCATAAGTCCCTAGAACAAGTATAGTCTACACTGGTTAGAGAGAATTTCCTTATAAGGAATTTCCTATAAAACAGCAACAAATGAACCCCAAACAGATTTAACCCAAAATCCAGAATCTCAAGCTTATTTATAATGCAATAATGTGGACAATAAGTGAACAAATGGTATTTACTTAATGAAAAAAAAGTCATTGGAGCACAACCTTTCTGGGAATACTTCTTCTATACCACAAAGCTCTCTTGGAATCATCTGTTTCTTTGAGCAGCTTACCTAGATCTTTTTAACCATGTCTGGCTAGGTCTCTTGCCTTTACAGCATCTGATACTCAGCACCAGAGACAGGCCATACCTATCTCTAACACTTGTGAGGAGGCCAGCCCTCTTGAGTAAGGATCCTTAATGATTTGCACAGCACAAGCCTAAATTCTGTTTCTTGCTACCTCTTGGAATCTCAGTCATTGCTTTCTCTGACTCTGTCTATATTATTTAAGTTTTAACAAAAGAAACAGATTCACCTCACTAAGGAACTGAAAAGAGGGTCTCAGTGAAATGGATTTTCTAAAGTAACCCTCCAGACATGAATTGGGTGCCATTTGGGGTTCATCTTCAGGGAAATTGCCTGAGAGGCCTTTCAGGGTGCTAACCCTTGATAGTATGTCATTCTAGGAGTCACCTGGATGAGAAAGAAAGAACTATATTTAAGTCTGATGGCTTTCCTTTGAACTACTGTGATTCCAAACCTATTATGAGAAGTGCATTCTGTACTATTTTTTAACAGAACAGAGAAAGTGCCCTCGAGGAAATAGAGCCTTGGAGAAGGTGTTGTGGCTTTCTATTCTCCATTTCAGCCCTTGAACCAAGGTTTGCCCCAGGCAAGGTGCAATTTTACTAATATAATGTGCTTATGAGACCACAAAGCACTAACATGTCGCTTGGCCCTGGCATTGTGACCAGGGCTCCTGCTCCTTTGTGACTGACCACAAGTGCTCCTTTCCACCCTGAAACTGTGACTCAGAACTGAGTGTGCCAACCAGCACCACTTGTACCCAGTGCCGTAATCTCTTTCTGTACCCCTTACTGTCTCTGGGTTGAGAGCTCCTAAAGCTGCTTGCTGCTGCTGTGCTCACTATATTGCTGTCTATGTGTATGTCTAGTCTGGACAGTGTCATGGACCTTTCCTGCAGACCTCCCAGATTTTCTTAGCTCAGAAAAATATCTTACTTGGACCTTTTATTGGCTCTTCCTTTCCACGATTTGATCTGAAAACTTATTTAAAAGTTGCTTAGAGGGGAATGTTGAGAGAATTCAGCTGTGTTGCTGCCTCTGGTCTGCCATCTTGGCTCCCCATTCATGAGTTTTAATCAGTGTTAGTGGAGAATTAATAATCATGGCATTCTCAGACGACATGAGGAGAAGTTCTTTGTCTTTGGTATGTTGATAGGAGATCACATAATTTCATCCATCAAGCTAAATGGTTTCCTACAATGAAGTCAGCCATGAAGTCTTTAATTGTATCATTGACCCAAATGACTCATAGTGGAAACATTGTGGGGTCAAGAAGACCCAGATTTGAATCTTGCCTTGACATTTCCTAGAGGCGTGACTGTGGGATTTTTCAGTTAATCCATTAAAAAATTCAGTTAAACAGAATGAGGCTCTATTTCCTGGACATAAAGTGAGCATAATGACATTTGTACCATATAAGGTTGTTCTCAGACTAAAATAAAAAAAAAAAACGATGTAAATTACTTTGCAAAGTTTTAAGTGCCATTTAAATGACTGTTTTTTATTACTATTATATTCAGTTCAATCCAACTTAAAAATATAATCCCAAGTTTAATCATCCAGAATTGTTCATTTCTGGTTTAGGAATTATGTACCAAACAGAAAAGATTTGGAGATTCAAATGCATCCTTTTATATATTCTGGGGTACATGCCAAACTAACTTATAGGTCGAGCTAAATTTCTGCATGTAAAAATTCAGTTTATGGCCTACCCTGGCTGTCTAGTTTCACATGTTCTCTGCATACGCAGCTGCTTCTACAGCTTCGCCTTGGCCTGCTGTTTGAACAGTTGCTAATGGGTGGCCATGGTCCCAGTCCCATTTTCTGCTGGAGCCTGCAGGGGCTTGGAAAATGTCTGTCGACTTCCAGCTGCCACTTTGGGCAGTCAGGGAACAGAAGGGGGCCAGGTTGAGCCCCGCCCATGGACAGGAACAGGTGGGAGCAGGAGCAGAGCTTGGGGGCTGAGGTTGAGGGAGCACAGAACCCAGCTGCCGGCGTACAGAAAATAGAAATCGTCTTCTCTTGGGAAAGAATTATTTTAAACAATTACTATAATAGAACATCTTATTTCAGTGTTATATGCAAATTCTTGATTGGCATGAATGTGGACTGCCACCCGGGCGGAAAGCACAACCTGTCATACTCTTTGGTCAACAGTCAGATGAATTGCTATCAACAAAAAGTAAATAAATAATCTCTTCTTGACAGCCATATTTTGGGTGATTAGCCTTTCAGGAATTAGCTAGGTTTGTGCTAATAGGAGAGTGTGCCCCTGGACCCATCCTGGGAGTTTTTCCATCTTGCTGTAGTATTTGTCAAAGTCTGAGCCCCATTGGCATAGACTTGGAGGTGTTCTATATCATGATGAGAACTGATGTTTATTTAACTCTTTAAAATCTCTAAATGCTTTATATCTATTAAGTGGACTTGGTTTCTGGAGGACTGGTCTTTGAATTCTGCTTCAGACACTAACTGTGTGACCTTGGATAAGTCATTTAATCTATGGGTCTTAACTTCTCCTTCTGTAAAATCAGTTGATTAGCTCAGGTAGCCTCTTAGGACCCTTACAGTTCTGGATTTATGATTTTAGTATCTAACTTCATCCTCTCCATTGTTTCAGATAGACTTTGAGTGGCACGGTGAACACTCACTGACTCAGGACCTGAGGTCAAATCCTACCTCTGAAGCTTATTATCTGCGTGACCCTGGGCACTTGCCCTGTAGCTCTGTTCACTTATCCATAAAATGAGAAAATTGGACTCCTTGGCCTCTGAGATCCTTTCCAGTGCTATGGAATTTCCTATGAGCCTATGGGTGTTTAATTATTTCCTCTAATGATAATGATGAGGATGATGCTATTTTCTTCTCTTGTTGGATGGCTTGCTCTGTTCTAACTTGAATGGATATAGGAGAAAATGAAATGGATCGCCAAAATGACCCAATCCTTCTCATTTTTATGTACAATTCTCTTAAAGAATTTAGTAGGCATATCCTTGACCTTTTGGGGAATTAAACATTATCAGGAAAATTTACCTCTACATCTGTAATTTTTGTGGTGTGATAGAGAACAGTTTAATAGTCTGAAAATGGATGAATTCGAAATTAGCTTGTTGAAGGTCATAACCCTGTAGTGATAATTCTGCTGATGAAATATTCATATCTAACTACAAAATGGTACGATATATCAATATGTTGTCATTGTCTGTCATCGTTACGTAGAGTACAGGTATATTTATGCATTTATAAATAGCTAAGGGGAAAATGAGGGTAATTACATGCAGAAAATGTAGCAGAAATTTCGGTGGCTGTGCTTCTATTAGAAAAAAGGGTAGTCATTTTTATAGGAATCTGTGGGAATAAAGCAAAGTGAATCCTACCCATTAACCTCTGCCATATTTTTGTTGTTTAAAAGCTGCAATTAAGAGGAAAATTCAGGAGATTTATGTACATTTTTAAGGCCTATGGTTTATGCCAGGAATTTGTTTTTACACATGTAAAATGCAGTGTTGAATTTAGCAATTACCTGCATCATTTAGGCCTACTTTCATCCTTCCCTCTACCCCAAAACAAGAACGAAAACCTTTGGCTCAAAATTTCCCGAAAACCATCTTAAGAGATGTGTTTGTATAATCAACAATACCAAATAAAGCCACTAGCACAATGAAAGGAATTTTCCAGATACTTCAACCTAATTAAACAGAAAAATCTCTTTGGCCTTAGTCAGTTGAATATTTTAGGGGTATATAGGTTTTGTTTCTCTGGGGTTTTTGCTTGAATTAGATAGATATTTATGAGTATAAATTTTCCAGTTGTGGTTCATTGGTTCTGTATACTTGATAAATATTTCCTATAGAGAGGGGTAGATGAAAAGTCCGCAGAACATATATCTAACTTGTTCCCAGTGTCTCGAGGCCGCTTGGTGGTATTGTATCAAGAGTTTTGGAACTGGAGTCAGGAGAACCTGAATTCAAATTATTCCTCCTAAGCATATTAGCTGTGGGATCCCTGGTGAATAACTTAACCTCTTTTGGCCTCAGTTTCCTTTATATGTCAAATGAAGTTTATTATAACACCTACTGCATAGAAACTTGTACACGATGTTTGGTAAATGTCCAATGAGATAAGACTTATAAAACCTCTTTTCAGACCTTAAAGTGTTCTATATTAGTTATTACTATGGCTACAACTACCACTATTATTTCCACTCGTATTCCTACTAGTACCACTGAATTACCCAGGTATGGAGAAAATTCTTTTTTTAACCAGGTGAGCAGAGTTTTTTTTTTAATTTCCATAAATCTAGTGATACAAAGTTACTTTAAATTCCTACAAAAATAACACCAGGTACAGGTCTCAACTGTTTTGGTGTGGACACAGGCCAAAATTTTGCTCCCTTCCCACAGTTTGTCTTCTGTCTCCAGCTTCTAATATAAGACATCGGTGAGATGGGGCAGCCAGGAAGTTTGTGAGGTGATAATGCCACTATCCTGGAGCTCAGACCCTCTCTCTGAATTATGATATTTAGATCTGGATGCTCCATTTATGAAGGGACATTGATAAATTGAAGAATGTCTGGAAGGGTGGCACAGTAGATGGAGTGCTGGCCAGGAGACAGGAAGACTTGAGCTCAAATCCGGTCTCAGACACTAGTTGTGTGATCCTGGGCAAGTCATTTAACTCTGCCTCAGTTTCCTCATCTGTAAAATGCACAGGAGAAGGAATGGCAAACCACTCCAATATTTCTGCCAAATAGGGTCATGTAGAGTCAGACATGATTGACATGGCTCAACTAGAACAAGTCTAGGGTGGATAGATCACTATAAGCATTAGAATGATAAAGTACTTGAAGTTCCTACTTTATAAAGAAATGATGAAGGAACTGGGGCTGTTTCACTTGGAGAAGATTCATGGTGGGCCTGACAGCTGTCTTCAAATATTTGATGGGGTTTTCTGATGGTAGAGGAAATAGACCTGCTCTGCTTTGTTCTCAGGGCAGAATTAGGAACAGTTAGGTAGAAGCTTTAAAAAAAAGGCGGGGGGGGGGTATAGTTTAAGCCATCTCAGCAATTCCCATATGTGTACTGGAGGTCTTTAGGTGGAGACCATGTGTCTTCTTGTACACATAATGTAGAGAGAATTCCTGTTCAGTTGTGGGTTGGACTCAGTGACCTTTGAGTATTTTAGAACTATTTGGTACTTTAGAATTTATGATTCTCCTTTCTTGTACCCCCTTTTCCTTTTCCATCCTAGTAAGATCCTCTATAACTTTTAAGAGGACTAAACATCTCCTGCCCTTTTTACTGTTTATCTCTTCTCACCTCAACTTAGAGTCAATAGAATTTTGTGATTTATTAGAATGTAAGGTTCTTCAGGGAAGGTAGTATTTTATTTTTCTCTTTGTATCCCAGTGCCTAGTAAATAGCGTATAGTACATAGTATATATGATATTAAATATTACATGAGCCATTAAAGAAATAAATATTAAAATAAATAAATGCTTGTTGTCTAAATGTTGTATTTGGCTAGTCATTTATACTAATTGATGAATTGAACTCAGTCACATGAAATCCTTATCTCAGACATACATATGTGCACGTATGTACACATACACACACATGTTCATTAATGACCTATTTTGTGCCAGACACAGTGCTACATGTGAAGGATAAAACAAAAACCCAGAATTGTTCTTGCCCTCCCCATAATTTTCCATTCTATTGGGGGAAACTATATGTGCAAACGTAAGCATATACAAAGAAAATCATATATATTTCTTTACACACATCTTTATTATTTATACACATCTTTATCTAGCAAGCATTTATTAAGGGCCTGTTATTTGTAAATAGTAAAGACAAAAAGGAAATAATCTTTGCCTTCAGGAAACTTGTACTCTATTGCTGAGTCAAAAGCCTAGCTCTGTTTTGTAGCCATCAAGTACCAATTCTTTTGGAACTCATAAGGTCAGAATGACATTGAGATTACAGACACAAAATATACGCATGCAACTATGCATGCTCCTTCCTTTTAATTTTTTCTCATTTAATTATGGAGTCGAAAAGCACAATCTTTAAAAAAAATTGTTTTTGATACCATGCCATCTTCCCATCTTTCAGTGCCTACAATGGTTGCTGACAAATGCTAGAAGAGATTTGCTTCATGATATAAATTAGTATGTTTTGACACCAAAATGTACATCCTTTTTTTCCTTCCTTCAAAATTTATTTTTTCTTCTTTTTCCGGTGTGGAGTGGGGTGGAGGGGGAAGAAGAATTCATGAGATGAGAGACGGAGAAAAACTGCTGTCCTAGCAGACCTCATGGCATGGGAACTGTCTCTTAACACCATCCTAAATGAGGCTTAATACTATGTATGACAGTGTGTTGGATTTATGTCTATACCTGGCAAAACATCTCATTATTCATTTGTTCCAGTCTCTATAGTGTTTTCTCTTTGAACAGCTCCAAGAATGTTTAAAAAGTATAAACCAATTTTCCATGATTATTGCAAGAAGGAAATAATAGAAGGGAGAAGAAGAGCCCATCCATAAGACAGAGAGGGGCGTTGTTGGGTGCTAGGTGATGGGAATGATGTTTGCTCCAGAAGAGGGTCCTAGTCATTTTTTCTCCTCCTTCAGCTCTCATTTTTGGTCTCTAAGGCTGCAGAAATGTTTCCATTAAATCACAGACATTATCCATGTCTGTTGAGTTCTTGTACTAATATGTCTTAGAATTATCATCCCCTGTCTTCTTAGATGTGTAGATTTGGAATATGCAAAACCTGAAAGAAATTAGCCTTTTCTCTTTCAAGTCTCCCCAGGGGAATAGAATTTTTTCCACACTATAACTGTGTTTAAATGGAAAGGGGAAACTCGATCTGCCTCGAATTTGTTTCAAATTACCTTTGTGGTTCTGTGTGTGTAGATACTGCGCTTCTCAGACAAAGTACAGTTACAATTCCTTGGTAAATATAACAAAAGGAAAAATAAGAGATAATTGAATGTACCTTCACAAAGGCTTTCTTTCTAATTAATGTCAATTAAAAAGGCACCCCCTACACCCAGTTCTGAAAGACATGTTTATGAGAAAGAATTGGACTTTTTTTACATAGGAAGTCGTTACTTCTTTGTGGAAGAAATTAATGCTTTTATATGCGTGAATAATATTACTCATAGTATTAGCCCTTATTTAAGCAGGTTTTTAGTCTTACAAACCACACTTTTCTTAATGACCCTGCGAGGGTGGTAGTACAGTTGTTATGCCTTCCATTTTATACATCAGTAAGCTATGTCTCTGAGAGTTCATGTCAAGGCCTATGGTCACAAAGCTAAGGCCTCTGGGAGTTGGTGTTTGAATCCAGTTAATTAATCAATAAGTATTTATGAAATGCTTTTGATGAGCCAGGTAATATGCAGCTAGTCATTGGGGATAGGAAGACAAAAATGAAAGCTTTTGTTTCTTCAAAAACATTTGCATTACAGTGAGGAGTTTCCCACTCTTAGGTCCAGAATGATTTTTCTGCTTTTCATGTATGAACTCCTTTGGAACCCCTAAGTTTATCTGATCTTTCCTTAATGAGGTAATGAGAAACGCAATGGCAATGGCAATGATAACATAGCACTTTTAAGTTTGCAAAGCACTTTACAAATATGATTGCAGTTGATCCTCATAGCAACCCTGGAAGGTAGGTGCTGTTATTTTAGCCATTTTTCAGATGAGGAAATTGAGGCAGTTAGTAAATATCTGAGGTAGGATTTGAACTCGGGTCTTCCTGACTCCAGGTTTCATGTTTTATCAAGACAGTTATGTGATGCAGTGATTAGAGGGCTGGCCCGAGAGTCAGGAAGAACCCCCATATGACCTCAGATACTTACTAGGTGTGTGACCCTGGGCAGTTTAACCTGTCTGCCTCAGTTTCTTCATCTGCAGAATGGGGAAAAGAACACCACCTACCTTGCAGGACTGTGGAAAGCATCAAATGAAATATTATTTATAAATATGGCTTAGCCCAGTGCCCTGTGCATAGTGAACACTGTATAAATGTGAGTTCTTATTTATTAATAATGCTGTTGTTGTTAAAATGCAGATATCAGTTACGAAGGATATATTTACATTAATTTATATTTTCAGTTGAAAACTATGTGAATTGCTTGATTTGAAACCTTGTCCTCACACCATAGGGCACCTAGGGGGCACCATAGTGCACAGAGCTCTGGTCCTGAGTCAAGAAGACTCATCTTCCTGAGTTCAAATGTGACATCAGACAGTTACTAGCTGTGTGACCCCTGGCAGTTCACTTATACCTGCTTGCCTCAGTTTCCTTATGTGTAAAATGAGCCAGAGAAGGAAATGGAAAACCTTTCCAGTGTCTTTGCCAAGAGCACCCCAACATGGGGCCCCAGAGTCTGAAATGACTGAACAACTCCACACCATCTATGGAATTGCCTTTTCTTTATTTTGTGAAGTGGTATTTCTGCACGTAAGTTGTTCCATTGCATGGAGGCACTGAAGAGTAAGTAAGCCTTATTAGGACCCATTTCACTCATCACTTGAAATCAGGAGTTCCTATGTGGCATGAGAGGGATAGATGGTGACCACATTCATGTGATCTGTCTCGTTATTGCCTTCTGGGGAGGCAGTTAACGTTGGGGCTCCGGATGTCTCCTTTCACTTATTCTCAGCTTGACGTTCATTCCTTGGTGGAAGCTCTTTCATTTGGGCATGCTGGACACAATTAGATGACAGTGGTTCTTCTGGAACTGTTAAGGTCGATTTGTTATGGCTGACTCTTTAAAAGGCCACTTATTGACTTGATGGTCTGTAAAAAAGTCACCATTCATTATAAGAATTACATTTTTTTTTAAACTAAAACTTTGCCTGATCTGGCTGGTCTGGAGAGAATTATTGTGTCACATTCTATTTCTGGCATTAACTTTCTAAATTGTACAATTTAATCCAGAAATTGCATTGCTATTGGAACCCTTTGTTCTTGGTTATAGATCCAATGGTAATATATTTACTTATCTCTAAAGAGTTTGATCAGAAGATAGATTTTTCATGTATAGGAAGGGTAATAGCCTAATACTATTTGACTCTTCCAGGTTAGTCATCAGTGATCTATGTTTCACTAGCTCTGTTCTCTTAATGAACTAATGAAATTTACTTAGATTCATTGCTGGATTTTTTTGTTTATTTGTTTTTGTTCTTAAACATGTCAGACCCAAGAAATTTCATGAAAAAGATGGAAGTAATACATTTAGAGCTAGAATATAAAAGAAGGACCAACCCCCTTAATTTGCAGGTGAGGAAACAGAGAGTAACTGATTTACTTGGACCATAGCTACAGAGTGTCTTTGGTAGGATTGGAACCCAAGCTCTTTCTAACTCCCAGTCTCATTCCTTACCTACTATCCCTCATTGACCCTAGAGGGTTCCTTCTGCCATCTCTACCCCTTATTCTACTAAGTAAATGCTGTCCCTTTAGAGGGGATGAACACTGTCACTGGGCACATATGTTATTCCTGAAGGAAGAAAATGAACCACCTTGTTTCCTAATTTTTCTCCTCTCCTGTCAAGTAATAGATTCCATGTTAAATTTGTTACCCTCATTGGTACTAAAAATACCTGTTTCTGGTAAACTTATGAGCAAGCAAAGCCAATTCTAGTCCAGCAGTTTGGATGAGCATAAAATACGATACGAAACTTAGAGACCCAATTCTCTTCCCAGTTACCTTCCCCCTTTTTACAGGATTTTTAATGGGGACAAGCCATTTTTTTTATTGACAGCATGACTGTAATCCATATTTCACTGAAATTTAAAGTTTACATCCTTTTGTGTATTAATGAAAGTGATTCTAAGCCACATATTTCATGTGACTTTAAAATATTCTATATAATCTATATATGGCAGAATATGTATGCATAAACTCTATGAGCTTCATATATATATATATATATATATATATATATATCCTACATACCATATACATGTGTTTATACACACCACACATACACACACACATACACACACACACCCCTAAATAAGTGAGAATACCTCATAAACTAACCTTTGAATTTAGTTTCAAGAGTAAATGGGGATTGTGGAATGACGTTCTCTGTCCTTGAAAGGTCCCTTCCTTCCAGTTCAAAAACTACATGATTCTTTGGTTTTAATTTTAAGTCATTTTCTCCTTTAGCTTCAGTTCTTTGCCTCATGATTTAATTATCTGATCTGCAAAAATCTGGCCGAATGAGCCATCTCCTCTCTGTTAGAAGTGGGAACATTGACTGATGGAGGATAAGTTTTTGTATACAAACAGCTCGAGGTAGAATGGGTGGGAAATCTAGTTTTCAACCCAACCCTGCCATGATTTATTAGCATGGTAGCAACAAGATTGGATTCTGGATGAATTATAAATCAGTCTCTCTCTGTTTCCCCCCAGAAATGCATTTATTCAATTAAGAACAAAAAATAGTTCCAAAAGTCCAAAGCCTTGTTATCACAGCACCAATAAATTATTAGTAAAACAGCAAAAATTACTGACGTCATCTTGTTCTTTCACACAACTTCCCTACGATGTGAAAACTCAGTTCTTGTGTGGTACCCTGGTTTTCTTTATCCTGCGTTTGCTATCCACGGTTCTCTGCTCCAAATATCAGGATATTCCTCTGCTTTTTCTTTGTTTTTTTCAGAGCAGATAACTGAGGTAGAGAAGTAAACTTCTTTTTCCTCTCTGTATAAATCAACTCCATTCATGTGCTGAGGACTGGAAATACAAAGAGATGAGTAGAACACTCTCCGCTCCCAAGGAATTTAGAATTTTTGGGGGTGAGGGCACATAATGTACAAAATTGAATATCAAAAATATACAAACATTTAGGAAATGAAGTAATTAGAAGGGGGAGGGGGGACTTGACTGAGGTGGAAAGCAAATGACGTGTTATTTTCAGTAGATTATTAGAGCCTGATGCAGAGTTTTGGTTGGAGAAAACATATGGGAAGGATTTGTTGACTAATTTATTTCGCGCTGCCTTTTTTCTCTCTGTTTGTTGTTAACATAACCTAATGCAAACAGGAAGAGGGAATAAGACATGGCTACATGCCTTCATTGTTAAACCAAGTCCACGAGCTGGAAGGTCCCAGCTGTGTGGTTCCATTTAAGCTTTTTTATTGGGAAAAAAAATTGAATCATATTAGGAAATAAATGTTACTTCGCCCTCTTCTACCCAAAGAGACACAGAATTAAAAAAAAATAAGGAAAAAAGCAGATTGTTGAAACTAATCAACTTATAAGTCAAATTCCAAAAGTCCACTCACCTCTGCAAAGAAGGGATGGAATTTTAATCTCACATCTATTCCAACAACCCAAGCTTGATTCTCTTTAAGGTTTGCACAGGATTTTACATAAATTATTTCATATTTGCTCATCCTCTCAACTACCCTGTTTCCAAGAGACGTACTCTTACTATCCCCATTTTACAGAGAAAGAAACTGAGGTTCAGAAAGTTGAATGATTTGTTTATGGCTACATAGCTAGTGAGTGTTTGAAGTAGGATTTGAACCGAGATCTTCCTGGCCCAAGTCTAGCACTCCAGCTCTTAGGCCTGGCTACAACTAGGTTCTGTCTCCTGGGGAGGGTCAATAATTGAAATGCTATTAACCAAGTCATTTATTTTGGTGTGGGAGAATGGAATCTGTGGGAGACTGTTTACAAAAGAACTGTGCTGGGGGGTTGGTGGTGGAAATAGGGACCTGTGCTGCCAATTATTGTCTGTGTGTTCATAAGCAAATTACTCAACCATTCGAAACTTAGCTTCTTCATATGCAAAAGAAGGGAGTTGGAGGAGTTAAAGGTCTCTTCCAGCTCAGTATCCATGAAACAGAAACTGTGGCATAAGAAGTGCCAGGGATTTAACTGGAAAAACAGTCAAAATGGACTATTTTATTCCAGTGATATTTTCTTTTTTGAGTTTCCTTGTTCATGAATATATCTACAAAATTGCTCATCAAATGATTTCTCTGTTCCAAGCACAAGGGATGCAAATTTTTGATCATGGGTACACCTAGTTATATGAGAGCATTTGATGGAAAAAGACATATCTGATGTGTAGGATAAATCACCACCATTACTTGCTGAACCAAATGTAATTTGGTCTTATTTGATGAGTTGTGAACCATATTTAACCACCTTAGTTCTCTTACCATGTTTAATGGAATTACACAAACAATAGTTAGCATGGTGCCTGGTGTATAGTAGGTGCTTAATAAATGCTGGTTTTTTATTGAAATGGTTGGTATACTTGTTACTTTTAGAGTATGTGTGTGTGTGTGTATCAAGTTTGACACTAAGTTTTTGGTTCTACAAAGACATGTAACCTTTATATTCTTAAATAACTGAGCCTGATTTCCCTCCTTCAGGATAAGACAATGTGCCCTCTTCCTCTCTCGTGCTCCAAACTGCCCTGGCTTTGCTGGCCAGTTCATCTTGTGATATGCACCCTGTTTCAAAAACAGCCTATGTACTTTCTCCTCTTTGGAAATGTGATAGTTGATGGATACCTCATTACCTTTTAATTGTATGTAATTGGTGATGAGTTAGAATAATTTGCCTCCTCTCCCCAAACTCTGGCTTTAGCCAGACATTATGGTTCAGGAATGTGGCCTCCATAAATCAGGTGACTAGAATGAAGAGGTGGCCTGATGTTTTAAACAGAACTGACCCAACTTGAGTTAAAAATGACCTTTGAAGTCATTTAATTCCCTTGGACCTCAATTCTCTTAGGTAAAACAAGGAATTTGGACTATATATGGACTTTTACCATACCTTCCAAGTCTTCCATTTGGAGTCATTGTCTCAATTTATAGATGCATTTATAAGTGCATCCTCCTGTCCATTGCCTGAAGAGTCCTTCGTAAAGAGAACATTGACCTTTAAAAGATGAGGTAGGAACATTTGGACCATGGTTATTAACACTTGCCCTGTCGCCTCTTCCCTTTACACCAAGCTTTTTCTTTCCCTTTATCACTTTACTTAGGGAAAAGACCAGACCTCAAATCACAATTATTTTGGTTTTCACTGAAGAAAATACTGAGATCCTTTGGTTTCAACTTTCCCACCACACTAAATCAGACCTATATACACAGATTTCTCCTCCCCCACTCATTTAAGCACAGTTGGGAGCTCTGACCTTCATGGAAGGATGTCATAAAAATGAGTCAATCAAGCATCTCATTGCTCCCAGGTGGTTTTTCTGTCCCTTTTCCAAAGCTACTTGGAAAGATAATTTTGGTATAATGTAGTCACAGGGAAATGGACTTCTTTTTAAGTTTCATTGAGGGAATCTAATATATATATATATATATCTGATCTTAGTTAGCCAATAAATTTCCAATGAGTGTTTGGATGAAGTTACTTGAACCTTTACTATTCTTTCCTTTCATTTGAACTCCCTGTAGACTGGCTCCACTTTTCCACCAAGGACTTGCTTTTATTTTTGATGGCCCAACTTTGGGGAAATTGGATTTAGAGGATGCATTTGAGGATATTCCCCTTTTTTTCAGGTTTTTTGTTGTCTCCTCTTTCTGATTGCCATCTGTTTTTAATATTTAGGGATTATTTACTCTTTTAATTCAAATCTATACATTTTTACAACTTTTAATTCTTTTTCCCCTTTCCTTTTTAACACCATGGACCAAGTTTACAAATTCTGGCCTATGAGCAGGTTTTAACTCTTTGCCATAGTCAACATGCCGCCCCTGCCTTGGATGGTATCTCGCCATCTCTTAGGTCTTTTAGCAGATGTTAGCTGTTTAAATATTTCTTTGTTGTTGTATAAAGTAACATTGAAATGTAAGACGTCAGAGATAGCATGCTTTGCTTATACAAGAGCAGATTGCAGCCCTCAAGTTTTAGCATGTGATTCCTAAAAACATGTAGCGTTTCCTTATGCATCTAAACCAGAATTTACAGCCTTCCATATTCTGGAGGAATGAATGAAACTCATCAGGTTCCAATCCAAATTCTACTGCAATATGGAACATAGAGAGACAATTTGGCATCTTGCTCAGCAAAACCTTTTCCTACATAGGGACTTTTCTGTTGAACTGAGTGTTGGAGGGATAAAAGAGAGAAGGAGAAGGAGTGAGTATTTATATAGACTAGAGCCTTCTATATGCCTGGGATTGTACTTTATAGATATTGTCTCATTTGGTTGTCACAACGTCACTTTGAAGTAGGTGTGTTTATTTTCCCTATTTTTACTGTTAAGGGAACTGAGTCAAACACCAGTTTAGTGACTTGACAAAGATCACATGGTTGGTAAGTGTCTGAAGATGTATTTGAACACAAGTATTCCTGACTCCAAGCCTGGTATTGTTTCTACTTAGTAGGGACTGGGCTCTTAGGATATGAGAACAAGGTTTTAGACAATATATACTCAGCAAAGTTTCTATTTGAATGGAGGAGAAAAATATGTCTCACACACCGATAAATACAATGTAATCCATTTATAGGTATATAATTAATATTATATGTCATAAATATCAAGGGAACAAATAGAAATATATACAAAGCAGTTCAGCACATGGTGATGTGAAAATGGGGGCACCATAAGTTTGGGAGATCAAGAACCATCATCCTGGAAAGATATAAACATGTCATACAGCTCCCATGGTCCCTGAGCTCTCTCTGTAAGCTGCATTTACAGAGGAGGAGATTGTCTCCCCCGCTCCAGAGAAGTTAAGTGACTTGTCCAAGATCACCTAAGTAGTATTAGAGACAGAATTTGGGCACAGGTCTTCTGATTCCAAATCTAGGGCTCTTTCTACAGTTAATGGTACTCAGGCAGGGCTAAGATTTACACCCAGGACTTCTAAGCCCAAGTCGTTTCATTGTTGTAGTTGCTGCAGGTTACGTCAGTTCCCCAAAGCAACCAGGGACATAAAGATTTATGTGCCTGTATCAATGATGAAATTGACCCTTAGATTGCTCCTCTATGTCCCCAGCCATCATTGTTCAGATGCCTGAGGATAGAAAATGTGCCATTACTGTTGCTGTCTTATGATTCATGAAATAAAAATGTCAAGAAGCTCAAGTGTCCCGTTAGTTTCCTGTATGTTCCTTTCCCTCTCCAACCACTCCCTTCCCTTTCCTGCATTCAAAATTAATAGAGAAAGTCAGATTTTGGGGAAATCCTAGGTGACATAATTGTGTTCAAGGTGATTATCAATAGAAGAAAAATTATCTTAATGATGAACCTATTCAGTTTGTCGACTAGCAGGGACTTATTCATGGCTTAAAACTGAATTAATGTCTCTAGGAGACAAGGGAGTATTTTCTAAATGTTAGCTCCAGAGTAAGATTAAAGAGCCTGGTGACTCTAGAGGCCAACCAACGGGAGCTATTCATCTACTGGTTCATACTTAGACAACTTGTGTCAGGTTCTCTGAGCATCTGTGGATGTTGCATCTTTGCTGAAATGACAGGAAAGGAAGATTGTAGGAATGTGTCTGAGAACAAGAACATTCTTGATACTTTTCCACCCTTATGTGACTCAAAATGAAATTGCCATGTAATAAATAATTGCACTGATCCTTTGGTTGTGGAAATAAGAGGGGAGTTATTAACTCCAAAAGACCAGAGAGCTATTGGCCCCAGACAGGAAGAATCTTAGTGGCTCCAAGTTGGCTTTCTTATAAACTCAAAGCATCTTAATTAATTTAAAATTAAAAGGAAAATGCAGTGAAGCCTTTATATCTATATCTACAGAGATCTAATTATTTCCATTCATCCATTCATCCATTCCACCCTCTCTGTCTGTCTGTCTATGATTTCACCAGAGTAAGACTACCCTAGCATGGAAACTACTTCCACTGAGGCAGATGTGTGACTTTTCTATCATTTATAGTAGAGTTGTCTAGGGGCACTGACCAGTCAAGCGATGGCATGAGTCATGCAATCTGAGTGCATCAGCCATGGGACTTGACTCATGTCTTCTTTACTCCAAGGTTGGCCCTTCTGTCCATTACACCTCTGCTCCTTCAAAAATAGGCTACCTTAATACCAGTTTAATCCTATTCCACTGAAGGTTTTCATCCCTTTGACTTTGCTTGGGTGCTCTTTGCCAACCTGATCCCACCTGTCACAGTTTCTTCAGTTTTTGCTGCTTCTTTAACAGAGGCATTGGGAAACTAGAGTATGTCTAGAATGGGATTCTTAACCTTGGTATCTGTGCACTTGTTTCTTCCAGTATTTTCATCATTATTTCAATACAACAAGCTTGCCTTGTAATCTTCTGTATCTTATTTTATGCATTTGAGAGGAGGTCTGTTGTCTTCATCAAACTGCCTGAGAGGACCATGACACACAACAAGAGGGGCATGAGAAGATACATCGTAGAAGGGTGAGAGGGAGAAGTCCAAAGACAGCAGCTGGGTGGGAAATAAAGAGAGGGTGGGCCTAGATTCCATCTCAAGTACTGGGAAGGAACTCTTTGCCTCGCTCTTCAATCAGAAAGGCCCAGGGGCAGAGGATGCTCATGAGGTGTGAGAGGCAGGGCTCATGTGATCTTTCAGGATGAAAGGATTCCTAGGGCAGTAAAAATAAAAGGATATTATATGAGTTTTTGAACTGGGCAGATTCATATGGGAGTTAAAGAACCAGAAATACAGTTTAGAAAAGAGAAAACATTAAAAATTTGATAGCTTTATTTATGCATCAGTGGGGCAGGGTGAGCCAGGTTCTTTCCAAATTCTAATATATTCTTTATTTCCAGGGGCTAGTAGAGTTTTCAACTAAGAAAGAAAAGACCTAGAAACGATCATTCCTATTGTGGCGCATCTTCTCGTTCTCATTCTGACCAAAATAGGTTTGATTTTCATTGTGGAGGAGGCTGGGAGAGCAACTTAGAGATTTGTTTTAGGATAGAAATGTTCAATAGATCAAGGTTTTAAAAAGATGTGGTTTGGTACATTCTTTTTCTGACTGGAAAACTCTGCATGACATTGGGCCAAAGGATTAGCATGTTTTCTTCTGAGTGAGACCATTTACTTTTCTCCTTGAATACTGATCAGTAGGTCAGTCAATTACCAAGTATTTATTAAGTAGTTTCTTTGTGCTAAGTGTGGAGGATCCAGCATTTAAGGATGAAATAACTAATTACTAATGAATCTATAATATTTAACCAGCAGCAACTAATTACATAAATAATTGATGAAAAAATTAACAAATAAGAAGGAATGAAGTTATTCCTGCTATAGAGTGTGCATTCTAATGGGGAAAACATCTATATGTAAAAATATATTTATCATAATAACAGTTAATACATACAGTTATATGTATGTATATCCCAAGTAGTTAAATACAATAATTGTAATAGCTCGCATTTATATAACACTTTATATATATATATATAATATTATAATTATATTTATATATATAATTATATTTATATATAATGCTTTATATGATTTGCAGAGTAATTCCATTTTTCAGCTCTTTTGATTCTCACAAAAACCCTAGAGGTTGATGCTGTGCTTATCATTTCCATTTTGCAGATGAGGAAACTGATATAAACAGACTTTCCCAGGATCTGAGGCGGGATTTGAACTCAGCTCTTTCTTCCTGACCTCAGGTCTGGTTCTCTTAAACTACCAAGCCACTCAGGCTGCCTCAAATACAAGATAATTTGTGGAGAAGAGGATACTAGTACTTGTAGAGAATCACTCTTAAGAAAAAGCAACTATTTCTTTCTTGTGTTATTTGGACATCCCACTACGTATCTCATGGTTGTCCATTGGCTAAACAAGGATGCCAGGGCCACGCCTGCTGACCCAGCCTTTCTGCTCATCCTGTTTCTCTTTTCAGACTCCACATTCCATTGAAATTATACAGTGCTCCTGAAATGTACTCTGTATTTTCTTGCTTTTAAGCCTTTGATCAGTCTATGTCTCCTATCATGTTGCTCACCTTTCTGTTTCTATAAAAAATAAAAATCTATCCAGTCATTTAAGGCTTAGTTCAGTGCCATCTCCTCCAGAGAATCTTTCCTAAATCTAGTAATCCTTCCACCTCAGGAGACCCAGAAAGCCAGACATGAACTGGTTCTCCTCTGTGTCACATTTCCATTTCTCCTATGATATTTAGCATAGGCTACCAGCTATTATGCTTCGTATAATACCTTGCACTATACTTAGTACACACATATTTTCTACTCTTTATTAGCCTGTAAACCCTATGTGGAGAGGGAGTCTGGATTACGTTTTGTTTGTCATCCTATCTTTCCTCAGTGCCTAGAAGATTATTTTGCACATATTAGGTGCTTAATAAGTACTAATAAGTACTTACTAGTGCTTAATTAATACATATATATGTATATATACATATATATGGTCATATGAATACATACATATATATATGTATTCATATGACCATGTCCCAAAAGTCTTACTACAACTTTAATTTAGTTGTTATTAAGGTTAAATGCACACCAAGACTTTGAGATTCATTGTATAATTCTTTAAGATTTATATTTGTTACTTTGATCCACTTTCCATACATTACCTTGTTTGAATCCTGTCAGAGGTGGCTGTAGGTAAATGAGATAATAAAGCACTTAGCACAGTGCCTGGCACATAGTAAGCACTTTGTAAATGTTAGATGCTGCTGCTGCTGCTAAAGATGAATCATAACACAAATGGACAAAATAACACAATTATAATACAAAACGCAAAGTGATTTCAGGGGATGGGGTGAAACATCTGCCAAAAACTTTTAACGGTGAACAGCCTAGAAAGAGCGCTTCACTGAGCCAATGTTAAAATACTGATATTTCAGACTTGACTCAGTCACCCACTTTAAGTTAAAATCATTCTCAATGCAAATGACTCTCCTGGGCTTGGATTTCCTTTTCTGCACAAACAATGGACGTGACCTCAATTGATTTCTAGAGCTCCTTCTAGTTCTACAACCCTGACTGATGGAAAACGCCCCTCTCCTGCAGATCAGGTGTTTGTTCCAGCTCCAAGTGAAAGGGAACGAAATGGAACCATCTACCCCTAAGGCTGAGTGAGATGATCTGTATAACTTTTGTTCAATACAAACCTCCTTTTCATCAGTGGCAAGTTTGTCCAAGTTACTTTGCCTTCACTTCACTGGTTTCTATGTATAGACATAGTGAGCTTTCTTCCCAAAGACTAAACCTGTTCGGCACATTCACAAAGATTGGAGATGAGTTTATTGGCTGGAACAACAAAATCCTTCTTGATGACTGTAGAATTACATTCCAATTCAGCGTAATGGACACTGAATGCTACAGAAATGCCAATTGGGCAGTCTCCTGCTTTTTCTCTTATCTGTTCTTTGTGGAACATGTGTGGATAAATGACAACCAGTTAATTCTTTTTAGTAGGTTAAGAGCGCCTCTTGAAAGGGTGCAAATATAGTTGCCATCCAATTACTTTATTGTGGGAGAGCTAAGCAAAAAGCTGTCTGTAAGTTATTGTACTTCCTTTGAGACATACCTTGTGTAGATAACCATTTTTAAGCAAAAAATAAAAATTCTGAAAGGTACTTTAAGCTCCTTAAAATAAAAAAAAGTATGTTCTTTATTTCATCCTCAAGTAGCTTAACTGCGAATAAAGAAAACCTTTTTAAATACTCCCGAACATTCTCATTTTTACCTTGGAACCAGAGGGAGATGCTCCTGTGGGCGGCTTATATGAAGACATCAGTTTTTTAGCTTGCTAATGTCTTTACTTAATCAATAACCTGATCAAAAATAGACAGTAAAGTTGACTTCAAGGCCTCCAGGAGCAGGACTAATTAAGTTATCTGACTTTGTGGGTTGGCCTCACCTTAGGGAATGAGTTTGAGCCATCCAGAGTAGACTTGCTGCTTGTCTGGTTGGCAAAGCCGGGCCATGAGGGGCACCACCCAGAGAGGGAATGAATCACCTCTTCTTCTCTTGATTTGGAATAATGGCGACCTGGTTAATCAATCAATGAATCCATTAAAGAGTAATTATGAAGTGCTCACTCTGTGCCTGGCACTGTGCTAAATGCTGGAGATACAATTATACAAATGAAGGATATGACATAGACATATAAACTTGGCTGTTGTTGTGTTGGGTCAGTTAATCATACCCGTCCCTCCATGACCTCAGTTGGGGTTTTCTTGGCAAAGATACTGGAGTGCTTTGCCATTTCCTCCTTCAGCTGCATTTTGCAGATGAGGAAACTGAGGCAAACAGATTTAAGTGACTTGCCCAGGATCACACATATAAACATACACATAATATTAGGAAGAGTATAAATAGAATATATACAAGGGAACTGAATAGAAGATAGTTTGGGAGGGAGGGTGCTAGCATTTGAGAGCATCAGTAAAGACTTCATGGTAGAGCAGGAGTTTTTAGACTTTATGTGTATCCTGTGACCTTGAGAAGACTGGTGAAGTCTTTGCTTCTCAGAGTAATGTTTTTAATTAATTGAGGGAAATGATCAACTTAAGTTAGTGAAACTGCCCTAAAGTAGCTTAGGAGATAATTAATGAGATGCTCCCTATTCACACAGAAACATAATGCTAAGTAAAATGGAAACAAGTGTCTAGAATGGGTTGAACAAGGAAGACTGGATTATTTCTGCTGTGGGGGAGTAGAGGGAGAGAGAAAGAGAGAGACAGAGATGGAAATACAGAGAGAGACAGAGTGTGTGTGTGTGTGTGTGTGTGTGTGTGTGTGTGTGTGTATGTGTGTGTGTGTGTAGTGGGAAAGAATGGTTCCACAAAGGCTTCACGGAGGATCGTAGGAGCATTGAGTTAGAGATGGAAAGGACCTGAGAGGCCAACCTCTTCATTTTACAGATGGGGAAACCAAGTCCCAGGGAGGTTGACTGACTTGCCCAAGGTCACACAAGGAATAAATAGCAAAGCTGTGATTTGAACCCAGCTCCTCAGACTCCTGATCCAGTTCTGTTTATCCTGTGCCTTACTGCAACTGGACTTCAAAAGACTGGAGATCTGTTTGCAGACTAAGCTATGAGGAGGAGTCCCCTCTGGGCCTGTATGATATATTACCAAAATGAAAGTAAGAAAGCAGGACAAGATTGAAAATAATCAGTAATCTGAAATGTTGATTCCAGGAAGGGGAATAGTATGACATGAGGCTGGGAGTGGGAGATGGAACCAGGTATGGACGGCCTTGAACTTTAGGGTAATGAGGTTATATTTGTTTGATAAACACTAGGGAGCAAACCAATGTTTTTTAGGAGGGGCTGATGGGAACATACCTGTTCAGTTGGACCACTTAAAGTCAGTGGGGGAGGGTGGAGAGAGAGCTGGCTTCTCATCCTGAACACCCAGAGTCTAAGCTCACCTCTGCTACCAATCACCTGTGTAGCCTTGGGAAAGTCCCTTGTGTTCTCATGGCCTCACATTTCTCCTTATAAAATGAGGGAGTTGGAAGAAATGACCTCTGAGGTCCCTTTCATTTTGATCCTATGATCTAGTCCAAACCCTTCATTCTGTAGATGGGTAAACTGAGGCACATAGCAAGTCAGATCACTTGAGTATTAAGAAACAGAGCTGGGATTCGAATCTGGGGCCTCTGACTGTTAGCACTCTCTGAAGTTAAATTCCTTCAGCTTTCCTGTGCTATATTATATGTTCGTAGATTCCACTTTTGTCCAAAGCCATAGGAAGTAAAATCTTTTTCCTTTAAGGGTATCGCTTACATATCTGAAAAATTAGTCATGGCATGACCCAGGCCATAGGACAATAGCTTTAGAATAGGAGGGGTTTACAAAGTCTCACGCTGTCATTTTACAGATGAGACCTTGAAAGGGCTTCTAAGTGACTTCCCCCAGCTGTTAAGTGACTTGTCTGAGATGAGGTTCACATTTGGGTCTCCTTCCCTGAAGGCCCAATATTCCAGATATACTTCCTGTTATCACAGAAGCTTCTGGTCATTTCCCATTCAGTCGGAAGTCCTATGGGCACTTATGGAAAAATCACTTTGCTCAAACAAGACCAGGCTCATTCACAGAGAAAGGCTAGAACACCAGATCCAAGGGGAGCCAAATTACAGTTATCAAGGCACGGATGCCGAGAAGTTTGGCAACAGGTCACTTCATTTACGTAGGCTCCTTTCTCACACTGTGCAGAGCTGTGCCTCGGTCTATCAACTTCATGCCCAGAAGGTTGTGGGTAGTGCTAGCTGTATGGTGCAAACTAGCTATTAAAGGTATTTTTAGGCTAATCTTCATTATCCCTTGTTCCCTGAGGGTGACACCTGGTGGCTTTTGCTGGCCAGAAGAGTAACTTTCATTGGGAAACATAACAGCCATGATGAGCACTTGGATATTGATGGCCGGGAGCCTTCTTAGCATCCGCTTTTAAAGATGCATCAGCCATATTGATTCCCTGAGTAATATGTTGATTAATCATAACGGAATCTACTTTAGTAAGTTGTGGAGAGTATTGGATGAAATAAAGGATATAGAACAATTTGCTAATCTTAAAGCACTGTATGAATGTTATCCAACATTGATGTAATTCATATTATTTTACTTGAAAAACTGGAAACATATGGGCCTGCCATTTACCATGGGTGCAGCATTGAACTTAGGGTCTGAAATACCTGAGTTCAAATCCAGCCTGAGACACTTACTCACTCTATGATCTTGAGCAAGTTGATTGACTTCCATCTGTCTCAATTTCCTCATCTGTAACATGACGATAAAGTACCTGCCTTCTAGGGTTGTTGTGAGGATCATGTTTGTAAGGCAAACTATAGAGCGATATATATACTACCAGCTATTATTTCTGTTTATTATTTGTTACTGTTTTCTAGAGATGTAGCATGGATAGACGCTCAGAGTGGCTACCTGTCTAACCCCCTCAGTTTCCAGCTGAGGAGTCTATCTATAGCCCAGGGAGGGAAGTAAATTCCCTCTGATCAAAGAGGTGACAAGCACCAGGTGAGTGGTAGAGTTTGGACCTGGCTACTCTGATTCTATAGCAAAGCATTCATTCCACCATGTCATGCCACAAATCCTGTAAAGGCTATAGACAGGACCTGATGGAAATTCGACTTGTTATTTCTTTGACATAAAGAACCTCACCAGTAAGGAAACTCCCCCTGACCAACGTAGTTCATCATTTTCTTTTGAGACTTTTTGTCTTAGAGAGCTGCCTAGAAGTTAAATGATTAGTCTATATCATATGGGTAGTATATGTCAGAGGCAGGACTTGAACCCAGACCTCCCTGAATCTAAGGGCAACTCTCTGTCCATTACCCTCTTTTGCTGCATTCATGTCAGCTACTTGTATTGCTCTCGCCCAAGTCCAATACGAACTGAATTCTTCTTAATGCCAGCATAAGTTAGAATAAAATGGAATTTCAAACAAGCATTCTTGTTCCACCCATGGGTTAAAATACCTTGCAAATCACTTGTCTTTGCATTTAGCATAAAAATGCCAGGCCTCATCTTCACTCTCTCCTGGTACTTCTCTTGATTTTTAGTGCAGGGTTTACTGACTATCTCTCAAGAAAAAAAGTATATCTTCATTATTCTGTCACAGAGATGAAAAGATGTAATAAATATAGTTCATCTCTACTGGTTCTTTTGTTTTCTTCTGAACCATGGGTGCTTCAACATTTATCAGTGATCCAACAGTCAACTCTGAGACCTGAAACTTTGCCCCCCTCTCCCATAATCCTTTGAATTTTCTTTCTTCATTTTAACTTTTACGATGACATATCATAAAAGAAGACAACAGTTTGGTTTCTTTTTTAAGACCAAGGTTCCACTCATCAATGCGCCAAGTCTTGTACTTCACTACTAATATAACTAGTGACATTGGTAGCTGATAGACTGCAATCTTTGCAGTTACTGTAGAGTGAGCATCTTCCATCTGCAGATGATGCCAAAGTGAATCTCAGAGATTTGGAGACGGTACTTCTCTTGCATCCATAATACTCTTCTATAATCAAACTCTAAAACCACATATAGTTATATAACGTATCTCTTCTTCCTACTTGGGATTATACCTTTATAGCTGGCAGATGTGGGCATTAAGACTCACAAAGATTTTCAATGATGTGCCCAACGTTACACAATTACTAAGTGATAGAATTAGGATTTGAACCCAGGTCACTGACTCAAAATTCAATATTGTTTCTATTATACTTTCATCCTCCTTGTCTTCCTTCCCCTACTCTTTCTGCTCTTTCTCTTCTTTTTTTCTCCTTTTTTGTCTTCTTCTCCCTTCTCATCTTTCTTCTCCTATTTCTCCTCCTGTTTCTCTTCCTTCTCTTTATCTTTCTCCTTCACTTTATTTCTTCTCTTTTTTCTTCTTTGTCCTCCACTCTGCTCCCTCTCCCTGCTTTCCTTGTCCATTTCCTCCTCTTCTTACCAGATGTGCCTTTGTTTGCCTTATTCCATCAATACTTAGTAGCTTTCATTTCCACTGACTAATATGATACACCTGGTGCCACTTGTCATAGATATCATCACAGGCTGGGTGTGGGGAAAAAGGAAAGACCCAAGCATTTCTCGTGGCATGTCAACCTACATAGTGAGGATAGCTGTAGAATACAAGGTCCTTGAGGGTCAAGGATCATAACCTTTTTTTGGAGAATGGTATCTATAGAACAGTGCCTGTTCTACATGGTAAGCACTTAATAAATCCTTCAGTTGAACTGAGCAATATCCAGCGATGATTAACACAAGGACTCCTGCCTAGATACGATTTCAAATCTAGTGAGGGAGTGGGAGGATCGAGACAGTTTCACAGCCTATTCGGTATGTATCCTATTTATTCATGTAGCACCCAGAAATAAGGAGGTGACAGTCTCACTTTCCCTGCTTTGGTCGGACCCCATCTGCCAGCTAGTGTTAAGTTCTAAGGAAGAGAACTGAAAATCTGGAGAGCGTCCAGGAGAGAGCAACCACAGTGATGAAGGATCTTGCATGTCTGCTATCTGAGGACATGCTGAGGAATGTGGCTTTGTTTAGCCAAGAGAATAGGAGACTCAAGGGACATGCTAACCATTGCTGTATTGGAGAGTCTGTTTTGTGAAAGAGAGATTAGATTTATTCTGCTTGGTCCCAGATCCAAGAACAATGGGCAGAAATGACAGAATTAAATTTTGATTGGATAGGAAAACTTCATAACAATAAAATCTAGCCCAAAGTGGAATGGCCTGTCTTGAGAAGGGTACCTTTTTCCTTCTTGGAATGTGTTGTGTGTTCTCCCTCTTGGGCAGTCTTTGGGTAAAAGTGGTGTGGTAGAGGATATTCCATGGCATGTATTGATTGGACCAAATGGCCTTTTGAGTCCCTTCTAATTGACCCTGGGTAAATCACTTAATCTCCGTTTTCCTCCGTTTTCCCATCTGTAATATAGAGATACTATTAGCACCAAAAGAGTTATCGAAAGAATCAAATGAAATGATTTTTGAAAAGCACTTTGCTAAGTTCAAAGTACTGCATGAATACTAGCTATTATATATTATTATTCTTTAAATTTCACACAAGCATAAAGGGGTAGGAAAGAAGAGACATTGCTCAGTCAATGTATGATTAATGAATTTAGAAGTCTTTGTGAACTCTTAATTAAACTTGTAAATGTGCATCTTCCCTTTGATTATGAGGGCTTGATGACATCTTTAACAGGTGACTTTGCAGGAGATTCCAGGGCCTTTTGAGGGCTGGGTGTGTCAACTTTTCAAGAAATCCAACTATTTTTGTAAGGGTTGAGTCCCAGCCCGGGCATCTTGTTCCTTCTGAACAGAAAAGCTACTAAATATCATAAATAGAATCATTCTCCTCCTCTCTCCCTTCTGAGATTCTGCTAGAGCTGGCATCCCATCTTAAGCACAAACTAATGAGAGTGAGATGGCTCAAATGCTAGTTTCACATTATCGTTTCACTCTTTCTGCAAAGGAGAGATACAGATAGTCTATCCAATTATAGTATTCGTACTTGATTGGATAATCTTAAAAATGGACTTGGTGTTGATGCCAATGGAAACTGGCCTGATAGACTTATCAACCTCACCGTCTTGAGGTGGAAGTTTCTGAGTGATTATGAATCAGATAGATGTGTGGCCTGGTCACCTGGGAGGAATGTGATTTAGCACTCTGGACAAAGACAAAAAGCTCAGTCTTATGGCCATCATTTTTCACTAGGAATCCTGTCCTGTTTCTAATTGTCCTGCACTCCTCCTCCTTGATAGTCATTTTGAAGGCAAAGGGTAGATAATGAAATCGTATAATTAAGAGGTTTCTGTTTCAGAGCAGAGGAACTTTCTCTGACATCTTCTGCTACTAGACTTTTAAGTGAATATTAGAAATAAGTCTTTTCTCAAATGGTCTTAGAACTTGCATAGTTCTACCATTCAACAAGCTTTTAGTAAATACCTGCTCCGTGGCACACACCTCACCAATTTCTGAGGCTAGAAAGACAGAAACGAATCACTCCCTACTCCCCAGGACCTTTCATTCTTGTTGTTTGTCCTTTGTTTTTTTTTTAACAGGACCAGTGATATTACAGGTGGAAGTGGATTTAAGTGAGGCATAGTTTCACAAAACTACCTGCCACACTCTCTCTTCCAGAGTAATTGCCAGTGGCAAGATGAGAGACAAGATGACTGGCAGTGGGTAGAGGAGATGGCGGGTGCACCTGTAATTATATACAGAATAAATACATGTACTTTTTCTGGATGGAGAGCACCAGGAGCTTAGGGGATCAGGGAAGGCTTCATGGAGATTATGAGGGAAACAAGGAATTCTAGGAAGTATAGAAAGAGGGGGGCTGCAGGGAATGGGTCCAGGGATGACTGGTCATAAGGTCATAGATTTGGAGCTTGAAGAACACCAGCCACATAGTAGGATCCTAGAGTTTGGAACTGGAGGACACCTTCCTTGTCATCCTGTCTAGCTTCCTCATTTTTTCACTGAGGAAGCTGAGGCTGGAGAGTGAAATTACTTATCCAAGGTCACAAAGGTAGGATGTGGCTCAGCTGGAGTTCAAACTCAGGCTTTCTGGCTCCAAATCCATCTCTCTTTGTCATTCATTCATTTGTCCAACTGATTATACTTCCATTTTTAAGATGCTTGACCTTTTTCAAAATCCTTCCCTTACAGGAGCCCTTGGGTGGTAGGTCGCACATCAGCATTACTATCCTCTACTTTTAAATGCTAAAATAAAAACGTGTTAAATCCCAGATACCTTATAAAACCCAACACCACCCACCTTTTGCAGTCTTTTGTTTGCTCTGATGTGATTTTTGGAAATAAAATTAACTGTATTAACAGAGATTGAAATTAGGTTTTGTATCACCCTCATCCTGCCACATACATTTCCCTCTAAGTTCTATTAAATTTAATAGGAGTTTTGCAAATGGAAAGACAGAAGGATCAGCTTTTTAAAAAAAATTCTTCAAAAAACAGGTCCTGAGCAAACAGAATACGCAAAATTATAATGTCTTTTATGTCCTCATTTAAAATTCTCCATATTTTCTTCCTGAGTTATTTATCACATGGACTTGGAGGGAAAGGAAAATTCAGGACATTGTATTTTAGAGAAGAAAAGGAAAGTGCTCTATACCTCTATTTTATGGAATAGCATTCTTCCTTCATCACATTCTAATTTCTAGGATGACTTTGTAAATCATACGGAAGGAGGGTATCCTTCCATTGGTCGGAGGGGAATGGGAAATTTAATAGTTTTTCAAAGATTAATAAAAAAAGATTACAGCCATGAGAAACCTGACTTGGGGAGCAAATGATTCTTATTTCTCAACTTCTCATTTTTTTAAGTTCATCAAGCTCCTGAGCCTATGAAGAGCTTAATTAAACTCACTCATCATTACTCAGTGTGGCTTCCAGCATGTTCCTCACCCAGAAACAGTGTGTAGAGAAATGGTTTCAAACATGGACTTTTCCTGGAACAAAGTTTATTTCTTTGATTTTCTGCAGAAAGTCACATATCTTGGTCAATCTGGCTCCCAGGGCTTTGCTGAGTCTCCTTTCCTGAGAACATCTCAATTATGGAACTACTCAGAATTGGCCTTCAATGGAAGATGGGGCCAGGAAGTCCTATTTCAGAGCCCTAAGAGTAAAAAGAGCTCATGTTGAGATAACAGTTTGACATTTGCCAAGTACTTCCTTTTGCCCTCATTACCATCCAGGGAGAAGGATGGCATTATCATCCCCCTTTTACAGAAGAGGAAACTGGGGCTTTTAGAGCTTCAATGTCTTGTTTAACATTATACGACCAGTAGGAATCACAGGATCATTTGAATCTGATGAACATTCATTAAGCATCAACATATGTGATAAGCACTGTGCTAAACACTGGGTTCAGATTAAAGACTACATTTGACCCTACACATGATCTAGCCCAACCTTCACATTTTACAAATGAGAAAACTGAGTCCCAGAGAAGTTGTAATTTGCCTAAGGTCATCTAGGTAGTAAGTGGCCAACCTGGGATTGAAAGTTAAATCCTCTGACTCAAAATTCATTGCTCTCTGTGATGGTCAGTTCATTGGTCTAAGAAGTGCTAAGTATCTAGTCTTCAGTCATGTTTGGCTCTGTGATTCCATTTGGGGTCTTCTTGTCAAAGATACTGGATGGGTTTGACCACTTCCTTCTCCAGCTCATTTGACAAATGCGAAACTCAGACAAATGAGGTTAAATGACTTGCCCAGGGTCACACAGTATGTAATGCTTTGAAGATAGATTTGAAGTCAGGAAGGTGAGTGGATGAATGTTCCTGATTAAAGGCTTGGCACTCTGCCCTGGGACACCACCTAGCTGCCTTGCTTGGCACATAGTAAGTGCTTAATAAATGGATGGATTTGGGATAGGAACCCAGATCTTCCCTACTTGAATATTGGGAATGTAACAGCTACAAACCATGATGCTTCTTAGCCCCATTTTATTCCATTACAAAACTCTACCTAAACCTTGCCGTATTGGGGTGATTTTGAAATATTTCATAACTACCCTCCCACTGAATGGGAGTACATGTTCAAGTGTACATATATGCGCGTGCGCACACACACACAGAGTCTTCTCTATTGAATTTATCTAGAAAGCCACATTTGTTTTGTATTGTACAGGCCATCACAAAGGCTAGCATGGGGTAGAACTTTGACCTGCAATTTTAAAAAAGGGCTAACAGTCTCAGGATTTATATGCAGACATATAAATTTCTCCCACCACTTTTTCAGGCCTGGTCTGAAGTTTGTTATTCCTCTGAAAGCTCTTGAAATGTGGACCATTTGTGCAACTTGCAGCAATAGGGTCTGTTTCATTCTCTGCATTTGTATCCCTAGTGCCTGGCTCAGTATCTGGAACAGAATGGGCATTTAATGAACACTTGTTGATTGATTGGATAATTAAATGTAATGAAACTTATAGGAGACAGTATATGCTTAGAATCAGTCAGATAAAATGGGTGGGGGTCCTAGACTTAAGTTTGGGAACACTTGGGTTCCTGTCTTACATCTGTTTAGCTAAGTGAATAAGTCACTTATCCTTTCTTAGCCTCAGTACTTTCATTTATAAATTGGGGACATTAGTACCTACTCTACAGGGTTGCTATAAGGCCCAAAGGAGAATTAATAATAAGCAATATATAAACCTGAGCTATTATCTCAAATGTTTTCATTCTGTTTTCTCTCTTTGTAAAGCTTCATTATAGGAAAGACCAAGAAGATGCCCAAAGTAATTTTTTAGTTGTGCTTTTTTTAGGTTGCAAAGTTATTCATTGTGATTAGAAACAGATTGGCTACCAACTTTCTGATCTTTCCAGGATGGAATATATTTCCTTCAGTGAAAACCTCTTTGAGCCCCAAATTACATGGAGTTGCATGTTTCAACAAGGGAATGAAGTCAGTACTGTAACTTTTCTAAGGAAGCAGACACCAGGCCTCCAATTTAAACCTAGATACCTTGGATCATGTAGCAAATTGGCCGATGGCCCATTGGCATAAATGTCAAATTCAGCTGTTTCTTGTATAGGGGTCCAACCAGACTGAGCAATAAGAGCGGGTCTGGATTTCGGATTTGTATGGAATCAGAGGAAAATGTTTCACAGGTTAGGTGTGAACCTAATGTAAGCTCTTGCTCTGAGTATTTCAAAATCTGAGTTTCTCAAATCTTCATTAGGGAACATGAGAGAAGAAAGTAGAAGAGTAAAGAAACTTCCCTCAAAATGGGACCTCAGGGAAATATTAGAGGAGCAGCTCGCTCTCAGCCCTGTTAGAGGACTCAACAATTTTACAAAACTAACCTTAATTCTCATACTTTGATTAACAAAGGCAATATTCGTTATTAGATTTAATTTAGAGGTGTAATAAGCAATGTCATTCAGCTACAAGAAAAATAGTATTTTGGATATTTTCCAAATTCCCACAGGCTTAAAATCCGAACCTCTCTAAAGCTTGCTGACAGCACACCTTGCCTGTTATTACAGCTAGGGTTTTATTTTGTTCCTCTGCCAGTACCAGAATATCATTAGGTTATAAATCAGACCTAACGGTTTAGATTATTGTTCATCTCTAGCTCTGCGCTTTTCTTTTCCATTAGTTGGAATGTAACAGAAATAATTTAATTTATTAGTAGGTCAGTCATTGAAAAGAGCTTTTATATAAAAATGTGCTTTGGATGGCAGGGGGGAAACCACATATCTTTCCCTTGTGATTTAGAAGGAGGTGTAATAGCTATGGTATAGACTAGGTACAGAAACTAGATAGGCTCTTGTAACATGAATTACTATGGGGCTTCTCATCTTGTCTTCCTTCTCTCCTTAAAAATGCCACAGGCATCCATGAGTAAAAGAAAACTTGGGTTTCTCTTCTTTCTCTCAGCTGATGCCAAATGTACCCCCATCATGCTGCCAACACTCTCTGTTATTCCACTTCATTCACTGGAGATGGAGCTGGTTCTATTCATTTTATGTTTCCAAAGATTTTTGATGATTTTGAATTGATTTATGAATCACTTCATTCTACAAACATTTATGGACCACCTTCTATGTCCTCTGTGCTTTGTTAGACCCTGTGGACAACATCCAAGAAGACTTTCTGGGAATTTCTAATCTGTTTGAATTAAATATGAGGTGAATAAAGGAGGGACATATTTATAATTGGTTTTCAAGGTTATATTTTTAGGATTTTGTCATTCATGCTTTTAAGCCTAAAAATTGAAGGACAAAATTCAAGAACCCCTATTATCTAATCTCCTTTTTACTGTGTCTTCCCTACATAGTCCTCCCTTTTTAGCCTACTAGTTCCCCTCATTCCAACCCAACGCCTACCTCGGTGTTTCTGTACATGCTACTGCAGCCAACTAGAGATCTTCATCTGCTTGGCTTTGTCTTTTAAGACCCAACAGAAGCCCCAACCTTCTCCATGAAGTTTATCCAAACAACCTTTGGTAGTCACTCTCAGCTTTAAACCCATTTCACATACTGTTGGTCCCACTTTAGAGCACAGTCATGCTCTCCTTTTGCCGTTGGGTAAATAAAGCCTGTCTACACTTTCTCTGAAGAATGTCTTTAAATGCATAAAATATGGTACATAGTATTACAAAAGAAAACAACTAAACTAAAATATAGCAGAAGATATTGATAACCAACAGGCAACACTTAGGGTAATTTTTTTTTTTTTTTTTTTT